>OY987258.1:48274133-48874133 GCA_963920725.1 Rhamphomyia laevipes | reverse complement strand
CAAAATTCAGACTGTTCAGATGCAAAATTCATTAGCCAATAGTAATAGAAGTTTCTGTATTTCATATTTTCTTCTTCTTTCTTCATTTCACGTACTCCTTCCAATTCAGTTTCGTGTCCCTAATATTGCATACCAAGTTATTTAAAACATTTTTACAGTGTAATTTTAATCTTGGAAATTTGAATTTTCTTGTGAAAAATTAATATTTTCTGGAATTTTTTGATTTTTGTAGTTCAATAAAAACATCTGTGTAACAACGGAAATTGATAAAAATTTTGTAATTTTTTTTTAAAAAGCAAATTATTTTTAATTGTGTGTACTATATGGAATATTTTAATGACCATTTTCCTTGTCGCTCAATTTGATTTATGAATTAAAATTTATAAAAATTATTTTCCAAACATAAAATTCGCCTTCATAAATTTTTGTTTTGTTCTTCTTGTGATTCTTATAAAATGTAATAATCAAAATTTTGAACTTGTTGGATGATGTCATGAGCATAAAAAGTTCTTTATTGAATTCCCTTAGCTATCGTCAGTTTAAATCGCTGTCTGTCGCTGAGACTTTTAAATTTTGATCAATTATTATATACTTTTTTTTTTCATATTTCAGTTAACTTGAATTTATTTGCATAAATTTTAATTTCTTTATTTTATGTAGTGTAGAACATTTTAAAATAATTTTAAAAAAGTGTGATTCATTTATTTTTAGATCTGAAACAAATAAAAAAAACCAACCAACAAACATAAAAAAAAAGATATTTTATGATTATTTTCATATTTTCTTCTGCTTTTTTATATTTACTTACTTAAAGTTACTATATTTCGGAATTAAGTGGGTGGGAAATTGAAAATTTTAATTTTAGAGAAGTTTTGTTAATGTGGTTTTTAAAATAAATTATAAATTTTTTTTTTTTTTTTGGGGATTTTCTTTTAAATGTTACAAATGAGGAGATTTCGTTTAAATTGAATATTCTTTTTCTTTTTTTTAGGCATAATTAAGAGAGATGTAATTTTGATGTAACATTTTTGTAAATGACCCCATAAATATTTTTTAAAAAAAACCATTTTAAGATTTACTTTTTTGGTATTGTTGATCGAAAATAATTTGAAATTTTGCAAACATTTTGTTTATCAAAAATATTGAAAGTTTATTGTGTAACACTCTTTGTAAAACAAAACGATTTAGATTTAGAGGTCGGTCACTTTCGTTTGTGATTTACATACCTAACATACCTATGATAACATACAAATCGAAATTCGAAATACTATGCTAAAATTTTGATTAAAACTATTAATAAAATTCTTATTTTAAATAAAATATCAATTATAACTTTCTACTTCATATCTTAAAAGCCAGAGATGGAACATGGAAAGCGGATTAGAAGAGAGCAGAAAAACCATATTAACCGAACCATTTTCTTGTGAACGAAAATCAAACCAATACCAAACGCATTTTTGAAATTATCGCTGAACCAAACCATTTCGAGTTCCCTTTTTGTTCTGTTAAAATCGCAAACTGTCAAATTTTTGAAATTGATTCATTATTTTATTATAAACCAAAATGTCATTTGATTTATTTCGATATTAATTAATTAATAATACCATTTCGTTTACTATAAAATTAAAAATTTATAAGTGAAAGTACTGAATAAAGTTTTGTGAAATTATTAAAACTAAACTTAATCAACAATTTTAATAATATCAATAAAGAAATTTTTATACAAAACTCGTAGACAATTATAATTTTTATCATACGGATGACGTACATGCACACCATTAAGTTCTTTATACCATATTTTAATAGTATAATTAAATCATTCTTTTATCGGTGATTAACCATTTCATAGTTTCGATCTTTTGATACTAATTGAATAACTCAAGGTTTCGGCTAAAGAAAAACTGAATAGGTAATTTATATGATAGTATAATTCTTTGTCTTTACGTAAAGTAAGTAAGATTTAAATGTTTTACTTAAGAAAATTGCATATTTTTGTATAATGATTTAGTTAATTGAGATAATAAATTATATTTTTCTGATACATTTACATTAAATAATAAAATTGTAAAATATTTAATTGAAATGTGTAATTTTTATACAAAATGTTTTTTTTCATATTTATGGGTTTGTCAAATTCACTTAGCCTATTTGAGTTTTAAATAGTTTTTTATATTTTTCTACATATTATATGTATTTTTTAAATCAGACTATAGGCCAAAATTTTGTATCAGAGTAAATACTTTATTGTAGCTTAGCTAAGAGAGAGCATAGAATAACAAGAAACGCTGGCTATAGTATAGTTTTGTACCTATATACAAGCTGTCGTATATTCGTCGTGGTAAAGACCCATCACGTCCACTCAGTGCCTTCGGTATAATGATAACGACACAATATCTGTTCGATTTACAATGTCTCGAAGTTTTTTCTCAATCGGTAAACGACTTTGTTTCCAATATTATTATAGTATTTAATTAAAACAATATGTATGCAGAAAACAAACTATAGTGACGGTTTTCAGTGCCAATTGTTTCACAATTCTGTTATACCGACGATGAGTATCATGATGCCGCATAGTTAAAGAACGCGCATTAACATTTTTCATGACTGACATAAAACAGTATTTATGCTCTCCTGAAAAGTGCGGTAATTTTGACTTAGAATACTATGGACATCGATATATTCAAAAATTAAAAAGTATATTTAAAAAACCCGCCTGGGCAGACAATTTTTATAATACGCAAATTTATTATGACTACATAATTATAGATATTTTTATGTTCAAAATGAAAACAAGTTACAAAAATATCATAAATAAAATATTTTTATGAAATTTATCTTAAAAGATTTTTCGAATTTAAATGTTTTAAAAATTATCTAAATTACTTCTTGTAAAGTTAAAATATATAATTTTTTTATTCAAAATTGCAATAATTATTACTTGTTATTGTGATAATGATAAGCAAGTTTGAATCACAATATTTTAATAATATTTAATTTTTTGTATTAAAAATTATCTGTCTTTGATTTCTTATTTAACATAAACTATAACTTCTTAATGTTAATAATATTGAGTTAATTTTTATTAAATGGAATCAAAGGAAAACTTAAGACGATTGTTACACTATGCATAATGAAAAATATCCCTGAACAAAATTGCTAGAAACTCGTATATAAAACTTAAGTTTAAACATTAAAATTTTAATTATTTTATTATATTTTTTACAATTTTAAATTTATTTTATTTGGTGTTTCTTTTTAATTTTGATACAACTTTTTATTTTATGATAATCATGTTTCTATTATCGTAGGTGGAACAGGTGCTTAAAAATTTAAAATATTTTATTAAACAAAAAAAAAAAAAGACTGACAAGTCACAGCAAATTAATTATTCAAAGACTTTTAGTTATTGGTTTAGTAGTTAAATATGTTAATTAATATTTAAAACATGTTTTCATTTTAGTTTTAAATTATATTAGGTAGATAATTATTAACTTCAATATTTTTCGCTGTTAACTCAAAAAATTGATTTCGTTCAAAACGATTTTTCTTTTAGACCACTTAGTCTAAACGGAAGCAACGCAGATGCTGTTTAAAAAAGTTTAAATATTGTAAAAAATATAATAATATAATTAAAATTTTAATGCTTAAACTTAAGTTTTATACGATTTGCTAGCAATTTTATTTAGGGATATTTTTGATGATGCATAGTGTAACAATCGTCTTAACTTTTACGTTGACTGCATTCTATCGATCCGTCCGTGGACTTCAAAATTAAATGAATATTGTAAACATTACGAAGTAATAGTTTATTTTAAATAAGAAATCACAGACAGATAATTTTTAGTACATTTTTACTATATTTTTAATTGTTGTCAACAAAGTATTATCACTGCAGTACGTGAAATATTCAAGAAATTGTTTATATGTAATTCTAAAAACATTATAAATATTTTCTACAAAATTAATTCATGACGATTAGCTAATTAAATTTTAAATTTAAGTCGACATTATTGCCATAAATAATTTAGCACGCAGTCACGAAACCTAATATTTCCATTTTCAGAATTTGAAAAATTATACAGAAGTAGCTTTATACGGATACAGTAGCATTGAAATCGTAGTAAAGTTATAAATTATTATATTTCCTTGTTCACTCCACTTGGCAGCATAGGACCTCAATAATAGAGGTTTCGTAACATTTTATTGTAATTTGGACATTTAGAAATTCCAAACTCTTTCTTTATAGTGAAGACCCTTTTAATTACAGTAAGCTAATAGCTTTTAAAATTTATATATTTGTTGCCAGTATTTAGTCCAGTCTTAAAAACAAAACTCATATTCAAAGCTAACTAAACTTAAAGCGACGATTTCTGCCGACTGGATTTTAATTATTTTGTTATACACAAACTGTTAATTTTTGCCAATATTATACTGGGTGAACCTGAAATACCAGAGCATAGATGTTGTACGGTGCTCTTTGATTCATTCTGTGATTCTGTCCAAAAAATTGTATTAGAAGTTTTTTGCAAACTAAATCCCTTGGGGCGTTAAACCCTTGATTCGATGTTAAAACAAAAATAGTAGAAACATATTTTAGTTCATAATGAATCAATCGAGAAGTATGATGATGATCCATATATCATTAGATTGGTAATTTCATGCTATAAAATATTTCTAATTTCTACGTTGATTGGACACTTTTGCTAAGTGAAATAATTATTTTTACAAAAGATGCGGTATTTTATTATGTGTACCAAATAAAAAAAGAACCAACCAACCTACGTTTACCCTAACAGCTGAAATGGAATATTTAAATAATGTATAGGTATTTTAGGTTTACCCTGTGTACAAAACGATATTCTTCTATAGACTATAGCATATGTTAATTTTGGTTTCTAAATAATTATTATTGTAATTATATTAAATAATTGATTTATTTTCTAATATGAATGTTGAAATTTCTATATTATAATGATGATGAAATGATGATCATTGATCAACAACGCCTGTTTTAGTTATAAAAATGCGTGGAACGTGTAATGTAAATTGTAGCCATGTTTAACATTATGATACTCTTAACTAAATAATTTTATTTAAATTTACATATTAATAATAATTAAAAATCATATTACATAAAATATTCAATAATTGTATTCTCTTCCATAACAGGTACACGTTATTTCCTCATCCAATTAACATTCTGTGATTTTGGCAGCCTATTACTTTGTGGCCTTGAACTATTCTATATAAACTATCGGAAATGGTTTATGCCATCAGAATTATGTCCAATTTATTTAGGTCTAGAATCATTTATTAGTACAGCAACAATTTATTTTATTATTGCAATTAATTTACATGCAATTTCAACATATAATTTAGCTATAAAAAATTTATTAAAAACGGAATCATCTGATGAATATGATCCATTAACAATAAATAATACATCATCAATATCATCAGCAGATCTAAATAATGATAATTATGAAATAGCAATATCAATAACATCACCAACAATAATTAATCAAAGTACAAGATCATTAACAATTGATTATAGTAAAAAGAAAAATGGAATTTCTGTAATAATGCCAGCTTTATTTATATGGTTTATAGCTGTATCATCGGCAATACCATTAATTGTATTTGGTCAAGTAATACCAAATGATATGAATCCAAAAATTTGTGGTATTATGAATTTTGATTGGTACAGTACATATTTAATGCAAGGATTTATGTTAATGATTCGAATATTAATACCAATATTTTGTTTATTAATTACATTAATATTTATAATTATATATTTAAGTCGATGTAAACGAATTGAATCTATTGAGAATTGTATAAATGAAAATATTAAAATAATTTTAAAATTATCATTTTATATAACATTAACAATGATAATATTTGGTATACAAAAAATATTTGGTAGTTTATTATTTGAATTAATATCAAAACCATTTATGCATTATCGTTATCCAAAAATGAATTCATTAGTGGCATTAGTATTAAGTGCATGGAGTTTTTTTGGATCAGCATTAAGACCAATTCTTTATTACAGTATCGATCATGAATTAAAAGATATATTTTGTAATTCGAAAAGGAAAAAGAAAAGAAAATTCCATAAAACTGTAAAGAAATAATTAAATTTTCTGAAAATTGAATGGATGAAGACAACAAGACCTTCCAATGATATTAAGCCAAAAAGGATTTCTTTGTATATACTCCAAATGAAATATTTGTTTGAATTTGAATTTATTGTTGTTAAGACTGATTTATTTTTAAGATGTTGAATTTAAATAAAAAATATAATAATTTTAATTAAAATGATTCATTTCATATATAAAAAATTGATAAGAATTTATTTTTGTTAACAATTTTGAGTAGAATTTTTTATATTTACATAAGAACCATAAAACCTTACAGCCTAAACTAAAGCCATATTCATAAGAACTCTAATAAATATATTTATTTTTGAAATACAATTTTGTTTTCTTAAAGCCAGTATTTGTTAATAGCAAATAAACTGTGTACAATTTGATATTAGAATTTTATTATCTTTAAATAGCTACAATATCTTACAATCTTATCATCATATTTACAAAATAGTATAGTAAATAGTAACCTTACATTAATTTGTAATTTAATATAGAGGTTGTTAAAAGAATATTGAAAAGCCCTTCGTAAAATCAAATTTAATTATTTAGTAACTAGAATACCGATACAGCGGCTAAGCCACATACAATACAGATATAGTGCCACGTGAATGCCACGATGTGTATCTAAAAGATACATCACGATGTGTAGTAAAGCCAGATGGTCAGAAAACGGTGTTAATTAGGGCCGGCGTAATATTGTGCGAGTCGCGGCAGACCAGAATATGGAAATTCAATGTAAAATAATATTAATGTAGCACTTACAGTTGGTAAAAATAACTTTGATAGCGGAAAAGCCTCACACAGATCACAGTTTAGTATTGGAAGATATCTTATATTTCCAGAAAACTTAATAAGTTTTTCTCATACGATGCATTTCGAAACCTCTTCCATAGATTTGTTGTATACCATTCATCTAGTAAATACATCTTTTTTCATTTAATGTATTTAATGAGATCCGAACAGTGACACAGAGACACAGGAGATGTTCAGCTTAGATTCCTGAAGTTCTTGCATTGATCAAATTTGATCAATCCAGACCTTAAAGTATATAAAATTCCATGCGGATGCTATTACTACATAGAAGGTAGGTTAATGAAAGTTGTAGGTTTAGAGTAAAGGTGGACAGACAGTCCTAATCATTTTGCAACCATTTTGCTAAATGGATGATATGGATCAAATTATTGAAATAGTACATAGTTTTTAGTGACAGCCACCACATTTCCGAAGGAGTGACAACAAAGTTTTCGGGGTGTAGAAGTCTTGATATTTGATCCGTCGTTCTCGTGTTGACAGTCTGATTATGTGTAAGTGATTTTTAAGGTTACGATCAGTTACAGTTTCCCACATGGGAACTATAAGTATTATTTATATCATTTTTAGGTAACTCTTTTTAAGCAATTTATTTTTTCTGTGCTATAAGATTTTGCAATGGTAACATGTAACCTTCTATAGGAGAGCTACTTAACTTTTCGAAAACCAGAGGAGCTAAAAACTAACTAAAATTTGTTGTGATATTTTAAACTAAGTAAAGATTATAGATATCTAACTAATTATAAAATTGATGATTTAGCCTTTGTAATAAGAATAAAGAAATACTACTTAATTTCTGACATAGACTGTTTAGTGATCTATAGTAGCAAACAAATGATCTTATTTAATGACAAAATGAAATTAATATGTACATTAATTTTTTTCAATTAATTTTAATTTAACATTTTTTAGACAATATTAAAAATAATATCAAATATCAATATTTATTCGTAAAAAAAAAACAATATTATCTTAATCAACATAAGAACGACAATAAAATTTATGTAAATTATATTTTTTTGCGGAAATGCTATGAATCATATAATGGATAGATAGACTGAAATGTAAAGGTTTACATTAACTCAATCAAATTGAGTTTTTATTATTATTAAAACATTTATAAAAAATGTTACCCATATAAACACTAAAAACCACAAATTTACATTAATTTTAAACAATCAATTTTAAATTTTTGCATAAGAATTTTTAAATTATTCTATTCGCGTGCCTCAAGAACTTAATAAAATATTTTGTGTAAACCAAAGATGAGAATGTGATTTTTTATTGGTTACGAAAATTTATTGGGTTGGTAGTAAACTTCAAAATATACATAAAAAAATGGTAATCAATGATTTATTATTCAAAAATATGTTATAAATAAAAACGAAATTTTATTTATTTGTTTGGTCGTATTGGACCATTCGACCTTTGTATTTATGTCAATTCTATTCTTAGATATTTGAGTTCATCTCTGGATTGTTTTTGTAGGTCTGTTTCCGGAAAAGAGTTCAAATCACTGGTTGACCAACACTGTAACCTGTATTTAATCAAATTTTCTTCAGATATTTTCTATAGGATGCTCGAAATATAAACAATATTTCTTCCTAAGGTGGTAGTTTCTAAATTCATTGCAGTTCTATTATTTCATCTGTTCCCTTGTATTATAATTAGCTCATCATATTTTTGGGTGACTACTGACTATATTTATATTGGAATGTTTACAGTTCGGATGAAAATAATCCTGAATGTAATCCTACAAGTTTAAAGTTAGCAAACAAACTATCAAACAAAAAAATATTGTTAATTATAAAACATGTTTATCTTTGTCAAGTTGTATCGTTTAATCAAGTTCTATCGTTTCGTTTGCGGGCAAGTGTACTGACAAATCGGTTGAAAAAATATAAAACTATTTTAGTTTATGTGGTCGTGGGTTTATGGCTGTAAATTGTATAGTGTATGAGGAAGTTGTTCAACAAAAATGACGTTTATTTACGTTTCCTGTTTGACACTATTCTGAAAAAAAAAAAAACGATTTTTGACGGTTGAAAACCTGAACTTGAAATTTGTGCAGTGAAAATTTATAACCCGGTTGAAAACACATTGACAAACAGGTTGTACACTGTATGGTCAGCACAATACATAATAAAAACATGAATTATTAGATTACACTACGACAAGTAATACAACGAAATTATGTTTGAATCCTTATTGAGTTGTTACGGTGTCATTTTATTGCTTATGTCATATCATAATCAATCATTGAAAATCTGTAATCTCTGTGAAATTTTATATTATTTTAAATTATAAATCATATTCCTACAATTACACATTTTTTTATTTCTTGGATTCCCCAAAGGTTTGAAATATTTATGGTCTTTTATTGCTGTTTGCTCTCAACATACTAGAATTAATTCAGCAATTAATTTTGTATTTTTTTTATTTTGTCTGATGGGTAATCAAAATTATAATGTTTAAACACCGTCACGCAAATCTCCAAAATGAAGACATCAAAATTTTTATTATTTTTTTTAAAACATTTTATTATCTGCAAATAAAAATGAAATTTTGCAAAAACAAAATAAATATTTCCAACCTACAGAATCCATTCTAACCTAAATAATACGAAAAATACCAAAAAAAAAAACAAAAACAGAAATGTAAAAAACATAAAATTTAGACCAAGTATCATAATCTTTTTCCGTAAATATCAACTTTCTTCTTTCTTATTGAATAATCTTGTCTTGCCGCCCAACCTTTACTTGCTATTGGTATATAAATGACCAATCTTCCTTTCCAAGTAGTTAGTTCAAAATAAACAGTCGCGTATTCACATCTCTAAAACAAAAAAATAAAGTTACGATTAAATTTCGGAGTGACCAAAAAACAAATTACAAAATGAAATTTTTCATTAGAACATTTTGGATTATCACAATAATTGGATTTAATATTATCAATTTAATTAAAACTGAAACCCAAAGATTACATCATTTAATGGATAACAGTGAATTAGAATATTATTTGAATATGAATAATCTTAAAGATATTAATAACGTTCCTGATTATGATGTAATTCATTTGAAAAATATTCAAATTTCAAAACGGAAAAAACGTCATATTAATAATTTCACTGAAAGTTTAAATAATGAATTATATTCGTTAAAATTTCATGCATTCGATAGGTTAGTTTTTTGTTGTTTGTATGGTTTGTGTATTTGATAAATATACACTTCTTTTGGTTTGTGTATTTGATAATATTTAGTTAGCAAAAATATTATTTTTTATAATACAATATATTTTTAGGCCAATTCATCTAAAACTCAAACCAAATGAAAATTTAATTTCGAAAAATTTGAAAATTTGGATACATGACGGCAGTAAACGTAAAATAATGAATGACAACAATAATACTGATAATTTTGAATTTAAAAAAGATTGTTATTTTTTACATCGTGATCAGAATAGTGTTGCCAGTTTAAATAATTGTGAAGATGATAAACAATATGTGAGTTTTACACTTCTACCTAAATCAGAACGTATAGCTTAGTGCTGAGTCCTTAGTCGTTACTAGCTGGCGTCTACTGAATTAAAATGCCATTCATGGTGTAATGGCAATCAAGTTATGTTTGACGAGACAATGACACAAGTCTTCAAAAATTTTAAATGTCAAAATTGAATAGTATATTTAGAACGCTTTTCAATATTGTAAATTCGAATTCTCGGCGGGAGCTCCAATACAAAATGTAAGGGCATGAGGTTTTTTGGACAGCAGTAATACGCCATACGTTCTGATTTAGGGAAATGTTTATTTTATTACTGGATATCGAAAAATTTCATATATTTTTTATAACGATCCGTGGCCATTTTAAAATTGTACGATTCTGGCGATTTAGAAAAGATTTCTGACAGATTATATCAATTTTCTTATTATGAAAACTAGAAAATTTGTCAACAATATTTTCTAATTCCCATTACCAGAATAAAGGCCATTGCTTTCTGTTTCTGTTTCTCTAATATTCGAAATTTACAGATTTCGAAACGCGAAACCCTTATTTTTATTAATAAAAATACTTAGACACATTTCGATCGAATCAAAATTATCTTTATATTTACAGCATGGAATTATATTAACTTCAAATGATACATTTGAAATAGTTCCACTTAATATTCGTTTGCAACGAGAATTACAAAAACAGAATAATATAAGTAATTTAAATACTTATGAATCAGCTCACTTTATAAAACGTGTTCGTGCACCAGAAATTATACCAAATCTCTCAAGACTAAAAAGAAGGTAAAACAATTCAAAATTATTTATTAAATGTTACACTTAATCGAAATTTGTAAATTATTTACCATTAATTAGTATTGAACCACTACAAAATACCATACAAAATATAACAACTGATCAACTTCTGATTCAAAATATATCATCAACTGATCCATTATTATTCAAAATTCCTGATGATGATGTAAAACCTGAAAGTCGTATAATTAAAAAACAAAATGTTAGATTTACAGTTGAAATTGGTGTATTCTTTGATGAACCAGCTTATAAAATATTTTCACCACTATTTAATCGTGATGATCGTAAATTATCCGAAATGTTATTAGCATATATGAACGGGGTACAAGCTTTATATCATCATAATTCATTAGGGAGTCCAATTGATATTACAATTGTTCATATGGAAATTATGAGACGACAACCAACATCATGTCCACATCATAATGGTGAGCGTGATCAACTATTAGATTCATTCTGTTTATATCAGCAACGTATTAATTCACCAACTGATGAGGATTCTGGTCATTGGGTATTTTAAATTAACTATATTCATACAAATTTTTTAGAAACGAATTAATTCTTTAAGGATATGGGATTATATATATCAGGATTAGATTTTTATAGTACTGAAGATGGTATTTATTCCGGTGCAACAATGGGTTTGGCAACTGTACGTGGTGTTTGTTCTGGGAAATATGCTTGTGTTATTGTTGAATTTGGTGCTACGAATTCATTTGGTCGTCCATATCCTTCAGCTGGTTTTAATTCAGTTTATATAGCGGCACATGAAATTGGACATAAGTAAATATAAGTAACAATTTTTATAAATTTTGTAATTTGGATTACTTTTTTTTGTGATTGTGTAGTTTGGGTATGTCACATGATGCAAGTGGTAATTATTGTCCAAAAGATGGTTTCATTATGTCACCATCGAGAGGTACACAAGGTGAAACTATTTGGAGTAGTTGTAGTGCAGATATTATAAGATCATTAGGAACGTAAGTTAATATTTATGATTAGGATTTTAAAAGAATTTTATTAAATAAAGTTTTGCTAATTTTAAAATATAAAAATATAAAAAAAAAATTATTGAAAATTTTCCTTGAAACTTTATAAATTTAGATTTTAATAATTTCTTTATGGCACAAGTTTTCTAATACGTCAATAATATAACCAGTAAAAACCAAACTGAAATAGAAATAGAAACTCATTTTATTAAATAATTATTTTCAATTTTGTTTTTCATTTTCTATATTAATCAAAAAACTTAAAACATTTTCTTTTTTTTTAGTTGGGCAACATGTTTAAATGATCGTCCAAAATCAACACCAGCCGGATATAATGCATGGCATTATAATGGATATCCAGGACAAAATTGGTCTGCAAAAAAACAATGTGAAATTTTAATAGCGTAATTACAAACAATTCTAATATATTTATCCTTATTCCTTTAAAAAAAAAACAATAATTAATTTCTATCCCATATCCAGTGACGTAGATGCAATGCCAATGCAAACAACAAATTTAGAAGGAATTTGTCAAAATCTTGAATGTCGTTCACCACATAAAAGTGGTTTCTTTTTTGCTGGTCCAGCACTTGAAGGTACTGACTGTGGTACAAATAATTGGTGTGAAGGTGGTAATTGTGTTTATAAATCAAGAATACCAAATTCTGGGCCAGTTGTTATTGGTGGTATGGGACCATGGAAAAATGAAAAATGTGTATCAGGATGTTTGGTAAAATCAAAAGGTGGTCAGGGTCGTAGAAGAGCATGTGATAATCCAAAACCACAAAATACACTTGAAGGTTGTGAGGGTACAACTTATGATGTAACTTTATGTAGTGATAAGAAAGTAAGTTTGATATTGTGGAGCTTTTCTTTTATTTTTTATATATTTGTTTTAATAGATTTGTCAAGGTGTTAAACGCAAAACACCAGCACAATTTGCATCACGCAAATGTAAACAATTTAGTAAAAAAATACCAGATTTAGACCCAAAAGGTGTTGGTTTACAGGCACATCATGAAAATCATCGTTTATGGATGGGTTGTGCAATATTTTGTCGTCGACGTGGCGGTTCATTTTATACACCACGAATGAATTTAAATGAAATTGGAGAAAATGCATATTTTCCAGATGGTACATGGTGTCATTCAATAAATAATGAAAATTATTATTGTATGCAACATCATTGTTTGCCAGAAGGATTTCAATTTAATAAAAATAATTTTTGGTTAACAAGTGAAGATGTACCAATATCGGGTAATGCAAATCCAAATTTTACACAAATTTATAATAAAAAATTAATTGATTATTTGTCAATTGATGAAAATGGTAAAGCATTAAGGGCACATTTAACACCAGATGATGTACGTGAACAACGTGGTAATGAACAATGGATTGATGATTTAGATTATCGTATTGTACCAAGTTTATATTGATATAAATTATTATTGGGGAATAGTTTTAACTATGTGTAGTTAAAATGATGATATTTGTGACACTTTAAAATAATAATTAACTATTTATTTATTTATTTTAGATATTACTTTAGATAAATTGTATATTTTTTTAATAGAAAACTACTGCAATTATTGAATTTTTATTTTCTGTAGATAATTTATTTATTTTTATTTTATTTATTTGTTTAAATTATAATTGTATAATTGAATTTTATTGGAAATGTAAATTTTGTGTAAACAACTAATTTTACTATTTAATTAAATGATTAAATGCAATCAAATAAATTGAACGTCGCCAATTACAAGTTAATTGTTTGAAAAATACAAAATTGTTAAGAAAATATAATTATTTGTTGAATTTAGTTCAAATTTATAAACAAATTACGTTATTCATATACAACTAGATCAAATAAGGACTAAAACTGTCAAGTAGCTAAAGGTAAAAAAGGTCATGTTATTATCTTTATATAGGATGAATCTAAAACAATCATGATTGATATTATGACAGATCATTAGATGACATCCACATTCTAACTAAACTATATATTAATCAGGAAATTGTTAATAGCCTGATTATTAAGAAAAAGTAAGTACTTGTTCCAATTACTAGTTCTAGTTATAATGCCGCGATCAACTAAAAAGTTTCTATACAATCCTGTGGTAAGGTAGATCACAATTAGTGATTCAACAAATATTGTCTAAACCTTCTTAGTCTTTGATGAATTCAAGTTTTAACGATATAAGAATGAAACTGGGGGCATGCTTTTGTAACATATTGATTGATTGATTGATTTTGATCCTTAGTAATTCACTTAGGCTTATTTAAACCCATTGTACCCCTCAAAATCTTCGTGTTACACATACCGTGGAAGTTGGCTCAATCAAATAACTCTTGACAGAAGCAGACAATTAATTCATGCAGTTCGTTCATTTAGTAGGTACCAAAAAATCTGCGTAGCATCGTAGACAGTAAAACAGAAAGTGTTCAATCCGTCTCGCATTCATCTCAGCATCCAATATAACAATTTGTGATCAATAATTATAAATTAGAAGCTTACACTGAGCTTGAAATTGTTTAGTTTAGTTTAGACTAAGGAACACTTTAGACTTTAGTGTTGCCATTGATAATTTACACTAATTTTTGTTTATAACAAATTTTATTTATATTAATTATAATATTTTGTAAGCTTTAATCTATCTGAACTTATTAGTGTCACAAATAATTATGTTAACAATAAAAAATCACGTGAATTCAAATCACAAAATAATTTATTTAAAATATTATAAACTAATTTAATCAATTTTTATCGCAAGAAATTTCGAAATATTATTTGTGATTTCATTTACGATTTATAATAGTAATAATTTAATTACACATTTGTGATAATTTCATTAACACTTTCAAACTTTGAATGTTTATATAAAAATGTTATATTAAATTAGAAAAATCCACATTGAAGAAAAAAAAAATTATTATTAATATCTTAATTATATTAAATGAACCAATAATCAATAATTTTATTTAATCAAAAATTATTGATTGAGGAATATAATTGTATTAGTTGTTCTGCAAAATACATTTTTTTTTTTTAAATGTTTACAGATATTTTAAGAAAAACTTAAAAAGGATATACGTAAATGTATGTGAATTTATTAAATTATAATAAAAAATTATGCTTGAATTATAGTGTATAATGAATTAGTGTATTGCAGCGTGAAAAAACCGAGTACATTCCGACATTATCTCGCACACAATGTAGAAAAGCAGTTGGTATCATGACTGAGCACAGTTGAATGAATCAACAAGCATTCGAAGAGATTGGAATTGACAATTAAGAAAGACAAACCGGAAATCTTACACATCTTCGTGGGTCATTTGACATAGACTACTGAATTCAATGGCTCTCTAAATTATAGCTAGTAAAACTATTTTTACTAGCTGTATTATCAAAACGATTAAAAAATTTATTTTAATATCACAACTGATGCTTCCATTTTCGTGTTGTCTCCGGTTTTAATCATTTTATCACTATTTCATCGTTTCATATATTACCTGATCGATGTCTTTAATTACCTCTTATATATGTACACATTTGTCAGTCCACAATTCGTCATCATAAATACATATTTTAGGCTGTTCACTAATTCATGATGATGCACTAAATAATTAGTGTTCTATAACTTTCATATTAACTACACAATTCTTCTGGTAATACATTTTTGATACCAATTTTTTTATGCTGCTAAATCATTCATACTAAAATATCGGAAATTTTATTATCGAATAATTGTAAAAATACTTTCTTGTAAAATGGTTGTAAAATCGAACATACTTTTTGAGTAAATATTTTTAATTTTTGTATTTGACTAGCTAGATATTTTATGTGATTAGGTGAAGAAAATTTGTAAATCTACGAAAAATATTTCGAAAACATATTTTTGTTGATTCAATTGGTTTGTACAAATCCAAATGAATATTTAAATTGTCTATAATGAAAAGTAAATATTGCTTTATATAAGTTTATTTAAAATTTAAATAAAATTTAATCGAAACCAAATAATTAAAATTTGTTTTAATATATTTGACGATAAGCTGAACAAAATATTATGCTAGACTAGAGTTCATGAAGTTAACTAAATACTAAAAGTAAATTAGTCTGAAAGTAATAATGCTGCTATTTTGGGACAGTCAATTGTGTGATTCATAATGGATCATGAACGATGGTTCATTAAGCAATGTACATCTAGGTTCTGAGCATATGGTGTTAAGAAATTATATTTCTTAGTAAACAACGTATGAGTGAGCCATTTAGTAAATATTTTCGTTTATATATAAAAATTTAAGGATCATTTAAGAAACATCTTGCATAAAAAAAGATTTAGGTTGAAATTCACACAATATATCAAAAATTTATTTAAATTTATCGAGTAGTAGACCAATTGGGTTTAGTAGAGTTGAGCGTAAATAAATTTTGTTACTCTGTTCCCCCAAATATCCAACGCTCCAATTAATCGTCGCCAATTAGGAAACTACCACCAAGTTATTAGTAAACCATGACCATGTCATACACGCGCCTTCGCAGTTTATCTGATTTTCATTTCTAAACTTTCAGTTATTCAAAGCACACAGTAAATTAAGCAATAATGCTGCTGTTTCGTTAGTACTCTTGATGTAGAGTACATTGATGTAATGTGATAATAAAAACGCAATAGTTCGATTGACTTTCGTCACAGCTTCACAGTCTTTGTCTAGGATGATCCAATTTTCTTCCTCTTTGAGTAAGTGAGTCTATTACATTCATGTCTATTACATTGTGACCAATCCATTACCACTTCCGTATCCTAATCTAGAGTGCGTACTTAAGATTGACACCCAAATAACGGAACGTACTCAACATTTGATCAGAAATTTTTTAACTTAGTTTTTAAGCTGACAATTATTTCCATAAATATACGATACGATACTATATTCATTCCTTGTCTAGCGATATGAAATTATGACTTGTTCAACGATTCGAACTTTTACAGATTAGCCTATTTTTTGTTGGTAATAGTTGATTATTAATCATTAGTTGATTATTTTATATTAGAGCGACGACGGTGTAGTAATAGGGTGCCATGTTGCGAAACATGAAGTCACGAATTGTACTCCAGATCCACTTATCGATGTCGCTCTAAGTTAACACTGAAAACTGAAAGTAATAAAAATAAAAGAATAATGTGTTTTTAACACTGGGAAAAATACTAAAGGTTGAGACTATTTGCGCTGACATCAAACTTCTTAGTATTAAAAATCCATTAGCTAACTGCAATGCAAAAGTTTATTCATAATAAGGAAACATATGGTTCAGTAGGAATCCATTAAAATTAGTTGATGTCCTATATACTATCAAATTGTTAAACAAAGAATAACTCCAATAAGAATAATAAAAATAAAATCGTTCAATAATTTAAATTTACTTTCAGCTCTAAGTCTATAAGTATAAACTTATCTCTAGCAAAATCTGATATTTATCGCAAGCAATTTTTATATATATATTTTTTTATCATTCTTTATTCTATCATCTTCAAATCTGCTATGGCCACTTTTAATAATAATATCTCATCCAGCAATAAACTTAATAATATTAAATTACATTTTTTCATGTTTACTTTGATTATATATTTAATATTGAATTGATATAAAAATATATCAAGAGAGAGAAAACACAAATTGACAAATATATTTTTGAAAAATTAAAATTAATTTCATTTTTAACATTATTACATTAATATATATACATATATATATTTATTTGACATTAGTATTTGTGTTTTTTGAATATATATATTTATTAAACATTTCATTCCGTTCGTACTGAATTACTGACTCTTTGGTTGTTAAACGGCTTCTACAAAACAAATAAAAAAAAATTATATTCATCAACTTTCAATATAGTTTCAGAAATTCAAACAATTTTCAGTCAATATTGCGATGATGTTCAGTCAGTCTTTGTCAATTCATCAAGCAGAATAGACGTGATTTTTATTTTCTTGTTACTTATTTAATTACAAAATAATTTCGTTAAAATAATTTCACGATTTTTAATTATTTATTATTTAATATAATATCTTTTTAATATTTCTATATTAATTTAAAAGATTTTCGTTTAATTTTGTTATTAATTTATTGAACTTTTTCAGTTTTTATAATATTATTTCATTTTTTACAAATTTGGTTCATTGGAATATAAAATAAGTAAACAAACCAAAAATTTGGTAATAATAAAACCGGTCATAATTTGAAAATTTAGTAAAAAATAAAAATAATAATTTTTTTTTGGGTGATAGTGTTTTGTGAATTTGCAAAATTTAATAAATTTTTGATTATCAAGTTTTGATAATACATAATAATCTTAAAGAATTATGAGTGCTACTTGGGGATATACTGAAGAAAATGGTAAGTAATTTCTAATTTTTACCTATAAACAAATCAAAAATAATAACAATAACAAAAAAAACATTTAAAGGTTAATTAATTTAGATTAAAAAATGACTTTGAATAATATATTTCTTTTAGGGTCATCAGCGTTTTATTAAAAATTGAAATATTTTCTAAAACTATACCAAAATATATAAATAAAAAAGTCTGTGTAACATAACAATTAAAATATTCAATTCCAGAAGTGAAAATACGATTTTCATTCCATATAAAATACATAATAGCAAATTTAATTTTTTTTTTGGGTTATTCTAGACAAATTCCATACAAAAAGTGAAATTTCCAAATTTCATAATTTATGAATTTTAATAATCATTAAAATATTTTATTCTGGTTAGAAAATGTGATGCATAAATTAAAAAAAAAAATTGTTATAAATTTTTATAATAAATTTAAATTTTATTATCTCGCCCACAATTTTTCTTACTTTGGATAAATTTACGTCAAATCATGAAATTTGTTATAATGTTTTACTAAAAGGCTTCAAAATGATTCATAAAAATCCATTAATTTTTTTAAATATTTTCTTATTATTTTTTAATTACACAATTAACTATGTTTTATGGTTATTAGAAATTTTTAAATCTATTACACTAATGTCCACATTAGAAATTATTTAAAATTTGATGGAAGTTCAGTGTATTCATCGGGCAAGATATTTTGGATTATTCAATAGAAGAATTTAATTGAATAGGATAAATTACTTGACGTTGAAATTATCATTGGATATGATTAAGTCAAATACTTTATTAAAATTGGAAGTATACTTTTTTTCAAAATTGATAATTACTTTCAACTTAATAAATAAAAAATTATACATAAATTCAATTTAATTGTAACTTTTTTAAAATATTTTGAATTAATAATGGTAAGATTTTCATAAAAATTAATTTTACCATAAAAATTATAGTAACATAAAATTATTTCCTAAATGTTTCCAACATTATTCAAAACGAAATATTGATGAAAACTTGTTACCATATCTTGTAATATTTTTTATAGTAATTCATGATTTTTAAACCAATCTGTTAAATATTTTCAATTAATTATAGTAAAATTTTAAACCATAATTTTGAAGATTTTTATCTTGTATAGTAAATCATGGTAACTTTTAAATTATTTGGTAAACTTTACCATAATTATTGAAAATCTAAAATTGAAAGCATGATATCATTTCTTCTGGTATTATTTTGTGGCAACATATTCATGACTTTTAAATCAATCCTATAAAAATTTATTTAATATTTAATATATGTAATTAAATATTTATTTAATATATGTAATTAATTATGATAACAATTTCTAAACAAATTTCAAACTATAATTTTGAAATTTTTTTCCTTGTACATATAGTAAATTATGCTAACAATGAAATTATATGTATTGGAAAATGTTAACATAATTATTCAAACTTTTAAGAAAGAAATAATTAGCAAAATTATAACTAAAAACTATCATTCTTTACTGAGAAAAAATATGTTATTTATAGTATAATTTATTAACAATTTTATAGTATAATTTGTTTTATGGTAACATTCATAAGTTTTCTAATATAAAAAATAAAATAAAAAAATCTTTTGAATACATCTTAAACGAAACCATATTTACCATAATTTAAAAAAAAATTAATTATAATAAAATTTTGGTTAAAATCTTATTCTAGATTTTCAAATAATAACCTTTTTTTTATTTTATTTTTTCTATAATAAATCAAATTTGTAAATAAACAGCCGATATTTTTTATAACTAAAAAAAAAATATTATAAAACACATTTTGACTATATACATCTGTAAACTGTTTGTGAACCTTTTTGAGAGCATATATTTTTTGTAGTATTAAATTTGATGCGTTTTTATGGATCTTTTACACATAGAATTTCTGTATTTATTTTACTATATATAATAAAATAATTTTTTTTTCCAATAACTATTGAATTGCATGTCACAAAGTAATGTGATATACAATTGAAATTATTGCTTAGCTAAACTCTAATTCAATAGTTAATAGAATACTGACGTAGTGTATCAACATATGGACCATTAATAATTTATATATATTTGTATTTTAGCCCTTGCTAAACTCTATGAGTAAATAGAGAGAGGAAATCTTGAAATTGACTGAATCACTTTATAATATTGAAATAAATCGAGTAGCATTTAAGCTAATTTAATGGAGTATTGAAGAAATATATTTAAATAATTCAAATTTATTTCGAAAATTTGATACAGAGCTGACATTGTCATATTTTTTATAAGTACATTTTTTGTGAATGCGAATTTTTATGTTTACCATTTTTCGTTTTGTTTTTCTCCCTTAAAAAATTTCATGTTTTATGATTTTACTATATGGAATTTTTATTTGTTGATGGAACTGGAGAAGATATATATAATAATATATAACATATTTACATAATAATTTTTTATTTAGATACAACCATCAGATAAACACTCTTAAAAATATAATGGTGTTAAATTTTTATGAAACTCTAAATTAGGGGAGATTATATTTATATTATTAATTAACAAAATTTTATTGTTGAATATTGTGAATAATTTTTTGTAAATTAATATTTTAAAGAATATTTTTTATATATCTATGAGATAATTTAAATTTTAGTCTAGTTTTAATGAACTGAATGAAAATGAGTTAGACTTGAAATTACGTATTAGCAATCAAATTATAATGTTTATTTAAGAAAAGCTATTAAAAATAATGGAATTTGTAGGAATATGGAATTGTAATTTTTAGGATTTTATGGTAAACAGGGTGTTCTAATTATTTAAATATATAATATTAGTTTAATTGTCTAGAATATGCCCAACTTATGTTGTATACAATAGTTTTCGACGCATGGGATTTATTGTATAATTGACAGCAATTGTAGATTAATCTTTTTTAAGTAAAATATTGACAATGCCCACATAAACCAAAACTTTTACGAATAAGTTACAGGTAATAAATTATTACGCGTATATAATACTAGACGTCAAAGAGTTTTTTAATGACAACAATAAATAAAGTGGTTTGATTTTGATGATATTACTATAAAATTAACGTGAATTACACTAATTTCTTATATAATTCTTCAAATGCAACAGATTTTAACATCTAATTGACTTATGCAAACATTTAAGATCGGAATAGTAAAATTTAATGCTGCCCATACATTATACAGCACATTTATCAACCTGTTAACAACTTGGTCAAGTTTTATTGTTTGTGTGTATGTTTACAACCATTTTGACGGTTAAATTAAAATATATTAATTTATGTGGTTGGTTTTAAGTTGTATAGTGTATGAGGAAGTTCTACAACGACAGTAACATTTCTTAACGTTCTATGTCAAAGTTTTTAAATGCTAATATTTTCAATATTTTTTATTGTTTGAAATAATATTAAATTATTATATTATTTTTTATCCAATTTTTATTAGAGTTTATTTTCTGTTTTGACATTTGACAATATTCAAATGTTTTTTAATGTTTTTTACAACAAAAAAAAGAAGATTTTGGACGGTTGTGATATCGGTTGTAAACCAAGCTTGCAATTTACAACCCGGTTGACAATACTTTGAACAAACAGGTTGTACAATGAATGTATGGGCAGCATAATAGAACTAAATAATGTCATTCCCAGGGCTGGGAGGGGATTCAATTTATTTGCTAATTTATCCAATTAAAACACTTTTAAAATAGATACAGCCTAAATTCTTCAGGTTTACAACAAACAAATTAAATATAAATTATCTCCATTTTTTAAATAAACATTTGAAATATATTAAAACAGATAGACAGAATTGACAGACGAAGATATGTTTTTGGTACCCAATTTTTTTGTTTCTGCAAAATAATTTAGTTTAGTTTAGACTGCTATACATGAATAATAATAATATTAAAAACACGTAGGCGTATCCTCATTATAACACCTACGACTTTATAGCATCCAGATTATTATCAATAAAATTTTGGAATGAAAAATAAAATTCTTCCCTATTATATTTCAAATATCTTCTAATTTCATTATTTCTTATGACTAGTAATTCATATTTATAGTCCCATTATTAAAATTTTATATAATATTTATTACAATTTTTTTTATATTATCTTACATAGTTTTCAAAATTTATTTCTTTTAGCTACTTGTACTAATAATTTAATTGTTGCTAACACCTTCATAAAAACATACAAATTTAAATTTTTAAGATATCAAATATTTATTTTGAGTTTTTCAAATCTAATCTACTTTAAACTTTAAAGAATTCTGTTTCCTTTGATTTTGTGGAACTTGGAGGCTTTCAAAAATATTATTAACCAAAATTTTTGAATTCAGTGATAAAACACTATTCGTTTTTTTACATTAGTATATTAAAATTTGCTAATTATTTAACCTTCAAGTCTGACATTAAACCTTGTAATAAATATTCAAAAGATAACCACAAAAACGTCACAAATTTTTATATATTTTTTAACTAAAATTGAGATCATGGTCAAAGTGTCGAATTGAATATTTACTTATATGGAATTTATTATTTCGTATTTCTTTTCATTTGGCAAGTTTATTGAACTTTGAATTTAAAAAAATGTTAATATACAAAACTGGTTCATTAATAAATCAACCAAGATTTACATAAAAAATTCAGTATAAATATGTTTTTCGTACTGTCCAAAATTATAGTATTCTCTTTATAAAAAAAATATGTATTTCTAAAAATATTGTATATCCATAAAATATAAATAATTACATCTAAGTCAAAGTAGTGGAAACAGCGACTCGCGAGCTTGGTATGTATAGAATGAGTTATAAGCATAAAGTGATTCATAAGCAAACAACATTAATTAAGCACTTTAAAGTTATGAATTCACTTTACATACCAAGATTAATAAGATAACAATTAAATGGACACAATATCGCAAAATTGTCTAAAAGTGGACTGAGGCTAGTTCCATATTAAGGTGACGAATTTGAATCCAATCAATCACACAAAAAAAAACTAATTCATTTTATTAGTCATAGCATTTTATGCGGCCATTGATATAATCCGAGTTGTAAGAAAGCCTGAAATGTGAAATACCAAAAAAGTTTGCACAGTATTTCTAAGCAGTCAATAATTTATGCTGCATAAATTTGTTTTCAAAATTACAATATATTCGGTATTGGCATCACTATTTTTGACATTTCTGTGTGCTGTTTATTTTGTTTGTGGTCACAAAATGTTTATTTTGTATAATAATTTTACTGATCAATTTTATATTTGAACAATTTTTCACAGTTTATTTAAATCTAAATTTTTGTAATTTCAAAGAAATTTCCTAAAATTCATAATTTTTGGTTTTTATGACTAAAATCATATAATAAAATTTTAAGAAAATTAAAGAACATTTCTTTATTTTGTAAATATTTTGTTATTTATTGGAAAAATTTCTTTGATTCATAATAATTTTCTTATAAAATATTATTTATTTTCCAAATTACTCGCTTGATTGAGTTCAAAAAAAGGTAAATATCAATTTAAAATTTCCACGTATCTGATTTATGATGGACAAACATTGAAGTGTGATAAAACTCACTCTTAATAAGGTTGTTTTCTAGTTAAATTTGATCAAAACCATTTAAAATAAAACTTAATTGAAGGTTAAAAACATTTTTTTTTTTAATTATTATAATTATAAATATTTTTTACTAAATTATCATGTACCATAAAATAATTTCTCACTATAGAAATTGCGATTGCCTTTAATTATGACTTAATTATTATTTAGATAAAATACAAATTATGTTAAATTAAATGACAATAAATAACTTTAAAAAACTAAAATTATAAAATAAAATTTAAAGTTTTTTTCAATTAATATTTAAAAAGTAAATAAAATGTAAATTGTCAATTACATAAAAAAATATGAGTAGACAAAAATTTTGTTTTAAATGAAGAAATTACAAATTTATATTCTAGTTAATAGCGTGATTAAATAAATTTAAATTAATTTGTTTATTATTATAATTTTACGTTTAAATTTTTTAATATGGAATGAGTTAAGTTCAGTGAACAAGTAAATAAATGTTTTTTTTTATTTATATTTATCAGATTTTTATAAGGGAACAATTTAATTATCTGAACTTTTATTAGAATAAAACCATCAAAAACTTTATTGTGTTAACGCTTTGGCGGCTGTCTCTTTGTCTGTAAGTCCGGTGGTTATAAAGTTTTTTCATATTGTTATTAACATCACACATAAAAAATGTATATTGAAATTTTACATAAAAAACTTGTCCGATAGAATAAAGAATTTAAAATTTAATAAATTAAAAATTTAATATTAAAAAAACTATCCGTAAGATGGCGCACTTAGTTCTTTACATAATGATGTTGTTTATTATAAAAATTACAATTTAACTTTTAACATATAGTAAAATATTCACAGAAAATACTATAGTAAACCAAGGTTTCTGCCACTAGTTGCGCTGAATTCTGAATTACGGCAGTTCAATTTTAATGACAGTTGACTGACACTTTAAATATGTTAAAAATATTTTTTGTTTGCATAATATTTGTTATACAATTAAGCTCTTTAATATAAAACTACTGCACTAGTACGTCTGCTGCGAGGCATGCTTTTTATAGATAGATTCAGATAAACTTTTATTACCAAATTTTTCCATAAAGGAAGATTTTGAAATTTTAAAGGAAAGTTTTATATTTCATAAGATTTTATAATATCTTTAACAAAATAACTTTTTTTTGCGAGAATTCCATCAAATTGTTAAATGAAAGATAAAATAAAAATATGAAAATATTAGACGGTTTTTTTGAATAATAATGAAATTTGATATTATAAATATTGATAAAATCATAAAACTCAATCTATTATTATAGTTATTAGTATATTCGAACTGTCAAATTAGTATTCGGTTTTTCAGGTTAAAATTGTAAATATTAAAAAAAATATCCAGTTTCGTTATTAGGTAAAAAAATCATTCTGATGAGGCTACTTGAATTGGTTTGATTTTTAGACAGACGAAAAAAAAAACGACTAGACGTCATCTCTTTATTTGTCATCTTGTTCCCCAGTCGGTAGCTAATGCCTCCGATCATCAGCCCTCTTAGATATTACTGAACTTCTATTAGACTTTCTCCAAACCGGGCGGTTAGTTCTTTTAATAAAGTTCGTTACCTTGGCTGGGTCCAGGGTTATTATTTCGGCAGTATCAAGCGTATGTAATCCTAGTGTTCGAATTCTGGTTCGAGCATAAGCCGGACATTCGTACAAGGTACAAGTACAAGAATGTTGATTCATATTTCCGCAACATTTCTTCCATGTAAGAGACGTAACTACACCTAACCTGTGGTGTTGTTCGTTCAGTAGACTAGACAGCATCCGATTACGATTGCCAACACATTTCTGAGGTATTTGCGCTTAAATTCTAGGAGAAGTTTTGCTCTTTGTTAAGGTTTCTGCCACTAGTAAAACAAACATTTTTATTTGTCTGCCAATGTTGACCCAAGTTTTGTCAATTTCTTAGGTGGCATTGTGTTAATGGGTTTTTGATATTAATTTATAAAAATAGAATTAAACGCAAATCAGTTTTGTAATTTTGTAATTACTATCTTATAAAATGAATTTAGAATGAATTTATTACTCAGACTTCAGACACAATTCGAAAATGTAATTTAAAATTATGTAACAAAAAATATAATTGAATTACAAATAATTAAATAACAAAATTATTTCTCTGTGGTTTTCTCAATTTACTTTTATTATTTATATATCAATTAAAATTTTCTGATGATAAATAAAAATGCTTAATGAAAAATTTCTTGATGAGATGAGTAACATTTGATTCCTAAAAGTTTATAAAGGAAATACCTTAAGATATAATCTTTAAATAATTACAGATAATTTAATTTTAATTTAAAATTAGGCAATTGTAATAATTATATTTATACATGCCTATAATTTAATTTTACTCGCTTGATTACACTTTTTGCAAATGTAATCAATTTATAGAAATTACATCCAGAATTAATGACATAAATCCATTCAGATGAGATCAGCACACAAACTTTAATTTTTCATAAAATTTGAATCCTCTCAGTTTATATCAATTTTTCATTGATCCTGGTTAGTGAATTGAAAGTTCGATATTTCATTCTAATTTTGAATGATATTCAATAGTGCAAGTCCTTGTGGTTATATAAATATTTATTTCTACATCCGTTTTATATCATTTAAGAAATATCTAATTAAACTTATACTTAGTCAAATCTCTTCAATAATATTTTAAATACTTTCCGAATTTTAATGGAAGTCAAATCAGTTAAAATTTGACACTACTATTTTTAACAGATTTTAATGTTATGAGGGGTCTTCCACTTTTAACATAAAACCACCAGTATGGTGTGGATACCTATAGGAATAAAATCACACCAAACTTGTAGTTTAGCTGGAAACCTATTGAAAATTAAATAAATTCCGACTATGGACGCGAAAGGTTGGTTTACTTGAAGCTATATATATAAGTCATGGTCATGATAACTTCGAAAGAATTTTTTTGTAATATAATATATAAGTCAAAATATCTAAGAATCAAAAAATGATACTAAAAAATTTATATTCAATGATTAATTTTATTAAAGTTAGGGTCATGGAAATAATTTGAAACAAATTACTATATCGAAATTGATGTACAAAAAATCAATAATAAATAAACTTTTTATTAAAAAAAAAAGTTTATTAAAATTAATTAAAATTGTCATTTCGTTTTTTATTTAATTTTTTAATTTTAATTTTCGAAATTTATATTAAGAAGATAGTTGACTCTGATGAGAGTATGGTGTATAAATGGTTGTTCGGAAAGTTTAATATTGGTCATTTCGGATTTTTCTATTATAAAATATTTGAAAAATTAAAATAATTAATAACATAAAACAAATATTTATGGAATAATACAGTCATAAATATCATTCCAAACAAAATGTTATATAACATTTATAATAATTATTAAATACGACACTAAGAAATTAAATTTCTGATAATCTTACATTGTTCTTCTCATTAAGATTAATGATATCGAAATTTACATTCAAAATAAGTTTTTTTTTGTGTAGTAATTTGTAGTCTTCTAAGACTGGTAAATTACGTTTAACTTTAGAGATATAGAAAATTAAAAAGTTATTTTTTTAGTAAGGCCATCTTCAAAGTATGAAGATCCTTTTGGTAAACTGAATTTTACTTACCATATTAAATACCAAAAGAGCTGACAAGACAAACTAATTAAAAAAATATAATTTCGAAAAACATGAATTTCTGAAAAATGATAATATTAATTAGTAATTTCACTTTTATTAGTTATAAAACTTGAAGGTTTATTTATGTAATTCACATTATTTTTGTTCAAACTTTAAATAACGCTATAACTTGACTTTAAAATTGATCATCATCGTCACTGGCTTGTTAGTTCGGATTGAAATTTAGGCTTATTCACAATGTGTTTCCATTTTACTCTGTCCAATTAATAATATTCATTTTCCTTCTATCTTTTTCCACTTCATCCAGCAATCTCGTGTTTGGCCTACCACTTCTACAGCAAACAATCTTTGAAAGTTCCAATCGATTTCATTGTTACATCTTTCCTTATATTCTTCATTTCTGTCTATTGCCGGACCATTTTTTAATATTTTTCACTCAAAAACCATCAAATTCTTTTCATTTTATTGATTTAATGTTCAAACTTCAGATGACAATACCGCTTTTGGTATATAATTATTGCTTTAGCGATCCTTAATGTAGTATTTCTAGACAGAAGTTTTGATTTTAATAACTTGTTATATGCAAAGAAGCATATCTCTACTACTTGATTGTACCGCCGTTTCGCTTATGTCATTATTGTTTATAATTAATGATCCTATAAATATCAACTTTATCTACTACCAACTTTTACCTGATACTTCTAAAAATTGCGAATGTCACCGATTTTCTAATCTGGAATTTTTTTTTTTAAATTTTATTTTATCGGAATTGATAAAACAAAGATCAAATTTATTAACCGGTTTCTCTAAAATCACTTTTACAATGCTTCTCACAATTATGACTTCATAATCTGCAGAAGCATTAATTTGTGATGTTCTATAAAATATATCTTCTTCTGTATCTAATTCAGGTTGAATAGTTCATGTTTTTAGTAAAATTATTTGGTTTGGTTGATTGGTTGGTTGGTTTGACGGGAGGAAAGGTTAACAAAACCATGCAGAAATGTAGACCTCGAAGGTACGTTGTACATTCCGTATGATGGCATGTTCCACCCTGACTAGTTACTCTAGAAAACTTTCCGCCTCTTCCATATTGTTCAACAAAATTAACTATAATATCGTAAATTAACTAATATCGTAATTTTTTCTGTGGTTAAGAAATATTATTTATATATTTTTAAAACTTAATTAATTTTTTAGTATTACAAAGAAAATTAAATTAAATTTTCTTGTGAAATACATAAAAAATATTTTTTATCAGTATTGGATTTAACGCTGTTTATCCCGGGCTCATGACCTGAACATAGAACTTTAGACTGGAACGGAAGAATTTTTAATTTTTAAGTTTTTAAATTTTAAAGATTCAAAAAGTTTTTATAAGAAATCTCCTTTAAATATTTCATCTATAAATTTACGATTTTTCCATTTACCCAGTATGACCTGTAACATTTGTCGACATCAAAAATTTTCTATTCATTTAATTACTAACATTATTTTTTACCTGGAAATTAATTTTTATTTTATTTTCATTTAATTTATAAATAGAAAATGTAATAATTGAAAGTCTCATGATGACTTTAATTATGCACGTGATGATTTCTTATTAACATAAATTATAATTAAATAAAAACAATTAATTTATAAATATTTTTTTAATGTGATTGAATCGGTTAGAGAAATTTTGTAAATAATTATATTTTTTATCTCTATGACACGTGTTTATTGTTTAAAATATTTAATTAATTACAGAATCTAATCTAATTATAATCTATAAAAAGATTCGGATTCATTTAGTGCTACTATAAAAATCTGAAATGTTATCTTAAAAATTATTAGTATTTGTATTAATATCTTAATGTAAACAACTTTCAAATACATAAAACATTGAACCAGACCTGGACCATTTTGTTGTATTTAAAACTGCATCAGTTTCAGTACTTCAGGATACACTGAAGAAAAAGAAGAAAATTACTCACTCTCAAAACACATAAATTGTAATATGCATGAAAAGCTGTGGGATTCGAAGCTATTTTCTTAGCAGTAAGCAAGCGCAATGGTATATTATAGATCACTGAAGTCTGGATCAGTTGGCTGGTTGGTTTGAAGACAGAGAAGGTTTATAAAAACTTCCACGAACCTAGATCTAGAGTGCCGGTTGTACTGAGGATGAAATGGAATGATGACTTATTGAATCCTAGAGCACATCAATTCAATTCACCTCTCTCATAATCGCAGTTAGTCTAGACAAGACAATGTTCGGTCAAAAAATGGCGTTTAAATCTTTTATATATTACCTCTCTTAGCGCAGGGCATTTAGTTGTATATACAGCAGTTAGTTTAAAAGCAACACTATCGCTCCTTTGAACACGATTTACTGTTTCATCAATAGAGCACTGGATACGTCAGTAATTTATAATTAAATGGGATATATTACAATCAGAAGTCATTTGAAATTCATATGAACATCCATCATTTCAAACCTAACCTATAAAAATATATTTAAGAATTCCATTGCAAGTTCGTGTTACGTCTTTCAAACATAATTTCATTTAAAATTTACTGATTTTATTTAAGCGAAAATAAAAACTTTAATAATTTTTTATCAAGACGCAATTTTTCAATATTAATTATTAAAATATTATTTTGTTTTGGAATTTGGAATTTGTATTTGCTAGCTACAATTTATACATAAATAAATAAATAATTATTTGGAAAATTATAAAATTTTCTTTACAAATCTTTAACTATTACAAAAATTTATTTTGTAATTAAAAAACATGACAACTAAAGTTAATTTATGTAAACCTAATAAGTTGAAAAATAACTAATTAAAATTGATTAATTAACTTTTAATTTTTCGGCATTAAATCATTATTTTGTATTCATTAATTATTTGGTCATTAAAATTTGTAAATTATAAAAAAAATAAAATAATGAAAATTCATTTCTTTTAAATCAATTAGTTAATTTTATAATATAAACAAATAATTTGGAAATTTTGATTAAATATAAACAATTCACTGGAAATCATTTAACAAAAACACACAGATAGTTAAATAAAAAGTGTTCAGCAGTGGCCAATACTTGACTTTCCGAATTTGACATAATAAATATTATGGATAAAGACCCTTTAAATCAATAGACTTCCTATACTACACAAAATTGAAGACACACCACATCGCAGGCGCTAAAATCGAACTTGCTAGGGTATTTTCTTCTTCACACATAAACGCTATACCAAAGTGACTATATACAGTCCCATTTTTTAAGTAAGCGTCCTACATTGTCATTTTTACCACATGCGGTACCTTGTTTTTCTCATTGACCCACATTTCATAATTTTACGATATGTATTTGTCTTTAACAATTTTACATTCCATTAATTATTTAACAGGTGTTTTTTAAATAAACGTCTTTTACTGAAGACCCAGTTCAGGATTTTTTATTCATTATTTTTTACAACAAATCCAGAATGGAACACAAGTCAAAATTAATATGTAAATATTACACTATATAAATAAAAAATTCTCAAATTTGTTAAATAGTCACCTTACATTAGATACTACACTGATCACCTTCCGGTACACCATACTTCAAAAATGATAAATGATTTCAAGAGTTCTGATAAATAAAATGGACATTCAAATTTTACCTGATAATAATATCGAATTCTTTTTATATGGTGTGAAGTTCGGAAATTATTAATTGGAAATAATCAATTATTTTGTTGGTTATAAAAATTGAAAATAATCGAAATAAAAAAAAATCTGTTTTATAAATAATAATAATAATAATAAATACATTAATAAAAATAAACAAAAAATTACAATCGATTAAAGAATTAAAAACGTATGTCCATCTAATTATATTGTAATTACTCATCGTTTTAAAATAGAAATAGTTTTTTTTCGGAAGTGTCAATTCCTGCGCAGTAAAATAACGTCACAGGAAATAAAGCCATAAAATCATTGTTGCGTAGTGTTTTTGATAAATTAACTGGACAAATAATTAAGCCATAACTTTAATGGTACTATGTTGCAGGAAATGTGACCATTAAAAAATAAAGTTTATTGGGACAATCTTTATGGATATATAAAAGTATAAAATATTTTTTATATTATTTTGCTAAAGGAATTAAAGCCATACTTCTAGGAAAATAAAGCCATAAGAATTTTTAATGAATTTAGAGTGTAAATTACGAGACTGCTACGGACGTAGTTCACATATGGTCTGTTGTACCGTTGTCACAGCGTGTCCATACCCATCACACTTCTTTATTGAATGCAATTATTTTAGCCGGTTTCAGTTGACTCGCACCTTCAAAGTTTTCTATATATAGAAAGAAACTACCAAATTTCCTAAATATTTTATGTTGGAGTGAAATGAAAATGTCATAACTAATGTCTCCATTATCTCCTCCTCCATACACCTCGACAAATGGAGAATAAAGTCAGTCTTAACTTCATTGCAACCTTTTTAAGAATCGAATGTACCATGTCAATATCCGTGTATAATCTATTCGTTGTCTTGCTAATTTTCAGAATTATCTTGGACTTTTTATGATCAGTAATACCCAAAATTTATTTCTTACCCTAATTGGAAAAATACAAATTATTTAAATTTAGTTTAGCTAAAGTTTTAATAGTTTTACTCTTAAATCAAAAACGCCTTGGTAATTAATTAGGAATTGTATCATCATAATATTTTTTAAATAGTCTGCATGCAACACGAATGCTCAAAAGTTAAACTATTTTGTAACTTTAAAAATAAATTATATTATTTATTAATTAATTTTCGGTATAATTATTATATTTTTGGCTTTATTATAGAAAAATTTTATCACATTTCTTATCACCTCAGTAATATCACTTCATAATTTTTATAACCTATATTTCAAAATTAACGAAATAGCAAAACAATTCCAAAAAAAAAAAATTTCGGCTTTTCTAATTTATTTGACAATGTCTAAAAATTGTCAAATTAATTTTATTTTAAAAGGTGCTGATAAAGTCAATAACCACTAAAACTCATGTAAATTCTTATCTTTATTTTTCTATTATTGGCTCTTATATTGTGATTGTGACAGATAGATTGTAAAATTTTGGTTATAAAATTTTGAATTAAAATTAAATTTCATATGATAACGAATGATTAATAATAATTATTTCAAATAAAAAGTGAAATTGTTTTATAAATAAAATTATTGGTATTGGTAAAATTTTATAATGTCAATAATTAATTAATATAAATAGACAATATAATATCTATATAAAAATTAATTGAACGTAGTAAGGTGCAGTAATTTCCGGTCTAGTAAGGTGCAGCAATAATGATTTTGCCTTTTTTCATATTCTCACATTTGATGATTCACTTTTTTTTTTTCAAATTACGTCATTTTGATATTTCGTAATTGATTGGTCCTTTTGAAATGTCTGTGGCACTTATACCTAACAATATATAATGTGACAGTTAATTCAGAAGTGAAACAATTACTACAACCTGTTTGGCATTTTGTAATTTTTATTCCAACCTTTTTTAACTTTTCGCCTTTTCCACATTTCGTCTTTTATTTTAGCATTTTTTAACATTTCTTTTCGGCATTTCGTCATTTTTATTCTAGCATTTTTTAACATTTCGTCCTTTCATTATTTCGACTTGTTATCGACACAATTACGCCTAAAACAGAATTAGTTAACCTTGACTAGTATTGTTCCGATTGTTGAAAATCTTATTAATTAAAACATTATAATTAATCCAGATCAATAACAAAACCTTCTTTACAGAGTTGTGCAGTTTCCAATCTTAAAATAGGAAAATCCTTGAAAATAGTTTAATAAATATATAACAATAAATGTAGTATAAAAATTATCATAATAACATGTCTAAAATTCTGTTTTATTTAAAATGCACTTTGTAAGCTTCCTTCCGCATTTGCATATTGTTTCAATTTTCTCTTACTTTAAAATATAAAAAACAAATCACCTTGTAATTGGATTTTCGAAACACTAAAAATAAAACTTGTTTGCATAGCAAAATAATTGAAAACCAGAGAAAACAATCAAGAAAAACAAAACAAATAATAATTACATTAAAAAACAAAAACAAAAACTTTACATGCTTTGGTGGTGCAACGACTGCGACTGCGACTGGTTTATTTTACAATCCAATAGTCAATTATAGTCTAGCTTAGCTTATACAATGACATTGACAATGATCAATGACATAACTAATTGTGTGTATATATATAGTCGTCAACCGTCCGTTAACTTTCATATTATATAAATATATGCTAAATAAGAAATCAATTTAATATTTTTTTTTATATACATATATGAAAGTAATATATAATAATAATTGAAAGAATTATTTTAATTTTAATAAAATTACAGTAGAGTCTCGATAAAAATCGTGATAGGAAATGTGTAGCAAGGAAATATATAACATATATCAGCAATCAGAAATGCTATGGACCATCTACACATCAAAATATCAGACATGCTTGTAACTTTTTGCAGATCTACAACCTGTACTTTAACAACTGTATACACATTATCATTATGTGGACCTGTCATCGCACCCAATAAAAGACATACCTTATTTTTTTGAAACTTCTAGTCTTGAGACTTGGAATTGGGTTGTTATAACTTAAAGGTATATAACAATCTGCCTTAAGTGACCTTAGTGATTATGAGACATGGGTACCTCCCCTTACTTTTTATCTATATTCCAATTCTAATTTGACATGTTAGCCATTAAAAATTTATAACTATTGGCATCACTAATTTTGACATACATATCTGTTCTTGATTTTATAAGAAAAATTATAATTTTCAATAACCAATCATTGTAAAAGCCATTTCAAATAAATATCAATCGATTGCACAAATTTTTATTTGATCTGTCAAATGTTTGAAAATAGTGTAGTATGAAAGTTAAAAGTGACAGTTGTATGCGATATTTTTGCCATTTTCATTCAATTTTTCATATACAATATTTCGACACATGGAATAAAAAGTTGTACAACCAATTGATATTATGTCATACAACTTTAAGTCATATCAGTTTCCAAAAGTCTGTATCCTTTGAGCTATTTATAGATGAAATTTCACAAATTATCTTTGATAATCTAATCATTCAATTTATGTAAAAGAAATTTATTGAAAAAATGCTAAACAAAATTATAATATTTTAAAATATCATGGGGGATTTATCATTCATATAAATCCAAATTGACAGAATGTCATTTTTATAATGGAATTTAAAAGAACTGAAACCAATGGATTTTTTTTTCTAAATACTACTTTCAATTCTATTAGTAATATTATTATTAGAATGCAATTTTCTTAATTGTCTCAAATGACAAAAATATTTGTTTGGCTACACTATATCTTCTTAAAGTGAAAATGTAGAAAATTTATACGAAACATTTCAATTTAATTTAAATTATTAAGCGGAAAATATTATACAATTTAATACTCTTAAGAAAATTAGTTAATAAATAATTGAAATGTTATGTAGAGTTTAATTAATTTTAAATGAATTAAGCTTAGATTTTTAATAAACTTATTTAGTTAATTAAAAATGTTCAATTAAAGAATTACAACTAAAATAATTATAAATAATGAATTTAATTTGATTTGTAGGAAATTTTAAGTTGTTTGTATAATTAATAATTTCATTTCATTTTTAAATAAAAAATTTCATATTGGCAGCACTGATTTTGATAGTAATATAGTTTGTTGACTTGTATTGTTATTGTAATTTTAAAGAAATTTGAAATTTCTTTTTCAATGGAGATAATAAATTATTATTATTAATTATGTATACAATTAATTTTTTAAATTTATATACAAATAAAATTAGCCTTATTATCTCAAGTTAATTGCTTAAAAACAACCTTCACTTTTATTTTTGTTTGCATTCACATTTACAAACAACTATCATCTTTTTTTGACACAAGGTTTAGACATCGCAGTTTTGAAAAGATGCTCTAACTAACTATTCCCATTCGCTGAATTCGATGAAAATTTTAAAAAAAAAAAACATGAGTAAAAACAATCAAATTACCAGGTTACCACTAGCTTAAGGTTGTGCGGTTCCCAAAAGATCCTTCCAATTGATATCCATTCTAAGATTAGCAAATTGATAGCCAATTTTTAATATCCATTTATAAGAACATTAAAAATAAGATAGTCTGCCAATAGCTAGTAAGCTAGAAATTTATTTTTATTTTCACTCCTCTAGCCTATAACTATATGAATCCATTATCCATACACAATGTTCAATTCAGCTTATTTTTAACGTCTACCACTATGAATAGTGTTGCCATTAACATATAACTTTATATTATACCAAGTTGAGACCTTCGACTTCAAGCAAAATTGTTGCTCTTCAATCAATCACTGTACACCGTACTGAATAATTTAAATATAAAATTATATTTTTGTAATGCTACAGATAGAAAAATAGCAGAAATATTAAATTATGTACATAAACCTGTTAAAAAACTTATTATTCATAACGATTGAATTTAATAGCCAAATTTGAATTTTATTGCTTAAATATAAACTTTACTTGAACTCTATAAATACATCAAAATAATATTATGAAATGAATCGTAAATTGAAATTTTATGTTAAGGATCAATTAAAACTATATAATAAAAACAAATAAATATTATCGTTCGGATCTTCGTTAATTTGCCACTTAATATTTTGATTTGATATAATATTTTAATTATGTTCGCAAATTTATTACATAATAAAAAGTATATTAAAATTTTGAATTAATACTCTTAAAATTTGGTCTTTAAATTCAGTGAGCTACAACATTAAAATGATTTAAGAATCTTAAAATATTTACGACAGACAAATTTGAATTCCTTGTTATTTTCAAATAAGTTTTATTTCGTGTTACTTAATTATGTAATTTAAAAACATTTTTGTTTATATTATTTATATTTCTGTAGAACAATTAACAAAATCATAATTTAGAAAAAGATAAAAGATACAAACATAATAAAATTCCAATATTTTATAATAATTATAGATAAATTTTTGAAAATTCATTATCGTAAGTAATATAAAAAGTAATACAAGTTATAATAAGAAAAATTGAAGTACTATGTAGATTAAATTCCCCAGCTTAACCAGTCTGTTAAGCTTAGTATGAACAATTTTAGATAGCAGCATTGCAACCGCGATTTATGGAACGTTTTTCTACAGTCGGCTAAGAAGTCTGTAATTTGAAAAGGGGTAAACAACGAATATTTACGTTAAAAGAAACTTCAGATTCGACTTTAGAACCGGGGAAACCTATAAAAATAATGATTAATCATAAATAAGTGAATTTTTAAATTTTTGTGGTAAAGCAAATGGTTTGAGGTGACTAAGATATTAACACAACGTTTTAATAATTAATTAATTTTTTTTTATATCTATTTTACCTTCACCTCGATTTACAAAATATTTGCAATTCAATCATTCCAAATATTATGTTAACATAAAAGTTATATAACCAATTATTTAATTATTATTTATGTTTTGATTGTGTAACTGGTAAATTTACGCAATCTATAGTAAAATTTTGGAAGCTTCTTCTTTACAATTTAGCTTCTAAATTGCAAACTTCAAGTTTAAATATAAAGTTTTTTTTCTTCATTTTTGTCTTGAATTAGTTAAACCCATCAATGTCAAAAAAGTCAAATACAAACTCAATGTCGATGCGGCCGATATTAAACTCAATTATAAAGAAATCGAATTCATTAAAATTTTTGTTTATACTTAAATTTGGAATTAACCCTTTAGCATTGAAAAGCCGATTGGAAATATGAAAGTGAAACTGAAGCGCTAGCCAATTACAGCTTATATTAAAAGCCGGATTTTATGAAAAAGGGTTATCGTAAGGCTTGCATTGGTATTAAAAATAGTTACAACTCCACTAATATCAAAAACCAAAATTTATTCTTCAGAATGTACCATAGTAGTTTCTATTACCACATGATCAAAACAAAATAATTAGTCTCAAAAGGGTTAATACTTCAAAAACAAAAATATTATAATTTTTTTACGCATTTCGCCCGCCCTAAATGAGAATTTATTTTCTTTTATAAACATAGCCAATTTGATTGTTTACAAACAAACAAAAAAAAGAAAATATTTTGATTAATTTGAACTTTTAAATCGATTCCATAAAATAAATAATGAAATAAATCGATTTATTTATTAATAAATAAATAAATTATATTAAATCGATTTAAAACGATAAATTAGCACGTGCTAAAGAAATGTAAATTGGCATCTGAAATAAAATATATTTAATTTTGAAAAAAAAGTTATAAAATTATTTTTGACCTTTGGAATTAGAACAAATTAAGTAGCATTGGCTGCCGGATTGTAAAAATCCCAATTTTATATTCAACAATAATAATAAAATTACCATATATAAAAATACCAAAGCCCAAATTTAAGTTTTGCACATTCATGAAGGTCGTGTTTATCTGCGTTTTATGCTGTGCAAGCAAGTCACAAATTGCAGCAAAATAATCAAAATAAATTTATAAAGAAAAATTTAGTAGTAAATTTCGTCTATAAATCAAAAACAAAACAATAATAAAGCAAAATTGCAAAAAATATTAATTCAAATAAAATTCGGGGACAATGTCAATGACATGATTAATTGACAGATTTCATAATTTATAACGTATTTGTATATTTTGAAGTACGACCGAAGTTGTTTTTTTTAGCTCTCACAGATAAAAACAATAATAATATTGTTTTTTTTTTATAGTTATTACCGAAAGGTTCAGGGGTATTCAGCTGACTGAAAGTTTTATCTATAAACTTTGTTTTTTTTTTTTATTTTTACCTATTGGTATTTGGTACTCGAACGATAAATACTTTCTTCGGTAATTCCCTGGTTCATTTTTGTAAGCACAAAATTCTACATTATTAAATCTAGAGATATCGAAACTTCTTCTTCTTATAGCTCTGGGCTGGGTAAGCTTTTGACCTTCTTCACTATCGAAATTTCTTCTTCTTCTTATAGCTCTGGGTAAGCTTTTGACCTTCTTCACTTGTCTCCATATTTCTCGATCTTTTAATCTCTCAATTTAATGTAAAATTGAATTCGGGTGTCTATTTTCTGTCATTCAGACTACCTGACCTGCCTAAATCAAAAACTGTGCTTTACTAAACCTTCATTTTTTATGAATATCTATAATTACATAATATAATCTGAATTTTTCCATTCCTACAGGTCAAAAACAAATTCGGAGTACTTTTAGCTAAAATATACGAAGACTGTTTTTCATTTGATATATTCATACATTCATACATTCATAGTCCATATTTCGCAGACATATGTTACTGCAGGTCGTATCATTGTTGTAATTTTAAATGTTTGTTCAAAGTTTGGACTGTGTTAGTTTTTTGTTTGCAAAGTAGCATTTAGTTCATGCCTTAATACGTTCCTGTACGCAATATTTTTAGATCATCACACCAAAACACTTGAAATTCGACACACCTTCACAAATTATGTTTTGAGGTTGTCTTCTCGTTACTAGCATCATTGAAGTTTAAACAATGAATTGAAATAATGATAACACTTTGATAAACGCCAATCTGAATTATATTTAATGAATGAACCCATTTTGGTTGCGCTCGTTTTAATATATTAAGTTCCTCACTCAAATAGTTTTTAAAGACACCTAGTAGGAAAGTGTGTGTTGGAGATAAATTGCCTCAGTACTCCATAAATATTTAGCTCAAAATTATGAAATCAAGCCTTAAAATGTTGCTGTTAAACCACCCTGTGTATTAAATATTGAATTAATTATTTATTTGAAACCTGGGGGCTAATAACTTTCGTATATACGAGTAAACAACTTAATATTTGGAATTGGATAATTTCATTTTCAATTTCAATTAATATATAAATGTACATTAAATGTAAGATTAAAGTCATAATTATTATTTTACATGGTATTTAACCTTTGAAAGCAGTTTGCAGGTAAGGAAATGATTTAATGATTTGTATAATTTATTTATACAAACATTCATTCATAAATTATAATATATATAATTAAATGGCGGAAAAGTAAATTATTTTTGTTCTGTAAATGCAATATAATTTACACTGTAACATTTCCTACATATAGAATTAAACTAATGACGAATAGGTTTACATAGAATCGAACTAAAATTACGACTTCTATATAAAATTAATATGTGAAAGCATTTCTTGTGATTATAAGTGACGAATTAGATTTTCCAGACTGATTACTTATTAAGTAATTCTCTTACATTGGTAGCCAACTTAATATAAAGAACGTTTTATGCAAGCTGGTAACCGATAGTACAAGTACTTTGCCCATTATGAAAGACTGTCATACGACCTGTAGTTTGTAGTAACGTATAGGTTTTAAATAGCTTATGAAAATGTTCTAAATGTCTTTGAAAGGCATACAATGTTGTCAATATTCGGTCGAATAGTAAAAGGAAATGAGTATTATCGAGTTCTAAACAACAGCGAAATAGAAGAAAGTATTAAATATGAAAATATAGTGCAGCTGCGGAAGCCAAGGTTCATACAAGAAGAAAATAATATTTTTCTTACAAATTTCCTTTTGAAAGCATAATTTATGAATGATGTTGCGAAGAAGAGTTTTAATTCATTTGGATTAGCAAGAATTCTTTACAACAAATATTTAAAGCCTAATCATTGTAATCTAATCTAAGCAGCCAAATCTAAATGGACTACTAGTTCACTTGTAATTTAATTATCTACTAAATAAAAACAAATATTTTAAAATTTTCACAAAATAATCGACAGCAAACATTGAAACTATATAAAGAAAAGTGTCATTTTAGTATAATTTATACTTAATTAACACATAATTATTTCTATTTATTAATTTTATTTCTAAATAAGTAATAATTAAAGTGTGAATTAATATTATTTAATTATGATAATTAAAGATATGTCACAAGACATTGTATATTATTCCAATGAATTAATTAAAATGATAATTTATTGATATATGCTATTTTTTTTAAAAAAAATTATATTAGCGTTCTGAAAAATTTTCATATAAAACCATTTTATGAGCTGAATAAATTCCAAACCAAAATTATCTAGTTTTATCTTAGATAAATTAAGGATTGTACAATTGTTTTTGATAGAAAAAAAAATTTAAATCCCATAAATTCTATGTAATTATTTTTCTATGTATAATTATTAATTATGTAAAACATATAATTATATTTAGTACAAAAGTTATTATTAATTTAATATGGAAAGCTGATAATATGGAAATTTAATTGCAATATTTTTTAACAGATAAAATACTTAATTACTCATTTATAAGTTGTACAATTTTGAAATATTTCTACAGTAATGCTGGTAATGCGTAATGATCAAAATTACCTAACTATATATAATTATGATGGCACCCAACCAGACCATAAAATGTAAGATTAGATTGATAGGTTTAATCATTAATTTTGACAATATTTGTATTAAACGTTTCTGAAAATTCAATAGGGTCACAAAAATATTGGATTCTTTTAAAATTTAATTATTAATTTAATACTTTGATGTGTGAGATACATCTACACTTAATTTAACATATTTGAATTTAAAAAATAAAGGCTATTTTTTTTTAAAATAAGGTTTTGGTCTGGCATCTCAGATAAATAATCCTAATAAAAGCCCGGACATCTCAGTTAACATGATTACTAAAAAACCATGTTGTGGAGTTTTGTGGTAGCTCATAAAATACCAATGATTCGAGGACAAAAATCTAGAAAATTAGAGTCTTTTAACTTTGAGGTCCAAAAGGAAACCTCTTGGAGCAGGCCAAAGTTCGATTAGGGTTGTAGTGCCATTGTAAAAAAAAATATTGTACATCGTAAAAGTTGGATTCATTTCTTTTTTGATGGCATAGCTTCAGCATAATGGCTTTGAGACCATCTCTAGAATAATACAATTTGTATTAGTGCAATGTATTAATAAAAATTAAAAATAATATTATGATAAAAATTAATTATACGATAAATAATTCTAATTTTCCGGAAAATAATTATAAATTTACATTTCCTCTTATGAAACCATATTTCTATATTTGTAATTATTTATCTGAGAATTGCGACTTTTTAATAATAAAGTAAATTTTTTTGTGATAATTAATATCAAACTTAAAATCTAAATAAATAAAAATTTGTTAATTCTCCATTTAAATTTATTTTGAAAGTGAATTTGAGCTTAAATTAGTTGCCGGACATGGGACATAATTTTATTATCAAGTCCAGCAATTTACAATTCTACTCATGATTATTTCAAATGTATCAGAGTAAAATAATAAAATAGATTGAATAAATTTATTTAATATTTTACTTTATTTATTTATTCTAAAGCAATTCGTTTAAAAACATTATAAAATTTTCTATATTTGGTTACCCCCTTGTAATTTAACTGAAAAAATATTATTGTTTTCAATTTGTTCTAAATATTATAAATTGAAATATTTTTTGTTGAGAGGATATTAATAATTACTAACAATTTTTATGTTCCATATTTTTATTACATTATGAATATTATACACAATCAACCTTACAGGTTAATGTAACCTCAAAAAGCACTTTATACACAATTGGACTGTAAGAAGACCAGGTGGTTGCGTTCTGTCAACACAAAGACGAAACGACGGAACACATACTATATGACTGTGACGCGTCGTTGATGTCTAAGACACTATGAAGACTATTTTGTTGCTCCTGTAGTTAAAGCAGCTACGCTAAAGCAGCTGTGGGTAGTCTTGTTTAGTGACTAATTCTTAAAAGGTATATCACAAAACCCAAAATTCATCCAGTCATTAGGATTGTCTGCCGCCTACCCTTACTCTAAATCTAACCTAACTTATAGATGAGTTATATAGGATACGGATACGGATATGTCAAAAGCAGTGTTGCCATTTCTTATTAATATTCATTTTTTTATGAAGACTTTGTAAATTCAAACTTTTTACAGAATTTTATAATTTTGCGGAACAACTTTCATCAAATTACCGAAACTCATGTAAATAACGAACTTGAATTAATTCATTTTTTAACATTATATATCAGAATTTGAAACTATCAGTATTAAAAATCACATGATTCATACAAAATTTTAATAAATTCTAATCAAGATTTATGGAAATTGCAAATTGATATTTTCATAAACGTGTTACATCTTAATTATTTTTTTTAAAACATAAATTTCTATTCATTATTTAACTAAATTCAATTTTTTTTTTACCTTCATAAATATTTTAAAAAAAATAAAAAACCTTTTATGAAATTGGAAAAATTATAGCATTTGTATTTAAATTTCACCTGTTGAATAAAACAATAAGTTATTTTTATGTCTCGTCAGTTTTATGCATTTTATTTTTAACCGCAATTCATTTTAATTTCATTATTCGTTAGACTAAGAGCCAAACGGTTTCGTTCCACTTATATCTATCATTTTTTTATATATAGAACTTTTTTTGTTGATTGCTTTTAGGACTATTTACTATAGTGACCAATGCCAGGATTTACAAAACTTTAATTCAATTTCAATTCAAAATTGATGTCTCCTTAATTTACTTTCCAAAATATCAAAATGTTAGATGACAGTTGAAATTTTACTTTTTGAAAATTTCATTTTGTTTCATTTGGTTAGGTATACATATATAATTTTTAAAGTTATATTTTTACATTGTCGTTTTCATTACGCACTCTAGTCGCTTTCGATCGTAATCTAAAAAAAAGTGTAGGCCCAATACAATATTTATATTTTTAAATCAGTTTCTTGACATTGTTTTCCCAGAAATATATTATTAATATTTAATGAATTTAATTTAAATCATTATATTTTATCACTTTTTCTATTAATTTTTCTTTAAACGACATTTTATTTCATCGATAGCTATGTATCGGTCTACTTAACCAGTCGAATCGAACCGAAACTAAACTATATGTAGCCCAGCCTTTAAGCAACTCGTGGATTGTAACTGCTTTTATATAACTAACTATCCATAAATTACAACTTTATTTTGACAACTGAAAACTAGTATGCGTAGAATGTTTTTGGAAAGCGTTCATTGCAACTTGGTGATAAGATAAATCATAGTTTGTGGAAAAAATATTTTTCATTAAATCTCAAACTAATTGACAATTCATTTCAATGACATGGAAATTCAATTTTCATTTAAATTTCATGAAATTTAATTTGAAATTTCGTCTAATGTAAGTGACATTTCGGGTAGCGATATAGAATAGATAACTAATACTAGTTTTAATACTAAATGAAAATTTATTTATGACGCTGCCCAGTTTACTTCTTATTAAAAGAGTACATCCTACTCCTAACAAATTATATACAAAATTATTTAAAATGACATCAATAAAATAGGTTGGTTACAAGCTCTTCAACTATTTTGAAAATTTCATGTAATTTATGTTAATATTTTAAACTGAAACTATAATATTATAAAAAATCTCCAATAGCGATAAAAAATTAAATTAACATTTTTGTTTGTTTACTTTTTGTTTGCTAAAATTTACTAAACGTGTTTATAATTTAAATTTATTATTGTTATTCTTAAATTTTTATATACAAAAATATATTTAGAAAATAAAATAATAAAATTTAAATATGGATTTTTCATTTTTTTAGTTAAAGTGTTGAAAATGCTTTTAAGTATTTCGATTATAAATGCCTTCAAATAAAATTTTAATATTCTTATAAACAAAATTAAATTTATTCAATCAAAAAAAAATATGTGTTTCAAAAATACAATTTGAATTTCATTACTCAAAATTATTCTAAATGATTCTTAGCTATTAAAATATAAGGATAACTTTAGTTTCCTTAACAATTTTTGTCTATACCTCTTAAGTATGGGTTACTTAGTTTCGATCGGTTCAGAGTCGATACTTCCTGTAAAGTTCAAATTTGACGTCTTCATATATTTTGTATATTTTGTGTACAGTCACACATAGGTCGAATCGAATCGAAAAAGTTTGGAACGATTGGAATTTTGCGAATCCAAACTGAAGTAAATCTCAAGAGGAATGCAATTTGACAGTTTAGAGAAATAAAATAAAATAATATGTGATTTAATCGATTGTAATCGATAGCTATGTGTTCAGTCTACTTCACCAGTCGAATCGAATCCAAACTCAACTATACTGATAGAAACTATGTAGTCCAGCGATTACACATATTTATGTTTGCTAGGTTCCAGTTCGCTCCAGCTGTTGATTGACTACCCTAGCTCGCGTGTATCTAGTGTTTTATGAACAACCACCGCGAACGTGTGACTAAACAAGTGCATATTTAAATTCAAAATAATTTCAATCGCATTTGCATTTCGTAAATGATTCAGATTTTTGTATTTTGTTAAATATTTCAATTTCCAATTTCGAAATTATATCATTTTTGAATTTTAACGATATGTTTTCAACATAATTAAACTGACTTATTTTTCGTATTGTTTTCGGTACACTTTGTATACAGCGTTTCAAGCCATAAACTTGCTTTATATGGTGAGAACAAACAGACTATCCAGGACTACTAGTAGCGATTGAGCAACGTTTTGCTACCATCACAAGTTCTTGTGTATCATGGATGAAATTATTTTAGATTTGTTGAACCAATTACTGACTAGATCGTTTAACTCGTTAATATGTCAGTTACCAAGATATCAATGTATGCTCTTGCCACTTGCAAATGAAATGCGTAATTGTTTCTTTTTCATTAGAATTTATACAGCTACGACATTGTAGGCTGTAGGGGATGGATGAATAGCTAAGCTGCGTATCAGTTTTCCTATTTTTTTATTTAAAATTAATATTTTCATTATAAAAAAAAATCTTCTTTACAGATTGCACTAAGTAAATTTTCCCATATATAATTATTTATTACATAATATAAAAAATATTATTTTTATCGATTTTCCATCAAAGTTTTCCATTCATCTAATATACATATAAAGTTATGTATAGTTACAAGTTTTTAAATTAGTAGTTAGTGTAAAGAAGTAATCAAATTTATGTAAATATATTACAAAATAATTGTATCCTTTAACTAGTAATTTATTAAAGTTGAATCCTGCCAATCATTTTCATGATACTATAACAAAAATATATCCTTAAAAAAAATTCTCATTTCAATTTTTATTGAATTTTCATATCTTTCAGTAAATTATTAAAACAATCTTTTTTGGATATAAATAAAATTATGTATACAAATTTGATGAAATTTGATAAAATTCTTAAACAAAACTAATGAATTTTTTAATGAAACGTGTTTTTTAGTTATTCGAAACGTGTTTTTATGTGTTTTAAGAAAATTATTATTTTAATTAATCAAATCAATTAATAATTTAACTAAAAAACAATTAACTTTGTAAAAAATTAGATTTTCAAATGTTTTATTTTGTTATATAAAAAATAAATTTTCGTATATTAATAAATTTAAATAAATAATTACGAAGTCATTTTTGATTCTTAGCATTAAATTTATGTGGTTTCTAAAATTTATATTTAAATATATTTTTAGAATTTTATTATATTTTAAAATAATCGAGTTGAAAGGAATTTTATAAAAAAATTTAAACAAAAAACTTTTTAATAATATATTTTAATTTAATAAAATAGATTTTATTTAATATTCTGAAAATAGAACCTACAAATAAAAAAATGTTTTGCGACTGTTTCAATTTCGAATATTATTTTAAAAAGATTGGTCGAAAACAAAAATTGATCAAATTCACAAATGTTAGAATTCAGAAAGCATAAATTTACTTAAAATTTCATAAATTATTGCAATTTTCTTATTAATTTCAAAAAAACTTAATTCTGTATTCGATCAACTGTGCTTTCGATCAATTTTGAATTCAGTCAATTAACCGGATATTAAAATATTTTAATTTTCTTTCAAGAATTTATGTAATGATAAAATTTGTAAAATGTTTCGGGCCTAATTCTTTACTATACATTTTCAAATCCAATCGTTTCCATATTACATATGACAAAAAGAACACATACAACCTAAAATTATCCGGCAGTCACATATAGCCACGTCAATAGTTGTGCTCACGAGGAACTGGTCAAATGGCGAATATGCGACCAGAACCCATTCAACTAATCATGTCGCAGTTGCAGAGGATTGAATGTGAAAGAAACTATAATACATTTCACCTGTAACGTGCAAGTGCTTGGGAAATATAGAATATACTTGGCGGGTGTAAACTCAACAACCTTACCAATCTAGCTAATAAGCGACCTACAGAAATTGTACATTTTCTAATTACCACGAATTGGATCTAAAAATCTTTTTAAGACATGTAATCAAATAAGTGACAGTTCAGCAAAACGTTGCTTATGCTCTAATTGGGTTCGCCGTCATGTTTTTTATGAGTCTTACCGTTTAAATTAACAATTGGTTTCCAAGTCATAACTTTATTTGACTATACAAATCAATTCTTACGATTCCGACCCATTTTCTTGTTAGAAACAATCTGAATTGCAGCTAAAATTTTGTTTAATTATCTTAAGAATTTAATTTTTATTTTTTTATTTTGACCTATACCATCAAATTTTATTATATTGGCATCAACAATAATAAAGATATGAAATTGTTACCACAAATTATTAACCTTTAAATGATCTTGAAATAAAAAAAAAAAATGATTTAGCAAATTTTTAATATAATTTATTATATAATTTTATTTATTTAAAATTAATTTTTATTAATTTCTTCTTTTTTTTTTTTTGATTTGTGTAGGACCAGAAAGTTGGCCAAAATTATTTCCACAAGCATCTGGTCATCGTCAATCACCTGTTGATATAAATACATCAAAAACAACACGTGGTCGGGACATAAAGGCAAAAGCATTACAATGGAAATATGTACCAGAAAATACCAAAAGTCTTGTAAATCCGGGTAAATATTATTTTAAATTATATTTAATACCATTAAATTTAACCTTCACGATTATTCAAAGTTATCATCATTAAAAATTAAGGTGAAGTTTTTTAATAATTTTTAATTTTCTTTTTAATTATCTTGTATTTTTTTTGTGATTACAAACAAGTTCATTTTTATTTATTTTTGAAAGTAATTAAAAAAATGTATGTTTATGATAATGCCAATCATAATTTTTAATTTACATAAAAAATATTTAATATTTTGATAGCATTTAGCACAAAAATTATTAAAAAAACAAACCATAAACTTTACAAAATTATCAAAAAAAAATAATGCTTCATAAAATTATAAAAATTTTGAATTTTGTATACTGTCTGTCTCTTTCTTACATTAAGAATATCGTATAAATAAATTATTTGTATCTTTCATTTGAAATAATTTTTTATTTTATTCTATATTTTTAGGTTATTGTTGGCGTGTTGATGTTAATGGTAATGGTTCAGAATTAACTGGTGGACCATTAGGTGATAATATTTATAAATTAGAACAATTCCATTGTCATTGGGGTTGTTCTGATGGTAAAGGTTCTGAGCATACTGTTGATGGTTTATCATATTCTGGTGAATTACATTTAGTACATTGGAATACAACAAAATATGAAACATTTGGTGAAGCAGCTGCTCATCCAGATGGTTTAGCTGTATTAGGAGTTTTTCTTAAGGTAATATAAATATTATAATTATAAATTGAAATTATAATTAATAAATTTTCATTTTAATTAAAAATAGATTGGCCAACATCATAACGAATTAAATAAAATTGCAAAATTATTACAATTTGTTCAACATAAAGGTGATCGGGTTACATTACCAGAACCATGTGATCCATCAAAATTATTACCAAATATTCATACATATTGGACATATGAAGGTTCATTAACAACACCACCATGCTCTGAATCAGTAATATGGATTGTATTTAAAACATATGTTGAAGTATCACATGATCAATTGGATGCAATGCGTAATTTAAATTGTTATGATATTAAAGATGAATGTCCATGTGATAATTTAAATGGTAAAGTTATAAATAATTATCGGCCACCATTGCCATTGGGTAATCGTGAATTACGTGAATTTGGTGAACATTGATTGGAGGAATATGAAAATTAATTAAAACCTTTTTATTTATAACCAGAGAGTAATGAAAATCCTTAATTTGCATCATAATTATTTTATTTTTTTATTATTAAGTTTTTTAAGATGTTAAAAGCAATTTTGCAGAAAATAATTTCAATATTTTCAATATAAATGTTTAAAAATTAATAATTAAAAATTATTTAAAATTTTATTTGCTAAAAAAAAAAAACAAAAAGAAAATAGAAAATAGAAAATGTGTGCCTTAAATAAATATTCAAAGATTCGAATATGTACTACGATATAATAATTAATATCGATATGAAATTTTATCGAGTTTTAATAATTTTGGTATGGTCAAAATTTAATAAAAATTATGTACAAAAATTTATTTATAAAATTTTGCTTATTAATTAATTAGTCTTTTAAAACTATAAATGTTTAGTATTTTGTTTTCTATCATTTTCTATTGCCACTATTTGCTACTAGATGGCAACTGTAATAGGCAGTTGTAATTTTCTTTGTATATTTTGAAAATTTTCATTTATTACATCAATTTTATGAAATGTTCTTTAAGAATCTCTTAAGAAAAAACATAATTTATAATTTTTTTTTTTTATTATTGTAATCTCGCATTAAATTTTTATGTTTTATTATATTTTATTTTCTTTATAATAATTAATATATTTATGCAAATAAACAAAAAAAAAATCTTATTTTCATATTAATTACATTAATTAATTGTTTTTTTTTTTATTATTATTATTATTATTTTGTTATCCTTTCTACTGTCAATGTCATTTATTTTATTAATTTTAATTTTATTAATTTGTGCAATAGTTTAAATAAAAATATTAATAAAAAATAAATTATATGTAAAAATATTTTTTAGTTGCATTTAGTCATTTAAAATTTTTGTAGTTGAGAAAAATATTTAAATATATTTAGATTTTTAATTAAATAATATTTCGTTTCTTTTATTTCCGTTCATGAATTATTAAAGCATAATATTATGTAACTCGAGTGAAATGAATTTTTCATATAAATTTAACTTCAGAAACGTAAAATTTAGCTTCTAATTTGGGAAAGGTAGTAAGCAGCTCGCGGCGTGAAAATGTAATCAAATGTATTTAGTTTTTTTTTATCAACAGATGGCGGGAAAAATTCTCCAAATATTTTTCACATTTTTTTCACGATGGAATTTGGAAATTTAATTTAGTTTTCTTGTATTTCGAATTTAAAAAATAGCATAAAGTGTACAAACAACATATGAAATGTCAAAATATTAAAATGTCAAATTAACTTCTCTTATTTCTTTACAAAAAATACTTTTCACAATTTTTCACGGCTATTTGACCGGAGAATTTGGTAAGCTTTGGAATTTGCATTAAAATTTCAGTTTTCTCGAGCTATATACTAAGCTTAAGTAAATTTTCGATAAATTAATCAAATTTTTATCATATTTAACTATTTGAGGTTAGTATTGAATTAAAGTGAAATTAAGTTTATATACGATCTTCAAACTTCTTAAAACTCTCCGGTGGAAATAATCGTTATAATTATAATAAATAACGATTTACTGAATTTTTAAAACACCAATATTTCAAAATTCAGAAGTTAAATAATGTTCAAAAATCATTATTTCACGTGAAAAAGTATGCGAAGACTTTTGGTACGCCATCTGTTGAAAATAAATAGTAACTATATATTTCACAAATTTTTCATGATGTACCCCCAGAAACTGAATTTTTCAATTCTAATTTTCACAATTTTAAATTTTTATGAAAATTTCTATTCACAGCGAAGTCGTTACTAAGTTTTATAAATTGATCAAGTTGAAAATTTAATTTTAAACAATCATAAAATTAGATGAAAACTGAAATTTATAATCTCAAATAAAACAAAAAATATTTGTTTATTATAGTTTACAGCTCTAAAAACTTTATTAATTTAATATTAAAATATATTATTATCATTTTTCTTGTAAAACTCATTTTTCTTGTATTAAAATTATAAATTTTATAATTATTATTTGAAAACGAATATAAAATTTATTTTTTGATTTTTATTTCAATATCTTTTATAATCATCCGGATTTTTGATATTTCCGGTTTTCGAATAATCTGTCAAAATGTTTATAATTTCTTCGTAATTAAGTTTTTGACAGGTTTGTCGATAACGACAATTTCGATACTAAATGAATCCGATCAAATATCAACGACAGCTATTTTGTGGACCAATAAAACAAATAATTTAATATATAATTATAATAAATTATATTATTAATTACAAATTCATTATACAGGGATTTAATAGATTATATAAATTAAATTTAGAAATTAAAATTAGATTTTAGACTGTTTATTAATGTGTAGTTTGACCAGACAGCATTTTAGAAAATTGCATGGATTATTATTTTGGTAATATCCTTAAAAAAAATTATATTTTCGAACTCAAAAAACTAGGTTTTCTTGAGACGAATGCTTTTTGAATTGATATTTTGTAACTGGTGTATATTAATAATAAAATTACAAAATAACCATCAAAATTTGGTACTATTATATTATGAAAAATTAATTAGTTTATTTTATATATTGATATTTTTGAGAGCCATTTTTGGTTGAAGAATAGTCTTTGTTAAACGAGAAATACAGGCAAGCGGCATCTGAAAAAAAAGGAAATTTATAAATACTATTTAAATATATATATATATATATATATATGTATCTAGAAAATTGTGAAAAGCTTTATATGTGGAAATTAATTATAAATTTACCATGAAAACAATATTTTAGAAATAAAATTTTTGATTGAACTAATAATATTACAATGATTTTAATTAATTAATATTTCAATACAAACTTTTTTATTTTTAGTTTTACAGAAATTTAAATTATAGATAAAGAACTGTGTTGGCAACACGCTAATAGCTTTCGAACTAAGCAAAAAAAAAAATATCAGAGGCAACCCGGCATCGACCAAATCGTTGAAAATGTATACTTTTTGTATATCGATGAACAATAACGATTTACATCCTGTTTTTTAATGTATTAAGGCTACTTCAGCCTATATAGTTAGTCTCAACGCAAACAAGACTGATGCAGTTCAACGCTCATTATTCAACCAATAATAGGTATAGGAGACGTCAAACTCAACGCGAACATTCACAACGCAACACAGAAATATTTGAATTTCCACCGAATGATGAACACGTTGACAACTAAATTTGACATTTATAAATTTTTATTAAAGTAATTATGTCTTCATTTGAAAAAAAATTAATTGAAATGGTCTAGGAAATGATCTACGATTTTTTTTTTGTGCGTTATTCGTTGAGACTAACACTCGGTTAACCAAACGCAAGGTTACCAAAACGCAAGGTTGATATTCAAAATATTTCTTGCAGTAATGAAATCTTTACTATTTGTATATAAAAAAAATCATATTTGAAATTGAATTATGTTTCTTTATACCTCAATCAAAATCTGGCCATTCAATATTTTCGTCATCATCATCAGTTTGGATCTCGTCATCAACATCATCTTTACATTGTATATCGTCTTTATCATCATCATCATCACATACAATCTGATCATCAATTATAAATTGTCGCATATAACTATAAATTCGAATACACAAAACTCTTAATAACAATCCGACAGTTCGTCGTTTTCGTTCCTCTTGCATCATGGATTGCGTCAATACCATTTTTTGTATCATCATTTCTATTGGATCTTGGCGTTCTTTTTTCCTTAATTGTTTTCGATATTTGAATAATTTATATGCAAGTGTTTCGTTTTTGATTTTCGTTTCACATTTTGATGGTGCTTTTATTTGACAAATTGATAATGGAAAGAAAAATCTTTTCTTTAGTATATAATTAAAAATTAATCGATTAATATTTATTAAACTATTATTATGAATTTTAGTAATTATTGACCAAAGATTTGACATAACCGAAAATTATATAAATTTAAGTTATATATTTGTAAAAGTTAAAAAATGACTAAACTTATGAATATTTTAAATGTTTTATGAATCTATAAAAATTATTTTTTATTTTATATAAATGTATAGATTTATGTAGGTATATGTGAGTATATCCTTGATATTAAAAGAAACACTATGAAAAATTCAGGTAAAATTTAGGTAAATTTTATTAATTCAACCAATCATTAATATTTAAATGTCTTACTAAAAATCATGATGATCTTTAAATATTGGAAATTACCAAAATTAAGTATAAAAAAAAGAGTAATTCCGAATTTTAGGCATCCATAAAGAGATAAATTTTCTTAGAATTTTGAAATTTTTCAAATACACTTTTTCTTTAATAACATCTACCAATATTTTGAATACTGAAGGAGAGGGAATCCCAGCGGCGGAGAATCGTGAGAGCTGTGGTAGGCTTATAATTAAATAAACGTCCTTAAAATATAAAATAATTAAGCCATAATTTATTTTCCTTACGTTTGTTTTTGGTTCATTATGTGTTTTGCTTTGCATCTTTGTTAATATTTATAGTATAATATTGCCGGCATTCGTCATATTTTTAGGAAAGCTGAGCCAACCATAAAATATTTTCATTCAGACCGCACAATTTCTAGATCCGTCACTGCTGAATTCAATAAACTTTGTTAATAAATTCAGGAAAATCTTGCTGAATAGGAAGTATTCAAAAGAGTTTGCGTTCTTAGGGAACCAGTTCTAAGTCACCCTTGGAATGACCATGGCATACTAGAATGAGCTTCAATGTGAATGCGGCACTAACACAACAGATAGTTCCCATGTGGCCGATACATGACCGACGTAAGACCTTAAACGTTCCAAAAAGGATATAGTCAGGTTAGCAGCTGTGTACACTTAGAATAACTTAGAAACATTTCCCAATAATACTTGAATTGAAAGATGTAAATTTTATTAAATCTTACATTTTACTAGCCTCTGCTTTCTAAACGAATGAATCACTACATTTTCACTACAAATTTTACTTCCTTTTATCCTTAATTATTATTACGATATTCCAAATTTTATATACCAGTGTTTCAGTAATCCTTAAATCCTTTAATTTTTTCATGGACTTGTCTTTGTAATTATTTGTTTTTCAGTTGTAGAAATTGATTTTGGTTTTTGATAAATCAAATTAAATAAATATTTCATATTATTTATGTTATTTAAATTAATTAATAAATATTTTTAGAAAGTTTTAGATAATAATTTATAAAAATGAAGGTATATTTTTGAAAACATTTCCTCTGGTAAAATTTTATGCTTAAGAAATGAGTAATTAACATTTTTACCTGTTAATTCACTGAATCACTGAAATTAAAATTATTTCTAAAAAGTACATAAAAGGTAAAATTTGTTAAAGTACATTACAAAAAAATGGGCTTTTATTTTAAATAGAAATTAAAATTACCTGGATCATTGGCAATGAAAACTACCTAATAAATTAATAAAAATACTGAACATCTGAAAATATTTATTAGTGCCAATATTTTATTAATAAGTAATAAACGCATTTTTAACAAAATAATAATTCCGAATTAGCATAAAGTAGTCCATCTGTAAAACTAAAAGTAATTTTTGAAAATCAAAATATCTAACATGTCAATTTATGCTGGGTTTGATGATGATGGTTACGAGTCTGAAGATTTTAATGAATATGTAAGAGAAAGGACACTTCGAAAAGCAGCGAGAGCAGCAGAAGAAGCAAAAGCAGCAGAAGCGGCTGCAGTCGAAAAAGCATCAACATCAACAACAAACTATTAACTATACTCTAGTGTAAATCAATTCTTGTTAGGCTAATTAAAAAAATAAAATTGTATAGTAAAATGTAATTTAAAATTAAATCTAGTTCAATAAATCAAAATATGATAAATTATATAAAATGCTTTCTAAATTTGATTATTTTGAAATTCTTTAATTAACTCTATTTAATTTTATACAAATTCTATTTAGAGGAGTGACAGTGGCTCTCTCTTGCCAATAATTCAATATTTTTACCTGTAAAGCTAAATGACACAATTATTTATGCCGCCCGCCATCGGATAGTTCAAGAATTTCTAAATAGCAATTCTTAAAAGATTCTTCTAGTTTTTAAAGAGACACTATTATTCAATGCTGGCCAGCATGTTCAATGGATACGGACTCAAAGAAGAAAAAGATAAAATTTCTAAAGTATAAAATATTTTAAATTCCGGTATAATTTTCAATTCATTTAACACTTTTAATTAAAAAAAAGCAACTAAATTCTGACTGCTGACCGGCGACTGGTCATTTGATTTAATAAAATTTATTTAAATTGTTTTCTATATAATTTACAATGAAATATACTGAAACCAGCTGTAAAATAATATAAATAATTAGTATTATAAATGTCATTATTATTAATAATAGAGAACAGTTTGTTTATAAATAATACCGAGTCAAAATTGTAATTTTCTATTTTCAATATTAATAAATTAGCTATTACTAAAAACTAGTTTCTGTATAAATTAGTGTCTTTTATAATTACCATTTATAAAATGTCTGAATTTATAAAAAATTAGCTGCAATAAATTTTTATTTATTTACCTGAAATTTCGATATTTCAAATTTCCAGGTATCTAAAAAATATTAAATATAATAAATTGTTATAGTTAGAAATTGAAATACTATTTTAGTTAAAGGTTTAATTAAATCACTTTTAGTCGTTCGTGTATTTACTTCAATTTAATTTTATTTAAAAAAAATTGTTCAATTATTTCAAAAAACAAAATTAAATAAATTTATTACTAAAGGAAATGGAAAATTATACAATTATTTGTGATTCATCAGATCGTCCAGATGATACCAAAAATATTATGGAAAATGAAAAATTTCGTAAAGTTGTTAAACGTGTTCGGTTATGGAGTTTTATACAAAATTTAGTACAAAAATTAAATTCAAATATAAATAATAATGAAAATAATAATAGTGATTTAACATTTCATTTGGACAGTGAAACAACACGTCAAAAACGTAAAAATGATTTAGATGAAATAATGGAATTAAATAAAATTCAATATTTTCAACCAAAATTGAATTTTTTTATGGAAACATTAGTAAAATTTGAAACAAGAAAATCAAATAGAAAAATTTGTAAAAAATTACAAATTTCAAGAAGTTATAATTTTAAAGCAATACGTAAAATAGTTGGTTATCAAAAAGTTAGACGAAATCCATTTATCGTAAATAATTCATTAAATAATTTAAAATTACATCAAGGAAAAGATAGTGATAATGAAATTGATGGAACAATAAATTTAAAATCAAATATTACTGGAAAATTACAAACAAATCGAAAAAGAAAAATAAGTGATTTAATATCAATGCCAACATTATCAGAATCGACATCATCATCACTAGAGTCTTCATCGAGTAACAGTAACAGTAATGATTCTACAAATCAATTTATTCGTAAGAAAATTATTTTAGATTCAAATTGTAGTACAGAATTTCAAATTCCGATTAATGCAATGGAAGATATTTGTAAATTTCATAAAAATATGATTAGAAAATATCCGAAAAAAGAAAGATCCAAAATTGAACAAGAACGTCGTGATAAAAATACAGAAGCTTGTCGTATGAGTCGGCGTGCTAAAAAATTAGAAGAATTAGTAATGGAAGGACAATATAATGAAAAAGTTGAAGAACATAAAGAAATCCTTAAAGAATCCATAAGATCGATTATTTATATGAAAAAATTATTGGGATTGGTAGATGAAAATCATGATAATGTGCAGAATTAAAATGTTTGGACAATTATGTCAGTAGAATCCGTAAAACAAAATAACAAGGAATATAAAAATAAATTAAATAATATTAGATTAATGATATTAAAAAAATGGATTTTTCGTTTAATTTTTCCTTATTATAAAAAATTGCATATTTTTAGGTGAAAATTACTTGTTAAATAAAAAAATTATGATTTTCTATAAGTTTGAGATTTATGAATGGCGATAATAATTTTTTTTCGCAAAACTTCCAAAACTCATTGTTTGTGCGTACTTCACTTGTGGCGACTTAATCAATTCTTAAATATATTTAAATTGTACTTAGACTTACAGGGTCAAAATTTTAGAAGGTATTAACAAAATAATAATTCCAAATTAAACGGAAGCATAAAGTCCATCTGCAAAACTAAAAGTAATTTTTGAAAATCAAAACATCTAACATGTCAATTTATGCTGGGTTTGATGATGATGGTTACGAGTCTGAAGATTTTAATGAATATGTAAGAGAAAAGCAGCGAGAGCAGCAGAAACGGCTTCAACCGAAAAACAGCAAAAGCAGCATCATCAACAAACTACTCTAATGTAAATCAATTCTTGTTAGGCTAATTAAAAAATAAATATAATATAAATGAAAAAATGTATAGGAAAATGTAATATAAAATTAAATTTAGTTCAATAAATTAAAATTTGATACTATAAAAAAATTGTCTATTAAATATTTTCTATCCACAAAATTAGGAAACTGAAAAAAATTATGTTCTGGGTTCTACTCAAATTTTACAAAGTAAGATAGAAGGTAAGCGTATTTTTCAGTAGATAAATAACCCAATGCAAAACATTACCAATATGTAACTACTATTAAACGTAACAATTACAAAAATATTCATACCTGTCCCATGTTCATATCTGGTCCAAAAAGCGAAATGCTTTCAATAAATAGGAAGAAAGTCAGACACTTGTACTTACAGGAAAAACACCTACACAGACTTGGACTATGTTCATTGAAAAGAAAATGGACATCTTTTTCATTGAAAAGAATATTTTTGAGATAGAAATTACTTCATTTACGAAACATAAATTTGGCTTCGCTTTTGGAATACAAAACTGATATATTTCTGAAATATTTGATTCAGTAATTAGCGAAATAAAAGTGATATAAAAACAAAATACTTTTTAGATAATGTAAAAAAAAAAAAATGGTCGCCTCCATTCTATCTCAATTTCGAATTAGAAAAGTTGATCTGGGAATTTACGTAAAGCGTAAAAGTAGCTTTGTCAAATATTAACTAACAATATAATACATTTTTTAATTCGAATTAAATTTTTAAAAATGCATTTACAAATTGATATTTTTCTTAGTTAATTTGGTTTAGCTAATCTAAAATTATTTTATGGCAAACTATTTTGTTGTAACAATAATTTAAGTACATATTTCTTCTTGCCAATTAGAAAGTTCTTCAAATTTTGTTTATGCCAGCACCAATACAATTTATAAAATTCTTTTTGTGAACTATTTTTTTCAATCTTCCAACATTGCATTTAGTATTGGGGCCCCCGCGAATATTTAATTTAACGATTTAACTTCTATAATTGACTAAAATTTTAAATCATTTAAAAAAAAAATCGATCATTTTTGCAAATCAGATTTTTAATCGATTTATATATCGAATAAAAATTTGATTTTACGAAATTTAAACGTTCTTAATTAGAGCGGAAACATTTCGTACAAATACCATTCATCACTACTAGCAATAAAAAATTGTAAAAAAAAGGATTAAAGCTAATTTAAATTTGAATTTTTTTTTTTTTTTTTTTAATCATTTTATTTTAAAATAATGTGACATGAAATTTTTTTATTATTATTTTAGGAAAATGTGAATTAATGTATGATAAAAGGTTTTTCCGATGTCTGTCAATTCATTTCCATCTTCTTATTCTTTTTCTTCTACGCTTTTGTTGTGAATTTCCTTCCAATGGATCAGGATTAGTATTTTTTTTAGTTGATAAATACGCAATATAAAATATTGCACAATGTATTATAGCGCAAATTGCTATCATTAAAATAATAACTGATTGAAAAAGTAAAAAAATTAAATATTAAATTATGAATTTTTAAAATATTTATTTCTTATACATGGCCAATCAATTTTATCATCATCTAAAATTGGTTTTAAGAGTGGAATAACTCTAGAAAAATTTCCATCCCGTTGATGATGACCCCGGATACCCAGTATATGCGTAAATAATTTAAAAAGATCGACCATTAGAATTGGAGATTTGACCAATCCTTTAATAAATACCGGACCTTGGGCTATAAAAATAGGTTTATTGCTGTAATAAAGATGATGTATTCCAAAAATTGTTTCTTCATCTAAAATTATATTATTTATTATTGATATGCCTTGTGCCAAAAGTGTTTTATTTACGAACTTAAATTTTTCGTTTTTTTTACTTCTTGAGCATATCTGTCCATAAATTCCAACCAAGCAGTTTTAGCTGTCGGTACATAACAACTACTATTTTTATTTGTAAAAATATATATAAAATTAAATTTAAAATATCTATGAAAACGTTATGTAGTTAAATAATTATAAAATGTATTTTATTATTATCGGCAATTATTTTTATGGTATTGACGTGATCAAATGATTTCTATTCAACTACAACAAATTCCAATATTCAAAAAATGATGAAATTATAAAGTGATATATTTATTTTTTGGGAATTTATTCCAGCGATATATTTTTCTTAATGGAAAAATAGAATATATTTACTTTATCTTTGCTCCAAAAAAAAAAAAAAACGCTAAAACTCAATCTCAGCAGTTTCAAATGAGATCTCCGTAAATTAAATTAATGTTTTTTTAATGATATTGTAATTTCCAGTTAACATTAAAATACTTACTGTCCTTCAATATCCCAATTAAATTCGGGAGAATTAAAAAATTTACTTTGACTTCGAGTACCATGTATTCTTGTCACATCTTTATTATTATACAATATTCTAAGGCATACACCATTTACATTACCAGTATATTGATATTGTGTATTAGTAATAAAGTTTCGAGATATTGATCTAGCTGACTCGCATTCAGGCGCTGAAAACAAATCCAGTACACGCATAAAACTGCCATATGTAGCTGAGTCCATGCTGTGATCACTAATATAAATTATATTAGTCTGATCATATAGATGAAGCTCTTTTAATTTATCATATAAATATTTTTGATTTATATCAATTTCTTGAATAATTTTATTAACCTACATAATATTCAAAAATATTTGATTTTACTATTATAAAGAACAAAATAAAAATTTAAATAAATAATTTACTTCTTCGCTGTTTGGACCGTACATGTGAGCTGTATTATCTGGTTCCTCTATATAAACCATTATTAAATTTGGAGTAATTAAAGTTGGATTTAACCATTCGATAATGGTTTCAAAACGTTTGGTTATATTAACTGTTTTATCGTATTTCATATAATATGATACTTTTTCATTTCCATATGTGAATTCACAGCCGGGCCACATAATACAGCCCGACCTGCCACCGTTAAATTGATTGAGAGTCTGAAATTTCGATAAATTATTATATAATATTTTAAAACAATTATAAAAAGCTCGATTATATTTTATGATATCAATATTATAATTTCAAATAATGGTGAAACAATCTCATAATCTATATTTCATTATTTACATATTTTCTTTCTGATTAAATAATTTTCCTCAAGAAAATACAAATTAGAACAAATAAAACATTTTTATATCAGTTCAAAAGCTGCTAACTGGGGGGAGCAGATAACTCGTAGTTATGTGTTACAGTGATTTATGTCCAGCATTGTAATTAACAGTACCTTTATAACAAAAACAGTGATTTCACATCTTTTAAGCCACCAATATTGTATTTTATATAGAATTCGTAATATTTTATAGTACATACTTCCCTACACTGAAACTGCTTACCCTAAATTTTATAGACCAACTAGATCAGAAACTAATATATATACCAAATTTCATTGGAATCAGAAAATATTTGCCATATGATTTTCTAGAACATATGAAATATTAAACAAAAAATTTAGATTGTACCCCCTGAAGATACTAGTCTCTACCTTGGTCAACACATTCGTAATCACAAACTCAAACTGTCTTTTAAATTGAAATTTCTTTTAAATTGGATAAGGCCTTATGATCTAGATCTAGAACATAACAAATATTATTAATCGGAAATTTTAGCGTGGACCCCTTATAGCTTCCGAGTTCTACCTTGTTCAACACATGCGTAATCACGAACTGAACGCGTACGCGTACTCCAGACACTTTTTTCTTTTTGCATTTTCGGAATCCGACCTTGAAAAACGCCTAGAAAAAAATTTTGTACTTTTTTTTTTTTGACCATCAAATCCATAACCAAACTTCATAGTTATTCCATAACTACTCGTAAAATAACATCTATATTGGATTGGAAGTATACAATGATCATAACCAAACAATTATATATACAAAAAACCATATCCAAATATTAAGAATAAATCTTTGGAAATTCTCAATATAATTTAAATTTTGGACTTACCCAAATTGGAAATATGGTATCGTTGAAAGAATACATTTTGTCATTGTACCTTGTTGTAATTTGAGATCTGGAATTTGAGTAATAAACATGTCCCATTACACCATGCTTGCCTGAATGATATCCGGTCGCTAAAATTATTTTATTAATAATATATTAGTATAAATACTTACTCATTTAACTCACCAACTGTGTGCAATGCTTGCAAGGCATTTGAATATAAAAGACTTTTCATGTTCGGAGCATTAACGCTATTTTCAAGAAAGTTTGATAAATTTTCGGTAATGCTTCTATTTAAATATTCATATTTAAATCCATCCATCGCAATAACTATCAAAATTTGTTGTTTTGGTTTGGCACATATTGCATAGCTCTTATCGAAAAAAAATATTAAATTTATTAATAAAAAAATATTCATTTTTATTCAATGTTAAAAGATTTATATTAATTTTTAAAATTAATATAATTTTAAAATAATTAAATATTATGAATATACATTGTATTTAGAAGAAATAATATTTTAAACTAATTTTAATTTATAAAATTTTTTATAAAACAGTAAAGTTTTTGTAAGGCTACTCTTAATTTAAAAAAATAAATAAATAATTAACAAGTACATAAAAAATGAACAAGTGATTGTGCTGGACGACATTATGACCAACGTAGTAGATGAGTTAAATATAGTAATTCACTGGAACAGCAACGACCAATTGGAAGATCTTGATTATGCCGATGATATCTGCCTTTTATCGGTCCGACATTCAGATATGCAAGCTAAGCTAAACGATCTAAAAGTTGAATATGAAAAATGTGGTCTTAGAATTAACACCAACAAAACTAAGTCCATAAATATCAACACAGTAACATTTAACTGTTTCACATTAGACAATTCGATAACTGCACGTATCTTGGAATTGTCAAAACACGTAACGGAGGCGCGAGTGAAGATTTAGAAGCGCAAGAATTAACAAAGCTAGAGCTTGCTTCGGACAGTTACGCAAAATCTGGAGTTCATCATTTCTCTATCTTAATACGAAAATTTGGATTTTCAATACTAACATCAAGTCAGTACATCTGTACGGCTGCAAAACGTGGCTGATAACGGAAACAATAAAACAGCAAAATTCAAGTTTTCGTTAACAAATGCCTGCGTCGTATTCTTAAAGTATTGTGGCCGAACACGATTTCCAATGTTGAGTTAATGAACAAATGCAAACAGAAGCCTATTGCAGTAGAAATCAAAAAAAAAAAGCTGCTAACTAGGGGGAGCAGATAACTCATAGTATGTTGTTTAACAGCGATTTATGTCCAAAAGTTTTTTGTAATTAACATTATCTTTGTAACAAACAGTGGTTTCTTCAAAAATTGCTCATCTTTATTATTTATTGATTTAATTTTATATTTTTATTTGTTAAATAATAAATAATATTATTAAAATAACTATAATAAGTATAAATATGCGTAATCACGAATCCAACCTGTGTACAAAATTTCATTGAAATTGAATAATATTTACCATATGTTCTAGAACATATGAAATATTAATCGGAAATTTTAGCATGGACCCCCTCAGGCTACTAACTTCTACCTTAGTCTACACATGCGTAATCACGAATCCAACCTGTGTACAAAATTTCATTGAAATTGAATAATATTTACCATATGTTCTAGAACATATGAAATATTAATCGGAAATTTAAGCATGGACCCCCTCAGGCTACTAACTTCTACCTTAGTCTACACATGCGTAATCACGAATCCAACCTGTGTACAAAATTTCATTGAAATTGAATAATATTTACCATATGTTCTAGAACATATGAAATATTAATCGGAAATTTTAGCATGGACCCCCTGAAGGTATTAACTTCTAACATGGCCAACACATGCATAATCAGAAGGTCTACCTTTGTACCAAATTTCATTAAAATCAGATAATAATTACATGCTATAAAACACGTAATTATATAAAATTCGGAAACTAAAACTGTTTTCTAGGAACCCCCTGAAGGTCCCCAAATTTCAGGAGAGCCAACTAGATCCCAAAATTAGCCTATATATAAAATATCTTTGAAATCGGTTAACAATTACTATATGCTGTAGAACATATGAAAAAAAAAAATTAAAAATTAAATCGGAAATTTAACATGGACCCCCTAATCCCACTAACCTGTAATTTGGTCAACCAATGTAGAATCATGAACTCAACCTGTGTATCAAATTTCATTGAAATCGGATAATAATTACAAGCTGTAGAGCATAAAGAAAATATTCTTCGGAAACTAAGTTGCTCATATATTAGTTTCCCATGAACGTACTGTACCTACCAACTACAAATTTGTGGAGTATCAAATAGATAACTAAATGAAACTGTGTGTTCAATATCATTGAAATTGGGTGAAAGGTACTGTAGATATAGATAGTTGAACTTATGAAAAGTAATTACGGATTTTTACATGGACCCACTGAAGTATTGACTTCAAATTTTACAGACACCAAGTACATACGGAAACTATCATATGTACCAAAATTTATGCTAATTAGATAAAAATTACTATATGCTCTAGAGTATACGAAATTTTAATCGGAAATTTTACCAGGGACCCCCTGAAGTTACAGACCTGTATCTTGGTAGGCTTGTGGACAATCATGATACCAACCTATGTTTTAAATTTCATCCAAATCTGAGACATGAAATTTTTTTTTACATTTTCCCGTAGAACAAAAACACGTAGGTTGCCACATAAATGGGGAAATCTAACATGGTCCCACTGAAAGGATCGATCTCATCTTGTACCGGCACCTGCGCGAGGTATGTTAGAGCCTGTGTGCCAAATTTCATTAAAATCGGACAAGCGGTTCTAGGAGATGTTGCTGCGCACATAAAAAGCGTACGCGTACGCGTACGCGTACGCGTCCCCCGGACACTTTTTTTTTTTTGCATTTTCGGACTCCCCGACCTCGGAAACGCCTAGAAAAAAATTTTGAGCGAACTTTTTTTTTTGACCATTCAACCCATCACCAGACTTCATAGTATTTCATACTATTCGTAAAAGCTGCTAACTAGGGGGAGCAGATAACTCATAGTATGTTGTTTAACAGCGATTTATGTCCAAAAGTTTTTTGTAATTAACATTATCTTTGTAACAAACAGTGGTTTCTTCAAAAATTGCTCATCTTTATTATTTATTGATTTAATTTTATATTTTTATTTGTTTAATAATAAATAATATTATTAAAATAACTATAATAAGTATAAATATGCGTAATCACGAATCCAACCTGTGTACAAAATTTCATTGAAATTGAATAATATTTACCATATGTTCTAGAACATATGAAATATTAATCGGAAATTTTAGCATGGACCCCCTCAGGCTACTAAGTTCTACCTTAGTCTACACATGCGTAATCACGAATCCAACCTGTGTACAAAATTTCATTGTAATTGAATAATATTTACCATATGTTCTAGAACATATGAAATATTAATCGGAAATTTAAGCATGGACCCCCTCAGGCTACTAACTTCTACCTTAGTCTACACATGCGTAATCACGAATCCAACCTGTGTACAAAATTTCATTGAAATTGAATAATATTTACCATATGTTCTAGAACATATGAAATATTAATCGGAAATTTTAGCATGGACCCCCTCAGGCTACTAACTTCTACCTTAGTCTACACATACGTAATCACGAATCCAACCTGTGTACAAAATTTCATTGAAATTGAATAATATTTACCATATGTTCTAGAACATATGAAATATTAATCGGAAATTTTAACATGGACCCCCTCAGGCTACCAACTTCTACCTTAGTCTACACATGCGTAATCACGAATCCAACCTGTGTACAAAATTTCATTGAAATTGAATAACATTTACCATATGTTCTAGAACATATGAAATATTAATCGGAAATTTTAGCATGGACCCCCTGAAGGTATTAACTTCTAACATGGCCAAAACATGCATAATCAGAAGGTCTACCTTTGTGCCAAATTTCATTAAAATCAGATAATAATTACATGCTATAAAACACGTTATTATATAAAATTCGGAAACTAAAACTGTTTTCTAGGAACCCCCTGAAGGTCTCCAAATTTCAGGAGAGCCAACTAGATCCCAAAATTAGCCTATATATAAAATATCTTTGAAATCGGTTAACAATTACTATATGCTGTAGAACATATGAAAAAAAAAAAAAAAAAAATTAAATCGGAAATTTAACATGGACCCCCTAATCCTACTAACCTGTAATTTGGTCAACCAATGTAGAATCATGAACTCAACCTGTGTACCAAATTTCATTGAAATCGGATAATAATTACAAGCTGTAGAGCATAAAGAAAATATTCTTCGGAAACTAAGTTGCTCATATATTAGTTTCCCATGAACGTACTGTACCTACCAACTACAAATTTGTGGAGTATCAAATAGATAACTAAATGAAACTGTGTGTTCAATATCATTGAAATTGGGTGAAAGGTACGGTAGATATAGATAGTTGAACTTATGAAAAGTAATTACGGATTTTTACATGGACCCACTGAAGTATTGACTTCAAATTTTACAGACACCAAGTAAATACGGAAACTATCATATGTACCAAAATTTATGCTAATTAGATAAAAATTACTATATGCTCTAGAGTATACGAAATTTTAATCGGAAATTTTACCAGGGACCCCCTGAAGTTACAGACCTGTATCTTGGTAGGCTTGTGGACAATCATGATACCAACCTATGTTTTAAATTTCATCCAAATCTGAGACATGAAATTTTTTTTTACATTTTCCCGTAGAACAAAAACACGTAGGTTGCCACATAAATGGGGAAATCTAACATGGTCCCACTGAAAGGATCGATCTCATCTTGTACCGGCACCTGCGCGAGGTATGTTAGAGCCTGTGTGCCAAATTTCATTAAAATCGGACAAGCGGTTCTAGGAGATGTTGCTGCGCACATAAAAAGCGTACGCGTACGCGTACGCGTCCCCCGGACACTTTTTTTTTTTTGCATTTTCGGACTCCCCGACCTCGGAAACGCCTAGAAAAAAATTTTGAGCGAACTTTTTTTTTTGACCATCCAACCCATCACCAGACTTCATAGTATTTCATACTATTCGTAAAAGAAAGTGGGGTTGGATAGGTCTTACTTTAAGAAAAAAAAACCTATGAGCTGTGTAGATATGTGGTAGATTGGAATCCAAGTTGCCATAATCAACTAAATAGGCAACATTGAAAATTTTTAAAAGATTCTTCTAGTTTTTACTTTGCTGGTCTTAGTTTTAGCAATCTAAGTTTAAATAGACTAGCAGAGTTTCAAGTACTTCTTAGAGATGAAACGAAACCTCAGATAGTTTTGTGTCATAAAAGGGAGAAAGCACAGGTAATTAGGGCAAAAGTAGTAGTAGCAGTAGAAAACGCAAATCATTTGGCTGAAAAACCTTGAAGATTGGTTTAGCTTAACATATTAACTTTAAATAAGAAACACTATTTTTCAATGCTGGCCAGCATGTTCTATGGATATGGACTCAAAGAAGAAAAACAAAAAATGACCGGTGACTGGTCATTCATTTCGTTTAATAAAATTTATTTAAATTGTTTTCTATATTATTTACAATGAAATATACTGAAACCAGCTGTAAAATAATATAAATAATTAGTATTATAAATGTCATTATTATTAATAATAGAGAACAGTTTGTTTATAAATAATACCGAGTCAAAATTGTAATTTTCTATTTTCAATATTAATAAATTAGCTATTACTAAAAACTAGTTTCTGTATAAATTAGTGTCTTTTATAATTACAATTTATAAAAACTTAGCTGCAATAAATTTTTATTTATTTACCTGAAACTTCGATATTCCAAATTTCCAGGTATCTAAAAAATATTAAATATAATAAATTGTTATAGTTAGAAATTGAAATACTATTTTAGTTAAAGGTTTAATTAAATCACTTTTAGTCGTTCCTGTATTTACTTCAATTTAATTTTATTTAAAAAAAACTTTTAAATTATTTCAAAAAATTAAATAAATTTATTACTAAAGGAAATGGAAAATTATACAATTATTTGTGATTCATCAGATCGTCCAGATGATACCAAAAATATTATGGAAAATGAAAAATTTCGTAAAGTTGTTAAACGTGTTCGGTTATGGAGTTTTATACAAAATTTAGTACAAAAATTAAATTCAAATATAAATAATAATGAAAATAATAATAGTGATTTAACATTTCATTTGGACAGTGAAACAACACGTCAAAAACGTAAAAATGATTTAGATGAAATAATGGAATTAAATAAAATTCAATATTTTCAACCAAAATTGAATTTTTTTATGGAAACATTAGTAAAATTTGAAACAAGAAAATCAAATAGAAAAATTTGTAAAAAATTACAAATTTCAAGAAGTTATAATTTTAAAGCAATACGTAAAATAGTTGGTTATCAAAAAGTTAGACGAAATCCATTTATCGTTAATAATTCATTAAATAATTTAAAATTACATCAAGAAAAAGATAGTGATAATGAAATTGATGGAACAATAAATTTAAAATCAAATATTACTGGAAAATTACAAACAAATCGAAAAAGAAAAATAAGTGATTTAATATCAATGCCAATATTATCAGCATCATCATCACTAGAGTCTTCATCGAGTAACAGTAATGATTCTACAAATCAATTTATTCGTAAGAAAATTATTTTAGATTCAAATTGTAGTACAGAATTTCAAATTCCGATTAATGCAATGGAAGATATTTGTAAATTTCATAAAAATATGATTAGAAAATATCCGAAAAAAGAAAGATCCAAAATTGAACAAGAACGTCGTGATAAAAATACAGAAGCTTGTCGTATGAGTCGGCGTGCTAAAAAATTAGAAGAATTAGTAATGGAAGGACAATATAATGAAAAAGTTGAAGAACATAAAGAAATCCTTAAAGAATCCATAAGATCGATTATTTATATGAAAAAATTATTGGGATTGGTAGATGAAAATCATGATACTGTGCAGAATTAAAATTTTTGGACAATTATGTCAGTAGAATCCGTAAAACAAAATAACAAGGAATATAAAAATAAATTAAATAATATTAGATTAATGATATTAAAAAAAGCTGCTAACTAGGGGGAGCAGATAACTCATAGTATGTTGTTTAACAGCGATTTATGTCCAAAAGTTTTTTGTAATTAACATTATCTTTGTAACAAACAGTGGTTTCTTCAAAAATTGCTCATCTTTATTATTTATTGATTTAATTTTATATTTTTATTTGTTAAATAATAAATAATATTATTAAAATAACTATAATAAGTATAAATATGCGTAATCACGAATCCAACCTGTGTACAAAATTTCATTGAAATTGAATAATATTTACCATATGTTCTAGAACATATGAAATATTAATCGGAAATTTTAGCATGGACCCCCTCAGGCTACTAACTTCTACCTTAGTCTACACATGCGTAATCACGAATCCAACCTGTGTACAAAATTTCATTGAAATTGAATAATATTTACCATATGTTCTAGAACATATGAAATATTAATCGGAAATTTAAGCATGGACCCCCTCAGGCTACTAACTTCTACCTTAGTCTACACATGCGTAATCACGAATCCAACCTGTGTACAAAATTTCATTGAAATTGAATAATATTTACCATATGTTCTAGAACATATGAAATATTAATCGGAAATTTTAGCATGGACCCCCTGAAGGTATTAACTTCTAACATGGCCAACACATGCATAATCAGAAGGTCTACCTTTGTACCAAATTTCATTAAAATCAGATAATAATTACATGCTATAAAACACGTAATTATATAAAATTCGGAAACTAAAACTGTTTTCTAGGAACCCCCTGAAGGTCCCCAAATTTCAGGAGAGCCAACTAGATCCCAAAATTAGCCTATATATAAAATATCTTTGAAATCGGTTAACAATTACTATATGCTGTAGAACATATGAAAAAAAAAAATTAAAAATTAAATCGGAAATTTAACATGGACCCCCTAATCCCACTAACCTGTAATTTGGTCAACCAATGTAGAATCATGAACTCAACCTGTGTATCAAATTTCATTGAAATCGGATAATAATTACAAGCTGTAGAGCATAAAGAAAATATTCTTCGGAAACTAAGTTGCTCATATATTAGTTTCCCATGAACGTACTGTACCTACCAACTACAAATTTGTGGAGTATCAAATAGATAACTAAATGAAACTGTGTGTTCAATATCATTGAAATTGGGTGAAAGGTACTGTAGATATAGATAGTTGAACTTATGAAAAGTAATTACGGATTTTTACATGGACCCACTGAAGTATTGACTTCAAATTTTACAGACACCAAGTACATACGGAAACTATCATATGTACCAAAATTTATGCTAATTAGATAAAAATTACTATATGCTCTAGAGTATACGAAATTTTAATCGGAAATTTTACCAGGGACCCCCTGAAGTTACAGACCTGTATCTTGGTAGGCTTGTGGACAATCATGATACCAACCTATGTTTTAAATTTCATCCAAATCTGAGACATGAAATTTTTTTTTACATTTTCCCGTAGAACAAAAACACGTAGGTTGCCACATAAATGGGGAAATCTAACATGGTCCCACTGAAAGGATCGATCTCATCTTGTACCGGCACCTGCGCGAGGTATGTTAGAGCCTGTGTGCCAAATTTCATTAAAATCGGACAAGCGGTTCTAGGAGATGTTGCTGCGCACATAAAAAGCGTACGCGTACGCGTACGCGTACGCGTCCCCCGGACACTTTTTTTTTTTTGCATTTTCGGACTCCCCGACCTCGGAAACGCCTAGAAAAAAATTTTGAGCGAACTTTTTTTTTTGACCATTCAACCCATCACCAGACTTCATAGTATTTCATACTATTCGTAAAAAATGGATTTTTCGTTTAATTTTTCCTTATTATAAAAAATTGCATATTTTTAGGTGAAAATTACTTGTTAATAAAAAAAATAATGATATTTTATTTTTCTCAAAAAAATTGTAAATTATTATATGAGCTGATGATAAATGTCTTATATCCTGGTATGAAATTAAGTGAAAACGCTTGAAAATATAATTTTCTATAAGTTTTGAGATTTATGAATGGCGATAATAATTTTTTTTTTTTCGCAAAACTTCCAAAACTCATCGTCTGTGCGTACTTCACTTGTGGCGACTTAATCAATTTTAAATTGTACTTAACTTACAGGGTCAAATTTTTAGAAGATATAGTGGATTACTAATTATCTTTATCTGTATCTGGCAATCAAAATTATCTAATAAATTAATAAAAATACTGAACGTCTGTCTACAAATATATTATTAATAAGTAATAAACGCATTTTTAATAAATAATAATTCCGAATTAAACGGAAGCATAAAGTAGTCCATCTGTAAAACTAAGAGTAATTTTTGAAAATCAAAACATCTAACATGTCAATTTATGCTGGGTTTGATGATGATGGCTACGAGTCTGAAGGTTTCAATGAATATGTAAGAGAAAGGACACTTAGAGCAACAAAAGCGGCTTCAACCGAAAAAGCAGCATATTCAACAACAAACTACTCTAGTGTAAATCAATTCTTGTTAGGCTAATTAAAAAATAAATATAATATAAATGAAAAAATGAATTTAAAATTAAATTTAGTTCAATAAATTAAAATTTGATACTATAAAAAAAAAAGCTGTGTGTTAAATATTTTCTATCCACAAAATTGGGAAACTGGCAAATTTCAACAATTTTAGAATAAAAATAGGGGACCTGTACAGATTCTAGCAATATTCGTCAATATGGTAGTAAATATTGTAAATATTATTAAGATTGAATGTCATTATGATCTTGGGAATATTGCTTTAAAATTTGATAATAATCTTTATCAATTCCGGACCCAAGCCTCATTCCTCTAACCACTTGAGAAAATGACTGTTTATTTGTTTGCATAAGGAAATATATTTTTCGTATGATTTTTTTTTACTGTAAATATTAATAGATTAAAATTGTTTCATTCAAGCAATTAGTATTCTTCAATTTAGTTCTGAAAAGGTTCACACGTACACAGTCCTGAAAAGTAATTCAAGTTATCCAAATACGGATGTGTTCATTAGCTAAATTTAATTTTAAAAAAAAAACTTATTTTTTTTCTTATAAAATTTTATATTAAAATTATAGTAGAAACTCAAATTTTTTAATAATTACAAAAATTACAATTTAATTCATAAATTTTTAATTAATATTCTTTTTCATTAACTTTTCTGTGCCTTCTTCAGTTTTTTTTGTTGTTTTTTCTTTTGATTTTCAGCAGTTTTCTTTTTTTCTTTGCGTACTGACTTCAGAAAATCTTTAAGATGAATTTTGTAATAAGATAATCTTGTCGTGATTTCATCAATATCCTCAATAAATTCATTTTCATTTTCTGATTCATCTGATAAATCACTTAAGGAAGAATATGAATCATCCAAATCAGTTGAAATTCGATCGTAACATTTACGATATTTGTTAAATTCAGTAATTTTATCAGCACGTTTAATTAACTCTTCGGTTAGACTAATTTTTGCATTTGTCCATTCCGATATATTCATATTTTTTGTTTTCATTAATTCATCCCGAAATCGTAGCACATGAGAACCTATATTATCTTCAGTATCAGTGTAGGTTGTTGTAGGTTCATTATTTTGATGTTTTGATTGATTTGGTGATTTATCCTTGCTATCTTGAATATTTAGAGATGAAATTTTTTTGTCGATATCCTCAACATTATATAAAAAAGATCCCATTTTTACAAAATTTCGATAAAAAACTAAACACTTTCTATAAAAAATTAAACTTCTTCACACTTTGTTAATTTATTGAAATTATGTTCTGAACTAGTTAAAAATTTGGAAATGTTAATCAATTTATTTATACTTTGAAGCATCGTTGGTTACCTTTCACGGTAGAATTATAATTCACAGAAATCTCTAAAGCCGAATGTGATAATTTTAATAATATACATTTACCTGTAACATATTTTGTATTAGGTCCTGGTTCAGATAAATTTTTAAATGATTCACACATCATGATTGAAATATTCAAGATTTAATTTACCTGTAAAATATTTTGTATTAGATCCTGGTTCAGATAAATTTTTAAATGATTGAAATATTCAAGATTTAATTTACCTGCACAATATTTTGTATTAGGTCCTGGTTCAGATAAATTTTTAAATGATTCACCCACGATTGAAATATTGAAAATCACATTTCGTTTTACAGGCCTTGAAATTCGAGTTTAGTGAGATCATAAAGAGTATTTTATATAAAAATACACTACAGCACAGCTTCCAGCACCGCTCATAGCGTCACTCTGTACGTGCACTTATGCATACTTAATTTCAACATTGCTAGACTTCTAGCTATTAAAATTATTTCAAAAATAATTGAATTTTTTTTTTGGGAAATATTTTTTTTAAAGTAATGTTCCGAACTGAAACCAATTTTTTCAACTAAATACATCAAATTTATTAATTTATATATTATACATCCTGCATGAAATTCTGCATGATGAGAACTTTTGATAAGAAGGAATTGAAACTTATAAACTCATTTAAAAGATTGATTTATATGAATCGTAATGCTCAATTCAGAATTCTACTTCGATACAACGCAAAATAAGTTCAAATTCAGAATGCTAGTCATGATTAGTTATTTTTTTTTTTGAAAATTTAACAGAATTGGGCATAGTTTCAACGCTGAATTGGGTTGCGCTGAAGGACTGAAGTATATTTTAAATTCGTTATAAATCTATAATAAATATAATAAAATTGTTAAATATAAATTGAAAAGTTATAAATTGTGATTCTTTGAAGAATATATTGTATTAAAATTAAAAAAACTAGACTCTAATACAAAAATATGCAATTCTATGAATCAAAATTTATGTTTTTTGAATAATCTGTCGAAGTCCTTTAACAGAGTACGACGTTTTACTAGTAATTATGAATAAAATATATATTTACATTTTTAAAGATTTTTGTCAGTTTTCTCCAAATCTGTAATTTCCACGCTAATAGAATTCATCCAATAAACTTTTAGATTAGTTTAAAATACAAATTTCAGAATTTATTACAATACGGTTTCTTGAACTCAAGATTTAATCTGAAAAATAATGAAAATTCATAATTGAGGGTTGATAAATTATTTGATATTATAGTAATTTGTAATGATTTTTTCGGATCAAACCCGGAAGCGGATCATTTTTATCGAATATTATTCAATCTTCTCTCACCTTCAGAGGATCTAAGAATATATCAGGGCCAGTGTGTGATAGCTAATATCAATCATGTAATGTTACTTTTATGTGACTATTTATGAGTTTGAATTAGAAGGCTTATAATCTTGGATAATGACAGCATTGAAAAGTTCATTAAAGGAAATCTTTAAGTATAGTGGATCCAGGATTATGTTATATATTCTTGTTCTCTTATATTACCTACTCAGTTTAATAGTGACGTAATATTTAAGCATTTACGGTAATGCCAAAATATAGCTTGCATAAAGATTTAACTTTTGCATATAATATTATTGTTGAAGATTTAAAAACCTAAAACAAAATTGCAATTAAATTGAAATTTTAAATACTGTAATGAATTTATTAGAAAGAAATTAAGGTTAAAATTTACTGGTCACGAAGCCAGACACATAATAGACAACTAATTGAGTAAGGTTGATAATACAGGCTATAATTTTACATAAATATATTATCTTACCTTTTCTAACGTTTTTAAAATACATTTAGTTACCTTATATTTTGTAATTTATGTTTAACAAAAAGGCAATGATTACATATAAATTCTTATGCTTTTTATCATCTTTTACCTGAATTAATATAAATATGTCTTCATCTTTGAATAAATTTATCAGTCAATTTTAAGTGTTCATACAAATCGTGTGTTTCATAATATTTTTTATCATCGTATTTATTACAAACTTTTTAAAAACAAAAAAATTAAAAGTGAAAATGCTGAAAGAAATCTTAAAAAATAAACCAGAATTAAAAACATTAATTTCTAATGAATCTAAAATACAAATTCAATTTTTTGGTGATGGATTAAATGATTCAATTTCTGATACAGCAAGTCCACCACAATTATATTCATTTTTATTTAATTATAAACATCATCATATGAGACGTCAATCAAATAAAGTTAAAGATTGTGCAGCAAAATATTTCTTAACTGAGAAATTAATTAACGATAGTAAATTACGTTTAAAAAAAGAATTAGTGAAATTTGTTAATGGTGGCGGTGATGGTAAAGATTTAAAGATTTGGTCAACACAAATTATTGATTTACAAGAATCGGAAGCAATACAATTACAACAATATGGCAGTAAATTAATGAAATTTTTACAACATGTTGATAAAAAAATACAAAAAAAGAAGAAGAAGAAATTTAATGCAAAAATTATGAATTTGGAAAATTTAAATCATGAATCAAAACATAAAAATATGAAAATTTTACGTGTTAAAAAGACAATCACCAAGGAGCACAAGAAGAAGAAAATGTTCAGATAAAATATTTTTTTTTTATATATTACTAAACGATTAAGATTTTTATGTTTAAATTAAATATTAAAATTACAATGTAATGAATTATATAAATAACTATTAAAATGTAAACTATTAAAATGTATTTTAAATAAAAATTTTAAATAAAATTTAAATTATTGTAATTTAATTTATGATTTGGAAAGTTGATGGGTTTTGATCTATTTTTGCTGTGTTTGATAATTTTTCCATAAATTCTTTTACATTTTTTGATTGATCCCAAATTTTGTTTATAATTGGTTAATTTAATTGTGGACTGATTGATGCAGAAATTTTATATAATTCTTTTGGTAATTGAAAAATGGAAAATATTTTTCATAATTTTCTTGCTCATCTTTTAGTTGTTTTTTATTTTTCATATAAATTTTATTTATTTTATCTGCGTCTTTATGTTCTTAATAACAAAAATTCTAAATTTTTTAACTAAATCATTCTAATAACATTAAAGTAATGCTAATAAAACAGGTAGAGGTTCCAAAAAATTCAAGTATTTGAATTCAAGTATTCAGTATAGTTAAATAGCCATAATTTTATATATTTGCAGCATCACTCTTTATTCAGGAGAAGTAAAATAAGATTTTATCACAATCATTTAGTAGACTATACCCATGAACTTTAACAGAACCTACCGGAGCTATAACTACATTTTATAGATAATTCCATAAACAAATATAATATTAATATATAATTAAATTTATTTTATATAAATAATTTAAATTAATACTAAACTTTATATAATTATTTTAAATTTTATCAGAATTTACATTTCGCACAATTTTATCGAGTTGGTAAAAAGGATTCAATTTTTAATAAAAAATTACTAAAATATGTTCATAAGGAGTCAATGTGTTTCAGAAGCTTTTTATGTTAAAATCGATTTACTTCAGAACTTGAGATTCTGCACTTATTTCAGTCTAAGTTTTTCTGTGACCATATTCGCCCTTGTTATAATGAAAAACTCACCAGAACTCCTTACATTCCGAGGAGAGTTTTATGACAAGTGTTTAATGAGATAGTGTTTGTAAAACATCGTAACTACATCGTAAGTACATCCTCTACAATCATAGCGCAATCAGTTTATTTTGATAAGTTATTGCCTGCCGACATTAAATCGAATTTATTCACATATCGTAAGCGCTGGGATTTATTATTCTATTCAGAATCGCTTGTACGAATAGTTTAATTCATTGAAATGCTTTTATTGTTGAATTATTGGTAAATTATTGGATTGGATTATTGGAAGGAGAAACAGCTGGAGGTTCATTCACTTAATTCAGAATTAAGCCCATTTGTTGCCATCATATCCTTGCGGTCGCCAGATATACTATTTCTCTATTTTAATAATTTACTCGGAACTCCCCATAGTTTTTTGAAAACTACTCTACTCGGCACTCCCCATAAGCTTTTCGTTATTTCCCGCTTGTTATAGGAAGCAAAATCTTGTATCAAATTAAAAAAAAATCATACATTTTAATATCAATTACATAATTCTATATAATTTTGGTTATATTTTACCTACATATAAATTGTATTACATATAAACAATTACCAAAATTTAATTAATGATAAATATAATTTTTTAACTTTTTACCTCTAATTGTTATTCCTTCTTAAAGGATTACGCATTGAATTTTATTACCTCTTTTAGTATCATATAAATTAGATTTTATTTTAAAACTTTATCAGTCACTTGAAAGTTATCATCGTAATCGTGCTTCCAATTTTCTAAATAATTTAATTAAAAATTCAATAAATAAATTATTTAAAATTATCCGCAAAAAATGTGCAATATTGAAAAACAGCTAAAAAATAACGAAAAATCTAAGAAAAATAAAAACACAAATAAAATGAATAAAGAAAATGTTATTAAAAATAAACAACAACTAAAAGAAGAACAAGAAAATTTAAAGGAAGAATTAAAATTACGGAAATTGTTTCCAATTTTTACATTACCAAAAGAATTACATAAAATTTCTGCATCAGTTAGTCCACAATTAAATAAATTGGTTAATTATAAACAAAATTTGGGACCAATGAAAAATATAAAAGAATTTATGGAAAAATTATCAGACACCGGAAAATTAATCAACAGAAGCAAATTAAGATTGAAGAAGGAATTCAATAGAAACAAATCCAGTGAGAAAAATATTGATAATTGGTCAGCTGAAATTTTAGATATTCGTGAAGCTGAAATTGCTGATTTTCAAATATATGGAGAAAAAATATTAAAATATTTATATTTTGTTACTGCTGCAGAAAGAACGAAGTATAATAAAGAAAAAGCTAAACAGTTCCGGAGGAACAGCAGTGATGAAGCCAAACATAAAGATACGAAAATCTTTGGCGTAAAGAAGACAATTACAAAACATAGCTTACGAAAGGCACAAAAACTTCGAAGTAGAAGTAACAGAAAATAAGTAAAATTTAAATTTATTAAATAGATTTGTAAATTTAGAATTAATTATTAATAGTACAAATAAAAATTATATAAATTAAAAATTTTATGCATTTTTAATTGAATTATTTGGAATTCAATCTTTAATTAGCACTAATGAAATGTGAAATTAATATTTATGGGATTATAAATTATTTTACAAAAGTATTGTTTTTTCCTTCTATAGGTCACAATATGATAAAGGTTTCGTAATATTTTATTTCATTTTGGATTTAGGACCTATACAAATTTTAAATTGATTCCGAACAATAAGTTTCTTGGTTACACTGGTTCAATAGCAAACATAACTACAACCGAAAATTTTGCTACAGAGTGAAAGTGTTGCAGAGAACCCACGTTTATTGGTTTTACGACGTCCAGTATAACCAGAATTTTGACGAAGATGACTTCGTTAACAAGCAAAATTGTTACTTTTGGGCTTTTGAAATATATTGAGCGCTCTATGGACTGGAGGCATTATTGGTCCGTGTTATTTCAAAAATAATGTTGATGTTTATTATAACTAATTTTTTATTGCAAATTATTCAAATTCAAATTCTTTTATTCTGATTAATATGTATATAAAGTTCACAAGGAAGAAAAAAACTTAATTAGAGAACAGTTGTAATCCTTTACAACTATAATATTCTTTAAAATTTATCAGTAGAAGAGCAATTTCACAATTTAATATATATTTGATTATATTATAAGGAAAATCAGATAAAATCTTATTTTAGAATTCAAAATTATACAAAATTTGGATGTTTCAACAAAACGTCGCTTACATGCCATACGATTAATTTTCCAAGAATGGATCGTGTTAATTAGACTATGTTTTTGAGAATAATCTACAAAACAACTCAAGACCTGAAAAGCAATATCGAAGCCTTCATTCATGAGAAAGAGAATTATCAGAAATAGGATTGAATATTTCGTCCACAGGATTAATGTCTGTCAACGTGCTTATGGTGGACCTTAAGCACGATATTATATTTCATTCATAAATGGACAAAACAAATTTAAATATAGAATGATAAATCTTTTGGAACAAAATTTAATGTTAATCGGTTTAATTTAAAATTAATGATTGGCTTAATTATAATTTTTTTTAAATTATTTCTTTATAAAATTTTATAATTTCTTAATTTTTTAACTCAAATTTATTCACAATTATACAAATACAAAAATTACAATTTAATTTATAAATTTTTAATCGATTTTCTTTTTCATTAACTTTTCTGGGACTTCTTCAGTTTTTTTTGTTGTTTTTTCTTTTGTTTTTCAGCAGTTTTCTTTTTCTCTTTGCGTACTGACTTCAGAAAATCTTTAAGAAGAATTTTGTAACTAGATAATCTTGCATTAATTTCATCCACATTTTCAATAAATTGACATTCATTGTCTGATTCATCTGATAAATTAATTACGGAAGAAATAGAATTATTCGAATCTGTTGGAATTGCCTCGTATTCTCGACAGTTTTTACTAAACTCAGCAATTTTATGAGAACGCTTAATTAACTCTTCGGTTAGAGTAATTTTCGTATTTGTCCATTTCAATAAATTCATATTCTTTGTCCTCAGTAATTCATTCCGAAATTGTAGCACATAAGAACCCATATGATCATCAATGCAGGACGTTGAGTCATTAATTTGATGTTCTGATGATTTAAGTGATTTATTTTCGGTATCTTGTATATTTAGAGATGAAATTTTCATGTCGATATCCTCAATATTTTTAACTAATGACGCCATTATTATAAAATCTTAATTGTTATACTTTCGAAAACGAAATTAAACTTCACACTTTGTTTATGAAATTATGTTCTGAACTGTTTAAGATTTGTAATATGTTAGTGGATTTATTTATACTATTACGCATCGTTGCTTTACCTGTCTCTAGAATTAAAATTCATAGAAACAGGATCACTTAAAATTTACCTTAAGATGAAAAATTTAAAATTATAAAAAATGTAATTAAATTTTAGTTCATATTCAGAAAATAATTAAATTTAATCCAAAGTTTAGGTATAGAAAAAATTTAAAGCAATAATTAAGAATCAAAACATAAAATTAAAAATATTAGAAAGAAAAATTATCCGCAAAATAGTTAGATAGTGCTAGAATGACGGATGGAAAACGGTGCTATTTAAGAAAAAGAAAATTAACTATTTTTAAGTATTTTCTCTGAAATTGAGAAAAGTTAGATTTTTCAGACTTATCTACTGGAGTTAATGGCAAGTTTGCCGCTTCTTTAAACTATATAAATTATATCTGACCTTTCTGTTTGCCAAATAGTTGGATTATTTGTTCGAATTCAAATATTTAAAATTATAATAAGCTAGGGCTGACATTGACCACATTTTAAAGGTAAGAATAATTTTTTTACCTATAAAAATTTCTCAAAATTCATTATGAGTAAATATATTTGTTAATTTTCTTCTAAGGACCTCTTATTATTGATACATTTAAATTATTCAAATTATAATAAGTTATTACGCATTTCTAATGACGAATTAAATTTTCTGATCATCTACCTCTTTTGTTACCATATAAAGATATAACTCTTAAAATTACTATCATTAATTTGAAAGTTATCATTCTATTCGTAGCTCAAATCAATTTTATAAATAATTTAAGAAATTTTTAATAAATAATCTGCAAAAAATGTGTAATATAAATATTGAAAAACAACAAGAAAACGCTAAGGATAATAACAACGTAAATGAAATGAATAAAGAAATTAAACAACAACTAAAAGAAGAACAAGAAAATTTAAAAGAAGAATTAAAATTACGAAAAATGTTTCCAATTTTTACACTACCAAAAGAATTACATAAAATTTCTGCATCAGTTAGTCCACAATTAAATAAATTGGTTAATTATAAACAAAATTTGGGACCAATGAAAAATATAAAAGAATTTATGGAAAAATTATCAGACACCGGAAAATTAATTAACAGAAGCAAATTAAGATTGAAGAAGGAATTCAATAGAAACAAATCCAGTGAGAAAAATATTGATAATTGGTCAGCTGAAATTTTAGATATTCGTGAAGCTGAAATTGCTGATTTTCAATTATATGGTGAAAAAGTATTAAAATATTTATATTTTGTTACTGCTGCAGAACGAACGAAGTATAATAAAGAGAAAGCTAAACAGTTCCGGAGGAACAGCAGTGATGAAACCAAACATAAAGATACGAAAATCTTTGGCGTAAAGAAGACAATTACAAAGCATAGCTTACGAAAGGTACAAAATCTTCGCAGTAGGAGTAACAGCGAATAAGTAAAATTTAAATATTTAAATGTGATTTCTTAAATAATTTTGTAAATTTAGAATTAATAAATGTATACAAATAAAAATTATATAAATTTAAATTTTTTTATGAATTTTGAATTGAATTATTTGGAATTAATCTTTTTGAAATGTCAGGTATTAAATTTCATACAGTTGGACAAAGGACAAATCATGTTCCTTTCTAGATTTTTCTGTCGAGATATTAAATAAACATGGTTTTATTAGGTCCTTTACGAATTTGCTTTTCATATTGCATAATATATTAGAAAATTGTTAGAAAAAAGTCATTATACAAAAAAGAATTACAACGTTTTAGTTAATTCATTTGTACAAAATAAATAAAAACATGAAAACAATCTACTGTCCTGTCACATAAAAGTCATTTCACGTGTAGGACAAAAAAACAATATTATTATTTTTTTAATCAATGATAAAATGATAAATAGTCGTTATATGTTATAAAATAAAATATAAATTGAATTAATCATTCGAAATAGTCAGTGCAGTCCAGTCAACATCCGTTTATTCTACTCGCAAATAGAGTGCAGCACTTACAGAAATATGCTAAAAAGCTGTATATTTATATTAACTATTAACCGTCTATGTAGCCGACACCAGAGACAATATTGTCTTTGCCGACACTAAAACAAACCGCCTAAGACCTAAGTAAACAGCCTCAAAATGGTACTAACGCTGTGATTACACTAGCCATAAATTCCAGATAGAAATGTTACACATTACTATCTGATTTTTTTATTGACAGGTAAAAAAAACACGCTGGCTATTTGATGTCAGATATTTCTGTCTAACATTTCATTTTAATCATGTCGTCACCAAGAAAACACACCTCAATAATATGTATCTTTTATTTATTTAGTAGTAAACTAATTTTTTCCGCCAAATAATCACCCCAAAGTTATTAAATTTTAAATTTCAGGATCAAATATTACATTTTTATCAAATATCGCCATTTGCAAATTAACAAATTTCAAAAAAAATCTACAAAAAAATCTGAAAAGTTGTCTAGAGAAAAATCGTGATTTTTCTGTCGGGACAGAAATCCTGTCTGGTTTACACTTTACATTTCGTAGACAGAACATATGTTCTGTCTAAGAAAAAGTCTAGTGTAAACCGCAAGTAACACGATAGGTCTTAATGGAATATATAATTAAATTTACCTGAAATATGTAAATTTAATTATATATTATAAATATGTAAATTAATAAATTTAATTATATACTTCTCACTATGTCATCTAAATGACTTTTCACACATCATTCGGAATATTTTGTAATTATATATTTTTTCCAGAAACATTACAATTTACAATATACAATAATAAACATTTAAAAATCTAAAATTTTGGAGAATTTTCGCTTTTCTCTAAATTAAATTAACCAAAGTCAACTTTTTATAGTGTAGACAAAAACAATTTTTCAACAAACATGATATATTTACTGGGATTTGAAATTGACAGCATCATCTGACAGACAAAATGTGCAATATAGTTTTTTTTTTATAGCTGTCATAAAACGCCCAAGTGGTCTAATTAAAATAAAAATTTTAATAATTTTATAGTTCTAACTCGTTTTCCTGGAAATTTCGTGTTGACGGACCAGAGTCCACGAATTTCCTATTTCAAAAATAATTATAAATTTCCAAATATATTGCATTTTCGAAATTCATTTGTAAATACTAATAAAAGATTTCATTTATTTCTCTAATAAGTTTTGCAATAATTTTTTTTTTTGGGTGTTGTTTAATTTTGTTACTCAAAAGAGGAAGCATTTATTATCTTGAAATTTTTTGTTATCGTTATTAAAAAAAATTGTATTAATCATCAATTATGTCAGAGCGTCATACATTTGGTGGTAGCTTGGCCCCAATTACTTACCACGCCTGGAATAAAGATCGTACTCGTAAGTATTCATCATAATTGTAGTTATGCACTTTTTTTTTACCATTTTTGGCATAAACTACTTTTTATGTTAATAGTTAAAGAAAAACTTCGTTTTTTCCATATATAATAAAAATAAATATTTTGTATATATTTTGTTTTTGTTTTTAGAAATTGCTATATCACCAAATAATCATGAAATTCATATTTATAAACGTGAAGGTAATGATTGGAAATTAATTGATTTATTAAATCAACATGATTTACGTGTAATGGGAATTGATTGGGCACCAAATTCAAATCGTATTGTTACGTGTGCAGCTGATCGTAATGCATATGTTTGGACACAATGTGAAGATAATAAATGGAAACCAACATTAGTTTTATTACGTATAAATCGTGCTGCTACATGTGTTAAATGGTCACCAATGGAAAATAAATTTGCTGTTGGTTCTGGTGCTCGTTTAATATCAGTTTGTTATTTTGAAAAAGAAAATGATTGGTGGGTTTCGAAACATATTAAAAAACCAATTAGATCTACTGTAACATCAATTGATTGGCATCCAAATAATATACTTTTAGTAGCTGGATCAACAGATTATACAGTAAGTTTATACAAAATATAATTGAAATTAGGTACCTATTTTTCTTCGAACATATTTCTTTAAATGGTAAAATAATATGAAATTAAATTTTTTTGAAAATTAATTTATTGGTGTGTGTCGTTGACTGGGGTAGCGTTAAAAGCAATAGGTACTAAAAAAAAAAATCTAAATATTTTTCATATAAAAGCGTTTTTTGAAAATGTGTTTCGAATAAAAGTTTTCGTAAAAATGAACAGATCCCATTCTTTTTATGTTTAATAATTTGATTTGAAACCTAATGTATTTTTTGTTTAATATTTATTAGGTACGTGTCTTTTCGGCCTATATTAAAGATATCGAAGAACAGCCAACACCAACATCATGGGGAAATCGTATGCCACTTGGTCAATTAATGGCAGAATTTAGAAATACCTCTGCTGGCGGAGGTTGGATACATAATGTCAGTTTTTCAAATGATGGTAATCGTATTTGTTGGGTTGGACATGATAGTGCTATTACTGTTTGTGATACAACAAATGGTAATCAAATAATACGATTAAAAACTGAATTTTTACCATTTTTATGTTGTGAATGGATATCACCACAAACTATAATTGTAGCTGGTCATAATTGTGTACCATTAATATATACATTTGATGCAATAACAAATAAATTATTATTATCATCTAAATTGGATCAAACACAAAAAAAAGAATCAACTGGTATATCAGCAATGAGAATATTTCAATCATTGGATCGTAATTTAAAAAGTGATAGTACAGATCATTTATTGGAATCAATACATCAAAATGCAATTACATGTATTCGATTATATGAAGGTGATAAAAATAATTGTACTAAAATTAGTACAACTGGTATTGATGGCCAAATGGTTATATGGAATTTGGGATCGAATTTATCCAAATCAATGCAAGGTTTAAGACTGTAAAATCATGTATTGTGTAATAGTATCTTTTTGGAAACATAACAAAATATAAATTCATACAGAGGAGGAGGAAATTCAAAATTGAAATTAAAATGAGATAAAAAAATAGTTTTTTTTTTTTCTATTACTATTATTATTTAGAGATAAAAAAAAAAAAATATATTTCAAAATATTTTTTTTTTTTTTTTTTTGTAATTTTAACTAATCTGTTTATTTTAGTGAAAAGGTGAGTAAAAATAAAAGTATTATAATAAAAAAAAAGAAGAAAAATTAAAGTAATATTATTATGTATTAAAGAGAAATAACTAAAATATATATATATAATATAAATATATACTAAAATTGCAATTTTTTTATTTGTTCTGTGAAAGTCATATAAATAAAGAAAAGAATATAAAATTATTTTGTTTGTGGTTTTTTTATTCCATTTTGACTAATACAAGAAGAAAGGGTACTTCAAAAGTTATGATAAAATATTAAAAGCGAATATAATAAATTCATTATTCACGATTATTTTGGAAAGTTTAATTTGTATTTTTGTTTATTTAAAAAAATTATATTATTGGTTTAATTTCCAAAACTTCATATCCAAAAAACCCATGTATCAAAATTCTGTATTTTGTTTATTCATCGACATTTACTATTTTGTATTTATATTTATTGGATCAACTAAATTCTAGTTATAAAAAAAAAGATATATAATACGTCATACATCAAATTGAGTAATAAAAACTATTTTCGATTTGAAACTATAAGAATTTAAAATTAAGTATTTATCATTATAAATTTTAAACATATACGCGATAAAGAACAAAAAGCACCATAATTTGACAAATGATTTTTAATCATTAGTGGTTGAAAAACACGTACAGAACGTGACGGAATTCTGAATTTAACCTGAATCTATCTCGCCGATTAGCAATTTATGCCCAAAACTAAAAGACAAATAGTCCCGTCTTTTCTCTAATGATGGCAAATCTATGAGGCATAGAAATAATTTCTATCATTTTTGTTTATATAGAATCGTTATCGTGCTTAATTTATATGTTCAAGGATAACGATCGATGCCAATCTTTGAATCTTCATATTCTTTTCAATAAAAATATGAATAAAAAAATCCAATTTAAATCCACATTGAGATTTGAGATTGTAGCATTTAGATAAATACTAAAATATAACTAGAAATACTAAAATATTATTCAATGTAATTATTTTTATTTTATTTATAATTTAATATTAAACATTAAGATGCAATAAAGTTTTTTTTTATTCAACATCATATTACCTCTTAATGGATTATCTTATATAATTTAAATATTATTATACATATATATCCATTTAAATATTTATTTTTGTATATTTATTATATATATAACATATATATATATATTAATATATATTATATAATTATAAGTAAATATGCAAAACATTTGCTCAACATTTATACATATTTTTTTTTTTATTGTAACAATATTATAATATTTAATTTTGTAATTTTATTTAAAAACAATATTTAATCTTGCTTTATATATTCTTTCAAGTTTCAACTTACTAAAAAATTTATATATAAATCATCAATAAAATCTTTTTTGATTAATTAATTTTAATTATTCTTGTCTTTATAATAAGTTATAAAATAATTTATATCGGTCTAATAATAAATATATATTTAACTTAAATAATTCATATTTTCTATTAACTTATATATTTTTTTTTAATATTTACAATTTTTTTTTATTGTTTTTATATTGTGGTTTAATTCAAATTAATTTATTAATATTTTTACAAATTTTTTGTCTTACCCTTGGTATTATTTTAAAAAGAAATTATTTATATATTACAATGCCACATTTAATTATTTCGCGTTCCTAGGTAATGTATATAGTTAAACACCTCCTCTAGCAACTCTCTAATTCTTAATAAAAGCCACAAAAATAAAAATAGTAATTAATTAACTTATTTGTTGTAAATATTCTAAATTTATTCTAAAATTTTAAGATACAAAATAGCATAATATATTTTTCATCTAACTGAGTTCATTACAAAACAATTAATTATCCAGTTTCTCTAATACGTTTCACATTCAATCCAGATTGAATAAATTCGAAATTTAGATATAATATAATATTTTTAAAATCATTTATGAAATATATTTAGAAATTCATTTTTCAAAATATTCGTAGAACTAGTAAATTAGTTTCCATAAATTATAGTATTTTGAAAATACTTATGTAACTTAATGAAAATTATAATAAAGTTTAATTTTCAGATGGAGCTGTTAGAGCAGTTGCCTAGGTTTTTTGTATATGCGACTATAAATGTATTAAATATTTAAATATATATTCTAAACACAAATACAAATAAAAATAGTTAATTAAATTTTTATATTCATATTAAATTTTAAACTGTTGATAAAAACAAATCCAAAAATTTTTGTTTCTCGTTGTTTTAAGAAATTTATATTTAATTTATCATTTTGTGATATAGCAAGTTAAAAAATAATTCAAGTACAGAAAAAAAAAATTAAATATATTTAATAATTATCAGTATAAATTTAATTTTTTTCTAACTTTATATATTTTGTCCATTAAACTTTTAAACAATATTTTATTTACATTTATTTTTTTAAATAGGTTTTTAATATTTTTTGAAAATTCATATTTTCTTAATTAATTATTTTTATTTTTACATATATTTATAATATTTTCAACAAAAGATCACAATAATGTAGCATTTAATTTTACCTTAATTATTTTATTTTACAAAAAATTAAATTAAAATAATAAATTTTATATAATTTCCAAATAAATATAATAATTAAATAATGAATTAATTGGACGCCTACATTAAATAAGTTTTACATAATATTTTTATGCTGAAATTTAATATTATGTATATTAACATTATTTTAGAATTTTCCAACTATCCAGCTGAGATTTAAAAATTTACAATGGGAGCCTGTGTCTAGTGTCAATTAAGATTTTATTTGCAAGATGAAATGTACATTTTAAATATTTATTAATTAGATACTGACTAGCACAATAAATTAATATATAGGCGTCAATATTCTTCTGTATTTTTTATTATTTATAACTTTTTAAAATTAATAATTTTAATTAAAATAATAAATTATGAAATCGAATACGTTTTGATCCCTCAACTCTTATATTTTGTTTGTTATAATTTTGGTTATTTTATTATTAGGCCATCAAATTTGCAAAAAATGTTTTGTATTTTTAATATATTTGAATTGGAAATGATAACAATATTTATCTTATTTACTTATACATCTAATTATTGTTTGTTTTCTGTAAAATAATATTTTAAAAAAAAAATTAAAAAAAATATTGAAAAATTGCGTCAAATATTATAATAAATTAAGCAATTTATTAATTGTACCCTTTATAATTCTTGCAATTAGTTTTCTTACATAATTCTTTTATGAAACTTATTAAGTCTATAAGTTTATTTTTTGTTCTTTTGCAGTAAGAACATTCACTACACATGAAATGAGTTCCAAATGAAATGTATCAATTTAAATATTGTTTTTATTTCGCAGTTTGTTTTGGAAAACCATATAAGGATAATCAAATTTAATAAAAATAAATATATAACAAATTGTTTTAAACTTTATTGCGCATTGTAAATATTTTTTCTGTCAATTCATACTTTTGATCCTTAAACATTAAAATTCACCACAAAAGATTTCTAAATTTTCTTAATTTCCAATTATAAATAATACATTTTTTGGGTTAATCAAAATCTTTTCAAAAATGAAAATTCTGTTCAAGTAGCTATCACAAAAAAAAAAATATATAAAACCAGTCAGCATTTTTGAAAATACAATTTTGTGTAATTTCACAGGCAGCAAATTACAGAATTGTAAAAATTAAAATTACATATAAAATTATATCCGGCTAATTGACCAAACTCAAAATTGAACAATGTACAATTAATTTCCTTTCGTTATAACGTAGACATACTAACAATATAATGTAAATCATTTGGCTTGTTTTTCGCTGATCCAAACAAATACTGCAATATCTTTCTCATATCTTCATTTTCTTGGTAACAGGAAGATGTAGTATGTGTGTAAGATTGTTGAGGATTATATACTCGATTAATTAATTGACCAAATGCACAATTGATGAATTCACAATTAACCGAAACATAATTTACTAAAAACACAATTGACTGAATAACAATATTAATAAATTAAGTCGAATATTAAAAACAAAATTGTAAATTATTCGGTTCAATTGTTTTCAATCTATCAGCCGCAAATCATAAAAAAATAAAAATACACGTTAATTTGAGTTTTTAATAAAAAGTATAATATAATTTTGATACTTTGTATATAATAATTATCTAATTTTTTTTTTTTTAAAAATAACATTTACAATATTTAAATATAATAATAATCATATACAATAATTATAATTAAAAAATAAAGAATATCAATCAGACTTAAATGAAATTTTTTTGAGACGTTATACACATAAATAATTAATAAAAAATAATATAATTAAAAACTTTTCTCTAACTTAAACATATAACAGTTATTTATTTAATAAAACATTATAGAAATACATTTTAAATTTGCTCTTTATACATAAAATATATCTTTATAACAAATTACATTATAAAATATTTTCTTCTAATATATTTTTAAATTTTTTTTTAACAAGAAATTGTATTTTTTTCAAAAAAAAAAAAAATGCATTTAAAATAAAATTTCAATAATTTTGTGATTATATATTTATAATTTTTTATATATTTTATAAAGAATGGAAGCATGTTTTTTTTTTGGGTAAATAATAATATTTTTAATATATTTTTAAAATTAAATTTTTAAATTTTGATATATTTTTGTTCTAAATTAAAAATTGTTTCTTTTTTTTTTTACAAACTAAGAATTAATTGTAATACGTTAATTATTTTTGTGTAGATAGGACATGCACAAACATACAAAACAGGAAAACAACAAAAATATTAAAACTCTTTTTTATATAACAATTTTTTGTATAACACATTTTCATTGAAAGTTTTTTTTTTTTGTTTGTTTTCACTGGGAGTTAGTTTCAACGCAAGTTACGCAGACCCAACAATTAGAACGTGCGTTAACAACGTTAATATCCAATCTCAAAATTTCAATAGTTCGTTTGAAATAGTGAAATATTAATTTATAGCTTCCCGACTAGATTTATCGTATAATATTTTGTTTTCTTTCATCATTTCAAATTAATTTTTCTTCAAACGAAGTTTTTATTTTTTACTTCGATCAAAATTTTTATAAATTTGTCTGTCAAATTTAGTTGTCAACTTGTGTTGGACGTTGACATTATCGAATTTCTGCGTTGCGGTGTGAATATTTTGATCCACATTGAACCGCGTCTACTTAACTTGCGTTTAGACTAACTTGGCTATTATACATTACAGGAAGAAAATTATGATTTTATGATTTAAATTCCTTCAATTATGTTTTTTTTTTTTCGCGTTAAATTATTCATGATTGATACTTGGATATGGAAACATTGTAATTTTATCTGAAAATGGAAAAGAAATAAAATAAAAATTATAAATAGAACAATAAATCATGTCAACAAATTCATAAACATTTTCTACTTTAACCACAAATTTTTAATAACAATCAAAAACGAAAAATATAATTTATAGATAAATTAAAAAGAAGTGTCTTAAAGCAAATCCTCCAGATTTACAATTTACCTAATACACAATTGATCTAATACAGAATTAATCGGTAGTAAATTTTAAAAAAAAGTTATTGAAACCAAACTCTCATAAAATGAATTTATGAACTTTTACAGACAATTTACATTGAACTGTGAATTTGACAAATTTTACATTAATTCAATTGTGAATTCGGATAGCAAGAAGCAAAATGTTTTAAACAAATATATAAATTATGAATTTACAAAATTACAAAAATAATAAATTAATTAAAAAAAGAGGAATAAAAATTTAATTTTTAAGAGAAAATACTTCTGTTAAATTCCATTATTAAAATCGCTGATATCAAACAAGTTGTGTAAATTTAAAATTGAATATAAAGATTAGTTAAAAATCAAATTCTTCTTCCTGATTTAAAATGCAATCTTACCAAATTGCTATGAAAGTAACAGCTTAAAAAGCAAAATTATAACACAATAAATTGATTTGAAGTATTTAATAAATTTTGAATATATTGTTATATAAGTTTAATGAATTTTAATCATAATTTAAATATGTAAAACCTAATAGAACTTTTATGGTCCTTAAATTCTATGAAACTATTTATAATAAATTCGATCACGAAAAAATATTAACAATAAAAAAGATATTCTTGGATTCAATTTTTCCGTTTCTGGAAAATTATCCCTTTTAAAAATAAAATATGTATCACTATTAAGTTTTATCGAGGTCATCACAGATCACACCGAACTTAGCATCACCGACAAATTACTACAACCGACAATTAAAACTTAAAATTTAAATTAACAAAATATATTAAATAAAATTTATTTACTAAATTTATAAAAAAAAAACAAATCCCGAGAAAAATTTACTAATGAAAATATTTGACTAATTTTTCAATAAATTTCTTTTTTACCTGAATTATTACTGTTATAACAATTGCCTGTAAATCGTGGTTTTGGTGGTAGTTTTGGTGTTGATTCACAGGGTGAATATCGCGGTGAATTGCTACTAGTACTTGCTCGTCGACAAATTGATGACGATGTTACAATTAGTGGTGGTGGATTATTCAACTGAGCATTTGAAGTATTTGTTGTTGTAGCTGGGTTTCCTGAAATTCCACTATTATGTGTCGAATATGTAACTAATGTTGTTGAAGCGCCACCACTCGACAAGAGATTAGGTGAAATTGGTGTCATTGGTGATACAGTTGTTGATGAACTTGATGCAGGTGATATAGCTTTATTTGATTTAGTACCTAAATTTGTGGATGATATTGTTGCTGTGGGTATTGTTGTTGTTGCAGTTAATGGTATTGTAGATGCACCACAGCCGACACTACTTGATGATGAAGATGATGATGTTGCTGATAATGATTTTGCTGCACGTTCCATAGCCGAATTTCGACGTATCATTAATGTACTAGAATGTGGCAGCATTAAATTATTTAAACCCATTACTAAATCGTGAACTACTGGTGGTGAATCAAATGTTATTGTTGGATTACGATTTATCATCATTGATGCTGATGCACTATGTGGCGGCAGTGGTGCCTGATGTTGTTGTTGTTGCTGTTGCTGATGATGCTGGTGATGATGATGATGTGAATGATGCATTGTTTGATAAGAATGTGGATGTTGATGAAAATTATTTTGGCGTGGTGGTAGTGGTGGTGGACTAGGATCACCATCACGTGGTGGAAGCTAATAATAATTAAGCGTTTATTTTATTTTTTTTTCATTAAAATATTTTTTTTTTTTAAATTTAATTTTTACTTGTGGAGCATCTGGTGCTTGTCTTTTTTGTGCTAAATGTGCAACACCAGGTGGTCTACCAATTTTTTTACGATCTTGACGTCGTGGTGGCAATGGTGGTGGTGGATTTGAATTATGATGTGTTGTTGGTACATTTACATGTGGTGATATTGGTACAGGACCACAATCTGTTGTTTGTCCACCTATATGATTTAAGTCAGCTTGAGAAGAACTTGTAGTGTGTTGTGAATGATGATCATTTGAAGCCAGATGTAAATTATTTGATGATACTAAATCGTCGTTAGGACTACAAAATAAATGATTTATTATAAGGTTTAAGAATCATATCAAAAATTAGAATATCCGTATAATTAATCGAAACTAAATTTACTGAATGCACAATTGACCGAAGCTAAATTTACAGTAGATTAATTCACTCAATAATTCTACGATCTTTTGTAAGATCGCAGAATTAAACTTTTACCTTACCATTAATTTCTAATTAAAAAATAAACAATAAAAATAATCTTACCTAAAACTGTATGAACTATTCCTAATATGTATTCCAGTTATTCTATTATTATGATTTGTATTTGGAAATGGAGATCGATTATTAAAGTTTGTATTATTTACAAAATCAGTTCTTGGACTGATAATAGTCGATGACGACGCCGATGTATTAAATTGTTGATGATGATGTGGTGAAATTGGTGGTGGTGGTGATGTTTCACTACTATTTGGTGTCATTACAGAATGTGGTGATCCACCATAAAAATTACCACTATTATTATCACGATCATTTGAATTTGTTGTTACAGTTGCTGATGACATACCCAAAAAATATCGACTATTACTACAACTAATACCACCACTAACACTATTACTAGTACTATTTGGACTTAAAATACGTTTCATATCAATTGGTGCTGTATTATTTATTGATATAATACTATTTGATCGTTTTGGTAATTCTGGTGCACAGCCATTATTAGCATTTGTTGTTAACGATATATTGTCCATATTATAAAAATCATTATTTGGTGATATACCACCAATAGCACCAATACAATTACCAGGTGATATTGCTGTTGTATTTAAATTAATATTTGAATTTGATATAGTATTACCAATATGTTGATGTGATTGATAATGATGCGGATGCGTATGATGATGATGATGATTATATGTTAAATTACTGCTACCACTAATATTTCTACCTGGTATATTAACAGTACCAAATACAGAAAAATCTTGTGGATTTGTTATTGTTATACCAGATGTTGGACTCTGTTCACCTTCACTATTATTTGTTAAAATATTATTATGATGATGTGCTGTTACTCCTTCAATTATATTATTAGTATTATTTTGATGATGATGTATTGATGATGATGGTAATGATGTTTTTTGTCCAAATGTAATTGGTGGAATAATTGAAGTAGATATTATATTATTATTATTATTATTACTATTATTATTATTGCTATTATTTTGACGACGTGGTTTTATACCAGGTGATTTAAGATTTAAATCAGGCCATTTTCGTTGCTGGAAATTGTTTTTAAGAAAAAATAAAGTATTTTAATATTACATTAAAATATTAGCTTTTATAGTAAAATTAAATATTTTTCAAATTAAACTTAATAATCAATGTGAAAAGTTAAAATTTAAGAATTAAACTTACAAATTTTGGTGGTGCTTTACATCTTTTAGGTTCTATCCTTAAACTTTCCTCATATAAATAATTGGAAATTTCAGTATCTGTCATACCTTGAAATGGATCTAAGTTTTCTAGAAACTCCTGCAAAATATTATAAATTATATACAATTATTATTACAAATCAATTTAATTATAATTTATTTATATTTACTCGAATATCTGGATCAATTTTTAAACAATATGGTTGATTTTGATATTGTTGTATTTCACCAATAATTTCAGCAACTTTTCGACGTTTTGAAAAATTTATTAATTCCGTATTTGGTAAAAAATCTGGATTACCTTCTTCTAAATGTAATAAATTTGTTAAATATCTACCAAAAAATGGTACACATGGTGGATTTATTGAACGTAATTTTTCTTGGTATTTTTTTAAATGACCATCACCATTTAATTCACCACAATCAGATAAAACTTTTTTATATTGTGCTGGTAAACCTTGATATGTATGCTGTAATCTATATACAGATGCACTTTTCATAGCAGCATTTATTGATATAATACCATTAAAATTATTTAATTCTAACATAACCATCATTACTTCAATAGCTCGGCTAACCATTGCAACACGCTCTTCATAATTATCCATTTCAATTATTGATTTTTCAATCCATCGGGTTACATTTGTTGTATGTTTCATTATTTTTAATAAATTTGGTGATTTTGTTTCTTTATCTTTTTTTGTAAATGGTGAACCAACTAATTCAGATGGTTTAACATTTTTATATAATTCAAATTCTAATAATGTTAACTGACGTGCCAATTCTAATGGATGTAATGTTAATAAATTAAATTCAGTTTTTGGTACATTTAAATGATGTTCAATTGGTGGTGGACTATGACCAAATGCATATGTTATCTGTTTATGGCTTTCTTCTTGTTCTTTCTATAAATATTTAAAAAAATAAATGGCTAATAAGTGATGAACTTTATGAATAAATAAAAAAAATAAATATTTTTACGTAAATCCTGATAATTTGCAGAAATTTGATATTACAGAAACGAAACTTACAAATTTTGACAAAAAAAAATTGAAATTATTGATTCATCTTTAAATATTAATATTAGTATTTTATTTATATGTATTAGCCAGAATTTACGAAAATTGCTTATTTTTTAATTAAAAACTAAAATTTTTAATTTACAAAAAACTACAAATATAACTTTTACCTTTCTTTGAACAATTTTCAATACAGAATCAACCCATTTTCTCATTGATTTACCATTAACATTTTCTAAAAAATTCATTAATTTTGATAATAATATTGGTTCTTTTTCAAAATCATAAAAATGATGATCAACCCAATGGCGTAATACATTTAATACTCTAAATTGTACCGGTTGTACATATTCTTTTTTATAACGTTTCCAATCTTCACGTTGTGAATTTTTATGTAATTTATCTGTTTCCATATTATTATCTGTATTATTTGTATCTTGATATACTAAACTTGGATCTGGTATATCAAAACGTTCAAATAATAATTCTAATAATTCAGTTGGTGTACAAAAATAACGATATGTTGTTAAAAATGTTCGTACAAACATTGGAGCTGCATAAATATGGTATGTTAAACGTTCAATTAGTTTGCACAATAATGCTCCCTATTAAAAAAATAATAATAAATAGAATTAATTATATTATTATATATTATTAATTAAATTAATATTTTACTTTTATTAATGGAACACCAGTACTTTCTCTCTCTTCTAGTACAATATTATTAGGACTATCAGGAACTGCAAATTTATAAATATCGGGACTAGGTAAACGTAATGGATGTTTCTTTTCAATATCTAATAATATACTATCAAGTATACGATCTAACATTGATTTTGTATTAACCATTATTAAATCAGCCATCCAATCATTTTTATGTTGAGCATTTTTAGCTATTAATACAACAGCTGGTTGAGTACGTGGTGATATTTCAAATGCATGTTTTAATTCATCAGTATCCTGACGATCAATTATTTCAACACGCCTCATAAAAAATCGTTCTTTTAATTTAAAATCATATTGTTGTGTATTACTACCAACTGATACAGTTTGACGGCGTGTTATTGTTTTACATAATATTATTAAACCATCAAATAAATATACTTTACGTTCAGTTATACGTTTACCAGAACCAAGTTTTGCCAGTGTATCCTCTGCAAAAATAGAAAAATGTATATTAATAATTAATTTATAATAATTTTTTAATTTATTTTATAATACCTCGTATAAATTCATTACAACATTGTCCAACATCTTTATTCCAATGTTCTACAGTAGTTTGTAAATCACGTGTCTTTTCAATAGCTAATTGACGTCTTGCACGACTATGCATACGTACAGCACATTCTTTATAATATCCACTAAAATAATAGAAAATATATTAAATTCGTAGTACAACTGGGAACGAATACTACAAAATCCCGTGTTGATTAAATAGGATAATTATAGCGCAAAGTTCCACAAGAAAAATACAAATTGAAGGAAAAATTTATTCAATGGTTTTTTTATAATGAGAACAATGTTAATGCAAAAAGTTAATTTTCAAAAAAAAAAAAACTTTAAAAATTACGCTTTGAATATACAATTTTCTTTGAATATACTTACTTCGGTAATGTAGCCACTATACTTTCTAAATCACATTGTAATGGTTTTAATAAGCCTTGAACTTGTTTAAAACTTTCACGATCATCATGTGTTGGACTTAATTTCATTAAATTTTCAATATAATCCAAATATAAAAATGCATGAAATATTGGTTGTAATAATAATTTTGGTAAATAATATTTAACAGCTTCACGAAACCCATGACCAGCTGATATTAATGAGTTTGCCTATAACAAATAGAAGAAAAATTAAAAAAAAAATTAAATTTAAAATATAAAAAAATAAATAAAAAACTTATTACATCTGGTTTAGCTAATAAATTATTAAGTGCATCTCTTGATTGTTGTGATGTTACTTCTCTAGCATATTTAATATATACATCAAATTCAGCTGCTTCAGCAATATCTTCAAAACAGCTACCAACACATGGTGGACTTTGTTCTTCAGCTATTTCAATAACATCTTCTAATGAACCCAATAATGTAACAGTTACTTCATATATATCAAATATATTTGAAAATATTGGTTCTAATTCTTTTTGATCCCGTACAATTTTAACTAATTCTTCACGAAAAACACGTATTATCATATGTAAATCACGTTGGTATTGTTTTTCTTCATGTATTAATTCTTTAACAACTTCTTCATAACTAAGACGTGCTCTTGGTATTGGTGGTAATGGACTTGATATTATTATATTATCATCACCTTGATAAAACATATCCATTAAGACCTTATAGAGGAAAAAAAAAATAAGTAAATTTATATTTAGTTAGTTAATTTTTTTATTTTTTTGGTGTAGATGAAGCCATCAAAAAAGATTAAGAATACAAATAATAATATTGACATTCAGATTTCTTATGTTTATATGAATTTTGGGGAAAAATCAGAGAGTAAAATTTGATATTTTTAATAATGGCACCATTTAATTTGGAAAATGACAAAAACAATTTAAAATCAAAACATATTTTTATGATATTCAGAGTTAAGCATAATTTATAGTTCAATTTTCTTAAAGCATATCGTCGTGAAGGTATAAGTAAGTAGAATATAAATCTAAATATTTTGTAAATTATTTAAAATTATCATAATTTGTTCAATATTATATAAAATATGTATAAATTGGAAATTAATCGTAAATAATTAACAGGATGGACTGTAAACTGATCAAATTATATTAGTACAATTGTGGATTCGATCAATTAGCTTCAAATTTAAAGGTGATTTTTCTTGTATAAATGATTTCGGTAATGAAAAACAGGATGAATTGGATGTTATTTCAGTTTTTTTTAATGAAGGTTACGATATGCAAATAGAAAATATTGTCAACTTTTAATGCTATCACAAATGTTTTAAAATATTGTATTTTAATTATTGTGTTTTTGATTTGACTCTCTGTTAAGGATTAGAAACAAAACCATTTGAATTTAATTTAGGAAAAATAAATATAAAACTATTTATTTATTTAAGAAAAATACTATTTTACTACTATACTACAATACTAATTAATCTATTATAAATGTAAAATTGATGATAATTCTTTTTTTTTTTTTAAAAAACAGATAGATTTGTAATAAAACATGCAAATTTTAAAGGATAAATAGGATGTGCTTTTATATTAAGAATTGAAATTAAAAGATATTATTGTAAGTTAAAAATAATATTATAATAATAATTTCGAATTTCAATATTATTTTTTATACAAAATTAAATATAATAAAAAAAAGCAAATAAGAAGCTTAGTGAATGGGGGTTCAATTTACGAGCCCTGAATCATATTAATTAATAATATAACAATTTTCTCTGAAAATGTTTAATAATTAATATAACAAATCTGTAATTCTAACCTAGTTTTTTTTTTATTATTAATTATCAAGTCCGGATTTTAATTACTTTTATTGCAGAAAATTTAAAAATCATGACTTCATAAATTAACGACAGTTAATTTAAATCTAACTTAAAATTGTAAAACAAAAATTTAATATTAAATGAGGTTGTTAACATGAAATCGGGCTCGTAATTATATACAAAATAGAGAGGTACGAATAAAACTCAATATATATATTAATATTTAATTTAAAGGATGGATTTATGTTTTAAGTATAATACTTTCAGCTAAATTTTGAATTTGATAATTTTGATATATTTCTTCTTTTCATATCGAATCTTCAGTACTGTATCGACACATGTGTCAACAAAATAAGAAATTTCAAGATTTTAAATTTATCTTGTTAATAAAAACACAAACAGAAACGATTTGTCAACCGGCGGATTCCACTAGACACAATTGCAGTTGGTACAACTGGTTAATAATTTATCTTGTACAATTTAACTTTAATAAAAATCTCTTTTCCAAGAAATATTAAGTTTTGTCAGTTTTGCTTAACAACAATTACATTTTTTTAGTAAGCATTTATGAACCATAAAAAATTAATTTGCATAAGTTTAATAATTGTATTCATTGGATTTGTATCTCGTATAATAGGCCTACATCTTAAATTATTTGGTTACAACAATATATATCAAAAGAAATAACCAAAATTTGTTGTGATTACAAAATTATTTCAGTTTTTAACTATAATTATTATGCTGACAGTAAATCCATTTTGCGTAAATCCATCCTTAAGATTCCAGATAATAAATATGGTTTTATTAAAACAATTAATTCAAAATAAAAAATATAAGAAATTTCGATAAATAATTTACAAAAGAAAAAAAAAACTTGTAAATAAATAAACAACTTTTAATTTAAATAATTTTTGTTGCTTTTCTTTTTTGAAATTTTTTACATACCACCTTTATTTTTTGTAATTTTATTTGTTATTTTTTGTATATTTGTATTTTAGTATATAGATTTTTTTTTTTTTTAATTTTTTGAATAAGAGGAGAGCATGAAAAAATGATTAATAAATATTGCAAATTATATTTAAAAAATAATTTTGTATTTAATATAAAAATTTTATTATAATAAAATAAATAATGAAATAAATTTAAAAATATATAACATAAAAATTAAAATAATGTGTGTAGTTATTTTGAATAAATGTGTAATTTTGTATTAAGGGCACTCTCCACTAACTCTTTTAAATGTGGATATGATTTTTTTTTTCTTTGGCAAGATGTGATGAAGTATATTTAAAAAAATAGTTTGTTTGATAGACAGAGTAGAACGACTACTAAAATTTCGGAAATCTTTTTATTTTTTCGAAAAAATGTCATTCTTAAAAATAATATTAAGTGGCTAATAATAACAGACGAAGAGTAAGTAGTCTTCTTTTTGTATAATTTTTATAGATATTGGAGATGTTAAATTTAAATTAACATGAAAATATTGAATTTTATCGCACTCGCTGTTTCTGTTTCATAATATTTAACACGGAATATCTTTCAATACTTGCAAAAATAAATAAATCATTAGCACTTTTAAAAAGGTATAGTCAAAGCCGGTCAGTTAATATTCTAAAAACCAAGTAAATTAAATTTTTAACCTAAAAAAATATACAATTACAATTTAATAACAAATAACCAAATGGCTCTATTCAGAAGTAACGATTAGACTTTATTTTTCATTCCAATGACAAATAAAGCCAACCACGAAAGTTTTGCGTATTGTTTTATTTTTCAGTGGTTTGACATTGATCGCGAATTCGGATTTATTTCGTTCGGTGTCTTTATACCCACCGAAATGTTGATTATTTTTGAATAGAATCTGAATATTATTCTTGACTCTGAATTTTAATGAAAAACTTACATATACAAATACATTTCCTTTTAAGAAAATCGTTTTTAGTGATTCAGTAATGAAGTTAATTCTCGGTAATCTTCTCTGTCAGAAATTTGCTCACCGAGCATTTGTTCACTTTGTATATGGATTAAATGCATATCTTAAGAATGTTTATACTTTGTAATTTTTATAACTAACCTAAAATTTACTACCTTCAAGTTATCAGTAACGTCTTATTATTATTGATTTTATTTGAAGTATACGCATAGCAAAATTAAATGATAAAATGTAAATTAATTGGATAAAAGATTTATAATTGAGATTTGGACAGAAAAAATGTTTAATTTGCATTTAATAAAATCAGATTTTTAACTATTTACTTCATTTCATTCACGCGACTAAAATAATTTTCTAAATAAGTCAGCCTCATCAGTACTAAAACAAAAATCGATTTTAGAATCTTTATAATCATGCTAAAAAATTAATTGAATATAAAAATTTGTTAAAATTAAATGTACATATATTTAAAATTAAATTTATATTAATATTTTTTCTTAAATCAATTTAAATTTCATTTCCGTATTATTAACTAAAATTAAAAAAAGAACAAAAATTCTCGCTACATCAAAGATTTTTTTCTGCTAATCTCATAAAATATTTTGAATAAAAAAATTTAAAATCGGCGGTGAAATATGGTGACAAATAATAATAATAAAAGCAACAATAAAATATGATCTGTGATTAAGAAAAATTAATTGTATTACAAATTTTATGTATTTATTTTTTTAAATTTATGTATTTGTGTTTATTATTTAAATTTTGTAATAAATATATAATGTAAATCAATAAAAAATAATTTAACAAGAAACAAAATCACAAAAAAAAAAATAGAAAATTAATAAATAATAATAAAAAAAAAAAATCACATCTTATAAATAAGAAGAAATTACCTTATCAGCACACATAGCAACTTGAATATCTTCCCGTGACATTTCAATATGTTTAATATTTTTAACATAATTTCCAGCTAAATTAAATATATCAGCTGCAACATATTCAAGTACTGCAGTCAAAAATAATGTTACTGAACTATCAATTTTATACTGTAAAACCTCCTAAAAAAAACAACCACCAAATAAAAATATTATTAGTTTTTGTTATAAATTTATATTGTTTTGTAAATTATTAACCTTTTGTAACATTGAATGTACACGATCAGCTGGAAAAACTAATTTTTTCTTTTTAGATTTATCAATTGTTTCGTGGGCATCTTCTAATGCCCATTTGTCAATTGGTTTTGGAAATGTCTTTAGTACACGTGTTTCAATATCCTGGATTTTTTTTTTTGTTGTGGTAAATTTTTATTAGAATAATAAATTTTGAATTTAAAAATTGATTTTTTTTACCTGTATAGTGTGTGGTGGTGGTTTGGCACATAAAAGTGCCAATAATCGTAAACATAAACTTTCTACATAATATAATGCATCATCTCTAGCTGATAAACCATTATGAACCTGTTCAAGTACCTAGGAAAATATTGAAATAAAATTTAAATATTTTTGTATTTGATTAAACCAAATTGGTTTTGAAAAATTCATAAAATTTCTAAAAAAAAAAAAAAAAAAAAATTATAATCACTGGTCGTATTCAACGTTTAGAGAATCCGACAGTACAAATATTTCAAAATTTTTGTATAAATGTAATTCATTACATAAACAAATCAAAATATTTTTGTTGGTATTAATAATTTCGCAATTGTAGTGTATAATATTAAAAACAAAAAAGAAACCTATTGAATTTAATAATTTTATAATAGGGTTCAATAAATTACAGATTGACTTTGTCCTCCAATTTTTATTCATCTTCTTAAACTTATCTTTTACAATTATTACAAATCGATGGGTTCATTTATTATGCATATAAATTTTTTTTGTAATCTGTAAATATTGTGTAAAAAAGGAATATTTATTTATATAATTTTCTTTTGAAATATATTTACGATTTAGAATTTTAAGGTGTTTTGGTTTGTTGGTAATTAAAAATAGAAATTAATAAATTTTAGTTGATTCAAAGGAAATTTAATCGTTAATTTAAATTTAAGTTATATTTAAATTCATTCATAATCTTACTGATACTGATATAGTCGCATATTAAATTATGCATTTTAAATATGGAGCTATTAAAAAGATATTTGAGTACTTTGATTAAACTCGAATTTTAATTCCTTTTCACAAATTTCCAACGTATAAATCATCAACAATATAGTAAAAAGCTGATTGGATGGATCTAAAGATTTCATGAAATCTTAAAAAAAAAAACTTTTAAGTGTAGTCAAAAGTTACTTAATACATATATGGAAGTTAAATAAATTAAATTACATATTGACTATTTTATTAATTATAGATAGATTTTATTAAAAGATTAAGTGACAGAAGTTGAAAATATTCAAATTACAGTGATGTCCGATTATCTAAGGTAATAAAAAATCTTTGCTTTAATGTTTCTACTCAATTACGATGTTAACGTAAAGTGCTATGATATGTGAGGTCACGGGTTCTCCATCCATGTCACATTAAATATAATTTTAATCTGTCAACTTACAAGTTAACTAATGAATTGAATTCACATAATAATTGCATTATGGATGGTCAGTTATCAGATTTTAAGACGATAAGTATCCGGCTAATTGATTGACCATACAATACACCGAATTTAAAAACATCTAAAATACAATTAACCGCATTAATCAATGATATATTAAAATAAAATAAAAAATTGTATTTACAGAAAACCAAATTCATTAAATGCAAAATTATAATTACAAGTAATAGGTAAATTTAATTTCGGTGAATTGTTTTAATAAATTTAATCAAAAAAATATTAAAGAATAATTAATTTATTTAACTGGCAACCAGAAAATATATTGATTTATATCAAAATTTCTTCTACGAGTTCTACGTCAAATTCTACGATTTGTAAAGAAATATTTAAATATGACTTATTAACTATTATTCATGGAAATTTATAAAAACCCAGAGTGATGATTATTTTTAAAATAATTTTTATAATAATAATTATAGAAACAAAACCACATTTTTTTTTTATACTAGAAAATCATTGAATTACTTTAATAGTAAATAATTTTTTTTTTTTTTTTAAATTCTTTTCGTCCTAAAGAGGTTCACAATAATTTTTAAGACATTTTTTTTATGTCTAATGATATTGTACAAGTAGATATACTATCAATATTATCAACCCAATATTACTACAAATAATTTTATGTCTATACTCTTGTCATCTGTACAACAAACTTGCAATTTCTTTTAATACCTTTTATAAATAATAATAACACAAAAATGTACAGATTTTGGGTACAAAATATTTATGTATATAATATAAATATAGAAGAAGAAGAAAATCTTTTTATATCAGTTCATTTCATAATGGTTTTTTTTTACCAGATTCGAGAACAAAGCACAGACAGAAAAACATGATTTTTTTTTATATTGTTTTTTTTTTTTTACATAAAAAACACATAAATATGTATATATATGTACATATATACAAATAATTTATTTAGAAAAATATACTTATATACAATATAGAAAAATATTTCATCAAAAACTAATTTTTTTTTTTTTTTGATCTTTTGAACCATATATGAAAGATTGGAATATAAAAATGCAATTTGAAAAACAAACAAATAATAAACACAACACACTTGAATTTTCTTCATTTTGTGTGTGATTTGTTATGAGAATAAATATTTTCCGTAATAAATCACTTTCTAGTTAGAATTTCTGATTTTATATGATAGTGTTGTAAACTAGAATATTTTAGAAGACTACATTTATAATAATATAATTAAAATATTTAATTATAAATAATTTACCTTTTTTAAGGCTGGTGCAAATAAACCTTTCCATTTGGCTGCATTTTCAAATTTCTCAAAATCATAATCGTTTGAATCATTATTAACATTATTATGACCCGAAAACATGATTAATAATAATAATTATAAATAAATAATTTTGAGAATTCCTACAAATAAAAAATAATGAAAAAAAAAAGAAAAATTAATTGGAAATTTATGTTTATATGGAAATTAATAATTAATAACAAAAAAAAATAATTATTTGTCGTACACTTCCAAACCTTGCACCTTCTCTGCTCCACACAGCAGTAACAAAAAAAATTATTAATATAAAATATTTTTTTTATATATATATATAATATTATATATTATTTTCCCCAATATTATTTATTACTTTGAAAAAAAAATCAGCTTCAACAACAACAACACAACTAAATTCTTTGCACGTCAGACAAAAATTGATTTTAAGCAATTTTTTTTTCTATTTTGCACTTTTACGCATTTTTGATGCCATTTTAGAGAAACAATTTTTCATATATATATTAATTTATCACAATTCATAATTTTATATAAAATTTTAATTTATAATTAATCATTTTATTTATTTTTCTTTTTTTTTTTATTATTATTATAAAAATGCTTGTAAGCATCAGAAAATTATAGATTTGTATGTTGTATATTTATAATAAATTTTTACTACTATAGAAAAAACCGAACCGAATAAAAAGAATACTAGAAAGAAGGGAAGAGCGACAAAAAAAAAAAAAATTGAGAAAAAAAAATACACTATACAAAGGAAAAAAAAAACTTTTCTAAATTTTGAAATTCATTTAAATTGAAATATTTCGTATATTTTGTAATTAATAATTAATTAACGACATTTTAAACATTTTAATTATTGAATTTATTTAGTTATTTTAGTATTTATTCCCTTTTTCTTTAACTTCTTTTTCTTTTCACAAATTTTTACGGGTGTTTTGAGTTTAGATTGAGTTTTTGTTGTACTACAAACAGTGACATTTCCCAGAAAAATATGTTGTGTGTGAATGCAGTAACTTCACCTGTGTGCCCGTTGTGGAATATGAAGAGTTTACATTATGCGAATGATTTAGAGGAGTAAATTATGTTTTTTTTTTACGAACATGATTATTTTGGTGACAATGTACACAATGTACGATACAAATTGCTGAATTTATCGGTCATCTGTTCTTGATTGTAAATTCTGGATTTATTGTATGTTTTTTTTATGTTGTCGTATTTTATACGTTAGTTCGCTTGCACAGTCAAAAAAGATGATGTAATGTAAATAATTCTACATGTTTTGATCGTGAGCCTTTATAGTCTTATTTTTGAATTTCAGGGACAAAATGGTCAGAATTATAAAATCCGTTCGGAAGTACTATATGTCGTATTTATGAAATTACCCGAAACAAAAATTTGTTCTTGTCCGAATAGTTTATATTTATACGAAAGATCCGAAGATCTGTCAACATTTTTAATTTAAAAATTAAATATTTTAAATTGAACGGTTCTGAAAATGAAAATAAATTAACATGGATAAAAAAATGTGCGAAAATATATAAGAAACACAATTACACAATTAGATGCTATTTTGTTGTTTTTAGAAGAACATTTTGAAACTACAGACTGGAAAATTTAATGCTGCTTTTACTTATAAAACTGTTGCAAAATTATGGAAGCAGAGGGCCAAATTATTTAAGACAATACTGACGTCCCAAAGTATTAAAAAAAATCACATAAATAATTTTAATACAATATTAATATTTTTATTGTTAAAGCACTATTCCTTGTTCTAAGCAAATTATTAAAGAAGCGGCTGTTATTTTATTTATTCTAAACAATTTAACGAGTTTTTTGTAAGAAAGTTCAAAACAATCTTGCAGTGTAGTCTAACGTAAAGGGGCGCATTCAGATTATATCACACAGCTTGAAACAGGTACAATAGCAAAATTGGTAGAAATAATTCCAAATTCGCACTGTAGGCGCTCTTGAATGGTGTTTACAAAAAGAGTGGACACAATTCAAACGTTAAATTTGGGAATAATGTACTAAATTTAATATGTAAATATTTACTGAATTTAATTGTAAATAGTGATTTGTACTACTTCATACAACTCTATACATTTCAACTTTATTTTTACAACGTTTATTGTAATTGCGGTATAAACTATTCTCATCTCATATATATATTTATTTCATTATGTTTCATATTTTTTTTATCATTCCACGTAATATTAATATTTAATGACCCTTTAGTTTATAACGGTTATATATAATTGCCATTTATTTGTAATCATCATCATCATCATCTGTGGCTCAACAACCCGGGACGAGTCCTGGCCTTGTCAAGAATACTCCTCCAATTACTTCTATCCTCCGCTGCTGTCACCCAATTTGCAGCACCAATTTTTCTCGCGTCTTTGTCGACTCCGTCTCTCCATCGTAACTTAGGTCTACCAGCTCTTCTCGAGCCTTCTGGAATAACCTTAAAAATCCTTTTAACCGTTCGGTCTTCTGCCATTCGACCAATATGTCCAGCGTATTGAAGTCTTTTTAACTTTATAGTAGTTACAACGTCAGCTTCTTTATAGATGTTATACAGCTCATTATTGTATCGTACTCTCCATGTACCATCAATACACACTGGACCAAAAATCTTACGCAAAATTTTTCTCTCAAACGATCCTAACATATTTTCATTAGCTTTACTAATAGACCAGGTCTCCGAAGCGTATGTTAGAACCGGCAGAATTAACGTTTTATATAGTATAATTTTAGACCGCCGCGACAGTGCACAGGAACACAGTTGCTTTCTCAAGCCAAAATAACATCGGTTGGCTAAAATAATTCGCCTCTTTACCTCATCCGCTATACTGTTTTGGTTGTTTACAGAGGAGCCTAGATATATGAATTTTTCCACTATTTCCAGATTAAGGTCACCAATCGTTAAATTTTGTCCGAGATTTCTCCGTCTGACGTTCGATGTGGACACCGACATACACTTTGTTTTGCCTTCGTTGATTTTTAAACCCATCTTCTTTGCCGATTTTTCTATACTAACGAAGGCTTCTCTAGCAGCTGATACTGATCTTCCTACGATATCTATGTCGTCAGCATACCCTAGGAGTTGTACTGACTTATTGAAAATTTTTTGTAATACAGTTGTTATTTCTAAGTATAGTAAGGAAATTACTATATGAAAAAACTATAGTGGCCGCCAAAGTTTAAATAATATTTATTATGTCTGATTAGTTCAAAAAGCTTATATACATTAAGTGTAAAAGCTTACCAACGTTAAGTGTGAAAGCTTACCAACTTTCAGCTTTACCACTATTATTTTTCATAATGCAGCATAAGTTTTATAGTAGCCATGCATAAATTGCTGCAAATCTTAAAAAACATAGATGTCACTTAAAACACTAAACAGAAAATTATACACTGTGGAAATGTCAGTAGGGTAAGCATTTTTTATATAATTAATATGTCAAGTCAAAGTATATTAATTTTAACGTTTAATGGGTAATTTTTTTCTTATTGGATAGACGATAGACTGGATAGATCCGATAGATCTATAGACAAAATATACAAAAAAAATTGATGAAACTGTAAATAAAAAAAGAATTTACTAAAAATAATAAGGATTTAAAAAATAATAATTTACAAATTATATATGACTTTTAATACATAAATTTTGAAGTAATAAAGTGATTAATCTATTCATTTCAATACTTAGAAAAGTCACAACAAAGAAAATTAGAGTGTGAAAATTATAAAAAATAAAAGTGAAAATTTTATGCTCCATTTATATTATAATTTAAATCACACTTCTAAAGAAAAACAATATTGTGTGTTTTATGTTTAAATAATTACAAAACAAATAATAAAAAATGTCGAAACATATGTATTCTACTGCAAATCTATCCGATGTTCAGTTAAAGGAACAAGGAAATCAAATGTTTTCAGCTAGAAAATATGAAGATGCTGTAAATTGTTATACAAAAGCAATTGTACGTTAAGTAAATTAGTAATTAAAACAATTATGCAAGTAAATAACAGTGTATATAAATAAATATAAATTATACTTTCATTGATTTTGCCCTTATAATTAATTGAATTAGTAATTTTTAATTAATTATATATATTCTTTTGGTATCATTTTTTTTATCGATTACAATAAGTCTAATTAATTAAATAATTTCTAGAACAAATACTTTTATTATTCTCCTTTAAATAACAGAATTGTCTGCAAACGCGAGCCATAATGACGAAATTTTCAGGAATAACCTAAAAAAAATTAGAAAACCAAAAGGTATTTTAGATAAGAATTACAATAAAAGATCTAATAATATAATTTTGTTTTATGATTATAAATTAATCGTATATTTCTTGAAGAAAAAAAAAACTATGACACACAAAAATATTTATAAGTTTAAAATAAAATTAAGCGTAGGTAGATTTTTGCCGGCAAAAAAGATTTGATTATAATAATATTTTCTTGTTCGGGTCATTTAACCTATGGAAACACTGTAAATGAAATTAAATATAATATCTTAAGCATTCATATGTCGTAAATATATGTAGTAAATATAAGTAAACGCATTTTCTCTGAAATAAACAATAATCATAAGATTCAATCAACAGAATTTATGATTTGTTAATTAATGGAATAAATTAGACATTTCAAAATTTCATAATTACCAGAATTTTTATTAAAAAATTATAAATTTCTTATGAAAATTATAAATCTTATAAATACTTAGACCGCTACCGAATTGAGGTATATAATATTTATCTAAATATATCAATGAGCTTCCTTAGATAAGAGATAACATAAAGATTAGATTGTCAAAAATTTGCTATTTTATTACCTACATAAAAAATTTACAAATTATTTAATTCTTTTAAATCAAATTTATGTTAAAGACCGTATTTAATATTAACAGTATGTAATATCAATTGTAAAATGATAAAAAATATTATATTAATATCCAAAAGTTTATATTAATAATTGATAATTTTGAACTATACATCTCAAAAATTGTTTTTCAGTTTGCATGACATAATATTGATTTAAAAATTAACCTTTTAACCAAAATACTGTTACTATTATAAATTAAATTATTATTTAATGAGTAATTCAACTAAGTAATATTAATATGTTATATTTAGGTTATATAGGAACAGGTAGCTAGTTCCATTTTCATGAATTTCGGGTTAGTTAAACTTATAAATATACCACAAATGCGATCTTCCTGAAGAAAGTGAAGGAATCTAAATTATTTCGCAATAATAGCTAAAAGAGTGATTCCTAATCGCAATTGTAACCTTATATATTTTTTAATTTATCAAAAATATTTTAAAAATCTTTACTAATATAAAATAAAATAAATAAATCTTGAATTTATAAATAATTTACCAAATAAATAATTTTATTTTAAAGATTAAAAATCCTACAAATGCCACATATTTTACAAATCGTGCACTATGCCATTTAAAAATGAAAAGATGGGATCAATCGTGCCAAGACTGTCGTAGAGCATTAGATATGGATCAAAATTTGGTAAAAGCACATTTTTTTCTTGGTCAAAGTTTAATGGAATTAGAATTTTATGATGAATCTGTAAAACATCTTCAAAGAGGTAAATATAAGAATTATATTTTAAATAATTAAATTTTGAATTTTTTTTTTTTATTTTGTTAGCTTTAGATCTAGCTAAAGAACAAAAACAAAATTTTGGTGATGATATAACAGCTCAATTACGTTTAGCACGTAAAAAACGTTGGAATGTTCTTGAAGAGAAAAGAATTTGTCAAGAAATTGAATTACAAACATATTTAAATAAGTTAGTAATTATTTACAAAAAAAAAAGATAGTTTTTATTGTTAATTATTTTTTTATAAATTTTAGTCTTATCAAAGGTGACATGGAAAATCGAATAGCTAAATTAAAATTAGATCAAAATGTTAATGAAGATTATATTAAAGAAAAATCGCAAGAAATTGAACAAGAATGTGTAAGTTTGTTAAAAAAAAATTGATTGACTTTTAATGTTGGATATTCAGAATCCTATTTCAATACAAACCAGCTCAAATATTTACATAACTATGTATTGTAAATGGAAGTATTGTTTTCCTATATATTTTAAATTTCTGAGATTCCGTTTCGTCGGAGTAGCGTCCTAAATCCGGTATAATTCTGATTATCAGACTCTTCGAGCCACGAGCCACGTATTTTTTACCCAATCAGAAATACAAGTTGAAAATTCTTTCAGCAGCTTAATAGTCGCGGCTAGGCAAATAATAGTCGCGGCTAGCCACAATAATTTTTAATTTTTGATAAATTATGGTTGGAATTCAAATTTTATTTTCTAAACCTGTTGCTCAACGAGTCATGTTTCCTAATAAAAGACGCTTTAGATTTAGATTACTCTTTTATAAAAAAAAATTACAAATATTGAATTTTATATTTTTTAGGATGATCATATGACTGAGCTTAATAATATTTTTGCTAAAGTTGATGACAAAAGAAGGGTAAATTTTATTATTAATATCAATATACAAAAAAATAATAAAATTTCATTATTTTGTATTTTACAGAAACGTGATGTACCTGATTTTTTGTGCGGTAAAATAAGTTTTGAAATACTTGCAGAACCTGTAATTACACCATCAGGTATAACATATGAACGTAAAGATATTGAAGAACATTTACAACGTGTTGGTCATTTTGATCCAGTAACACGTGTTAAATTAACACAAGATCAATTAATACCCAATTTTTCAATGAAAGAAGTTGTAGATGCTTTTATATCAGAAAATGAATGGTCATTGGACTATTAAAAACTGAAAACCTAAAATATACATAATTAAAATATTATTAATAAAAAAAAATTATCTACATAATATAAATTTTAAGATGTAAATTTAATGAAATATAATAATTTAGAAAGAGATATTTTTTTTTCTAGGTGATTCATGAGACATTGTAATAATTTATTTTCTTTTTTTTATGTTGTTATGTCATTTTAACGTTCTCTGAAAACTATATTACTTGAAATAAATGTAAAATGTTAATTTAGGATATTAAATAAAAGAATATATTAAGAGTTACAAAATATATTTTTTAAAAATGGTAAATTTTGTCTAAATTTTTGTAAATGCTATGCATAGCGTAGTATTATATATTGTTTTTTTTTTGCTATGTTGCTTAGTTTTTCATAATGAATATTTAAAAATTTATGGTAAAACTTTGATTTAATATTTTAGCTATATAAAAAAAAAGAGTATATTTCTGTTTTTCTTCGATAAATTCAATGAAACGTTAAAAATATATCATATAAAATATAAGTTGAAAAAATGAAAAATAAAACAAATAAATAATTGCAAAATGAGTGAATTGTGTTGTTTTAATATTGAAATATTTGTAAACGAATATTGTATAATACTACAATAATGAATAATATAATAAATAAGGTTTTATATAGTTGTAATTGCATATACCGATAAAATGTTATAGAAATTATATCATTACCAATATTAAGTTAAATTTGCATACTGTTAGGCTGATTATAATAGAAGTACTTGTACGTGTATCGGGGGATTCGTTACGTTTTGGAAAAGGATTTATATTCGATTTAAAACGAACATAAATTAAAAATAAATCTTTCAATTGCTGTGTATATCGATTAATAAATCATAATTGTTGATTGTTTTTGTAGAAATCACAGATTTTGTTTTATTTTCGAGCAATTTTATTTTACTTTTTTATATTAATATCAATTAAAATTTTGCTAACTTCCCCGTATCGATAATATTATTTTAAATTTTTAATAATATTTAATTTTACAATACATTAGTTTGTTCAGCCATTCTTGTCATCATTTATGATCCACGTTAAAATTTATTAATCGATTTAAAGGTTTTCAAATCTAACGTTCACATTGCAAAGATTTTCGAAAGGAATTTCAATCGTAACGTATTTTCCGATTGGCGTTAAAGATGTGTTTGTTGCATTAAATTGTAAAATGATTTCTTTTTGCATTTATTTCTAAAGCCATCAAATTAAAATGCCACATTCAAAATGATTCTATTAGCTTAAAAAGTCTTCTTTCAATGTACATTATTTACTTTAATTTTAATACGATGTTTATAAGTAAATATATATGGAGGTTTTTTTTATTGCGGTAGTTGTTCATTACAATTACATACTTCTTTTATTGATCCTAGGTGTAGTGTCCTATTAAGCGTAGATCTGCATCAGGATAATAGTATTTGTAGATCTAACAAATAGCGTAGGTTAATTTAGGTAATACCTAAACTACACCATACTGGACTGCGTCCATATCTGTACCACTTACATGGATAACTAACTAATGTGCTGTTCACAACAAGTCGAAGGATTTCATAATTGCAGGATCTTGATGAGTTTTCTGGTAGTGTAATTTGAAACTTCTTTCAGAGCTCGGTATTAAAATATAACGTAAGTTATATTTATTAGATTTGCTATATGGTTAGTTTATAGTTGATTTTTCTGTAGTTGATTATTGAACTTTTCATACAAATTTATTTATCTTTAAAGATCAAATACTAAAAACGGTCGACGGTCATCATTTACTCTTTATATATTATAATCAATTCCTGTCGTGATATTTACTTGTTAAAGTTGTCCAAAATTATTAATAATAATAAAGTAAAATGTGATTAATCACTGACTAATTAAAAAACAAAAACATAATTTGCAGGAAATAAAATAGAGCATGAATTTTTCAGAAATTTATGTATTTTATTCAATCATTCTTGTCATCATTAATTTTTTATGACATACACTAATTCAGGAATCTCATCATAAAAATACCTTAATGAATGATATATAAATTTATAATTTTATAATTTCAAGGTATACGTTTTAATTTAGAGGTAGGTTTACAGTATACATTTTTGTACTGTATTAGAAATTTAGATTACATAACAATAATTTAGAATAAAATAGGTACGAATTTGCAATTTACCTATACCTCATACAAATACTATAAATTCAGCAATTGTAATTTTAGTTTTAAGTCAAATTTTAAAGTGATTGGTTAGTACAAATATGGAAAATTGTTCAAATTCAAAATCCTTGTCAACAACAACAGATGTCCAGGAAGAAGCAATAAATTTAAGTACAACAAAATCATCTGTAGATGACAACATTGAAGATAATATCAGTATCAGTAGCAATAATACCAGTAATGATTGTAGTAGCAGTATATCAGAAAATGATATTACTAGCAGTAGTACATCAGAAAATGTAAGTTTCGAATCACAAATAAAACGTAAAAGAATTAGTAATTTAAAAGAAAACGATGCAATGAAATTATTAAAAAAAATGCCACAGAAAACTTTATTGGAAATATGTAAATATCGTCCGAATATGATTAGAAATGTACCAGCAAAAAAACGTTCACCTAAAGATCAAAAGCGTAGAAATAATAATACAATTGCTTGTCGTAAAAGTAGACGTGTTAAAAAGTTACGTAATATGGTAAATGATGAGAAATATAAATTATTGAATGAGCAATATCAACAAATTTTACGTGAAAAAACTAGAGTTGCTCATTATGTTAATTCTCTATTGAAATGTGCAGATTCGCAATTGAAAGTTATGGAAAAAAACAAACCACCGAATTTTGAACATAAACCTGTACTAGGATCACGTGTACTAGAATTACTTAAAATTATAACAAAGAATAATGATGAAGAAAATATCAAATGAAGATAAGAAATTTGCTGATATTAATTTTGTGTGATTATTGCAGGCAAATCTAACCAATTTTATTTTTTATTAATTTGTACTTTTCAAATTATATATTAATTTTAATCAAATCAAATCTTTGGTAATATAATATTGTAGAATCAATATATAAAAAGGTTTTAATTGTAAAAATTGATTATACAAATAAATTATTTAATCAAAACTAAATATTTATAATTTATTAAACATTATTTTAAGAAACTGTTAGCTCTTTGACGAATTAACTAATCATAAGCATACATAATGTAGAAGGACTAAATAATGTACATATATAACTTAAATCCTCATGATCAGGTTGTGCAAAATGATCTTGAATAGAATTATAAATAAGTTGGTGCAGGTTGGTATATAAATTAAATAATCCAAGAACAATAAAAACAACCTTAAAATAAAATTTACCTTTAGTCGATTTTAAGGTAAAACAATTTTTAGACTTCTAAAAACCATTTTGCATATTTAAATTTAAAAACAGTATATAAAATTATTATATTTATATTAAGATTGATGCTACATATTAGATTTTACGAATTGTTATTTTTAGTTGTTCATATTCGAAAATTGAATTCTTAGGACGAATTTCACAGTGGAAGCTTAAGCCTTTGCTAGAACTTAAGCTTCGGTTTAACTTATTTTATGGTTTCTCAGTGCAAGCTTAAAGATAAGCCTTCCTTAAAGTGAGGTTTATCTTAAGCCGCAGATAGGTAGAGCTTAAGCTGCACTTGTGATACTTGAATATGAAAACATTATGTTGAACATATTGCAGAATTGATTTAAAATTTAAACAAAAATTAACTACAGTCTGGTCTCTTTTTTATTGAAAAGTATTTAAAATAATTTGCAATTGAGTTTATAGTAAGATTTTAATATTACAGAATCAACACACAAACTCACAAATTTGAATGATATTTGTCATATTAATATATATTTTTATGTTCCATTTCCATTATTTTCAATTGTCATTCACAATAATTCATATTTTTTGGTTTAGCTAAGCTTAGGCAAAATTTTGATTGAGAAATCCAGTGAGCTTAAGTTGCAGGCTACACAATCAGTTTAGTTAAGCTTAAGCTTAAGCTTCCACTGTGAAATGCGCCCTTAGATCTGCTCTTGTATTCCTTATTTTATTTGGATTCCTTAATTTATTTTTATCGGAATTTGTAAATTTATGAGGCGGATGTGGTTTATTTATATTATATGTAGAGCAAGTTGATTTAATTGTCCAATAAAAGTAATTTATTAAATTGTATAACTCAACATTTCGACTGGTACAACCATTCCTTCGAAAAACCAAATATCTTTGAATGAAATCTATAAGTCGTTAATAACATTTTATATATTTACCCTTCTCTATACGAATTTCGGATCGAAATGTTAAAGAATTGGGTGTGAAGTCCCCTAAACCCCTAGGAAAGACACCTAAACCACAACTGGTCATACAAGCTAATAAAGGTTTTTTTTATATAAATTAGTTATAAATTTTTGATTGAATTCAGATTACGTATTAAAATGAATCAGAATTTTACTCGAAAAATGAATTACGAGTGAATTGAAATGGAATAAAAATAAATTTACAATAATTTCAATTTTTATTTTATATATTTTGTTTTTATATAACTTTTTGTTTTTATTATAATTCTCTGCTTTTTTTTGTTTTTATACATTTTATTATAACAATATATAATTACGTTTATCATATCAATTTTTTTAATAATATACATTTATAATAATTATATTTAAATATCATTTTTTTTATATATATTTCAAACAAATTTCTTAAAAATATAAACGATATGTTCAAAAACTTAATAACGTATTTCATTTATCTAAAATTAAAAATATATTCATTCACTTTATTTTTATATTTAATTTAATTTTTTAATTAAATTTCTTATTCTCTTTTATTGTTTTTTTCTTTTTTTAAATTAATTATTAACGATTTTTTTATTTTATATATATTTTATTTTAATTTTGCGCACTTATTTAATTTTTAAAAATAATTAATTAATTTAAGTATATTTCCATTTTTGGTTTTCTTTTAGTATTTTTCCATGGTAGTAAACGATTTTCATATTTTTTTTTAAAAATTTTTACATTTCATTTTTAATATTTATTTCATTTTCTTTTTTATTTTATTAATTTTGCCTAAATTACAATTAAAAGATGATTAATTTATTAGTGAGTTTATAAATGATTTTATATAATTACATTACATTTTCGACATTGATATATTTTTACCTAAAAGCATATTACATATAAAAAAAAATGTCAACCGAGAACATAAATATTTTAAATGTTTTTTGTAATAAATTTTGATTAATATTGCAACATTTTGTTTTAACATTTTTATATAAATTAGTTGACAATATTTTTTTTTTTAATTATTATTTTTCTTAATAAATTCAATGATTATTTCGCAACAAAATGTTGTGAAGAATTGTGAATAATGTTGGTTGAGAATTAAGGAACAAATTAGTTAAGGAAAATGGTAGTAGGTTAATATAACAAAAATCAATTTAAATAATTTTAATAAAATTTAAGTTTTATAATTGACAAGAAGAATATTTTTGTTAATTATAAAATTTGAAACTGAACTAATTAATGAATATCAAATTTGTGCCATTCTCTGATTTTTATGGATGAAATACATTTATTTTTGGCCTATATTTAATAGACTACATTATTAATTTAGTTTAAAATTTATTTACTTAAACACTTTTTTATAAATTATGTTGATTTTACTAACAAATTAATATTTAATTTGTTATCAAATATAATATATTTAATATAAATATCGATTTCAATCATTTCATAATCTCGTAAGTGAGTTTTTCAAGTTCCTCAGGACACACAAAACTGTATTACTTTTAAATAACAACTGTGATACTCGTGTTAGTTAAGACAACACTTTCATTAGAGTTAAAAGATTTAAAATCTATTACAATTTTTAAAATAAATTTTTAAATAAACTTTGTTTAAAATCCTTTTTTAAAACAAAGTAAAACGTTTTTTTCGAAAAACTTAATTTACGCTTCGTATGGAAAAAGCTAAGCATCGGTGAAAATGTAAAACCTCGTAAGTAACAGTTTTTCCAAAAATTACTTTTTTATTCAATTCGGTCTAAAATATATAAAGACACTATTAAGTAATAAAATTTGTAGCTTGTTTTTTTATTGATATTTTTAACGTAGTATTTTAGTTTTTTCATTATCTTGTAAAATTTAGCTTTTGCTACTTACGAGGTTTTCAATCTTCAACGATAGAAGAGTTCTGACGTATTGAAATCGATTTTTTTTCATTAAAATTAAAGTGTAATTAATGTAACCTTATGCGTAATTGATACCAAAATACTAGACTGTAGAGTACCCCGCCAGGCAAGCGTTACATATATTTAATGGTTATATTACATAAAAAAATTAAATATTTGGACTTACAAGGTTTAATTTTGGCATCCAATCCATACAATTACAAAATGTCCTATTTAAATTTTATATAAAAAATATAATTTATAAATAAAATTCTATATTCTCTGTGGGACCAGTAAAGACCAATTAATTCAAATCCGGAATCGTGACTTAAATTTTAATTATTTTAAAGTCTGGCAAATACGCAAATTTCTATGTAGTAATACAAAATTGATCGATGTAAAAATAACTAAATAAACATTCAAGGATTAGAAATTATGATGTCAGACCTTAAATGTATTGGTTTTATTTGTATACAAACACGGTAATTAAAGACTGTCTGCTATATAGTAATTAAATAACTTTACTTCATTTTGGTTTTGAACACGCAAATATCTATGTAGTATGTACGTAATTGTTTGTTTTTCTTTTTTTTTTTTTATTTTTAATCTACTAGATACGAATGCATATTAAATCGGTTTTATCTATTGGATACATTTTTCAAAAGTTATTTTTTTTTTATACATGTTTTGTTCGTATAGTAATGGCTCAAATGACCGTTGAATATGTTGCAACATTTATTTGTACAACAACAAAAAACACTATAACCAATGGTGCCCATCGGATTGTTATACAAAATACATAGTAGTTTAATTTTACAATCAGTTTTTTTTCAGTAAAATTATAATGGACGGGAAGTGTACACAATTCAAATTGCAAGGATTATAGTATATAGTCAGTTATAAGGACTGGGCTATATCAATTTTATTGTACACATGGGTTTTTACAATATTTTGGTTATTATAACTAATAAGTAATAAAACCAAATTTTATGAAAACTATAATAAATTTTATAATATTTTTTCAGATAAAAGAATTTAAATCAAATTGTAAAAAAAATTACGGTTGCCTTTAAAAGTATCACAATCACAAACAGAAGGAAGGAATAGTGACTTAAATTAGAAGGAATTAGGAAACTAATTTGAAATTCCCTTTAAATTCGTATAGAAATGTTAAATATTTTTAAGAGAAAATTAGTAATAATATTTTTCGTAGATAACTTTTCGGCGAGCAGGTTGGCCAGAACTAATAATCAAACACTAATTGCACGTAATGCTGCCCATACATTTGTAAAACATGGTTATTAACATTGATATTGGCATCACTTTGACATTTTGGTTTGCTTTTTAAATTTTTACTACAACTTTGTTATCCTTGTTCCCAAAACAACTAGGGAAAAGGATACTGTATATACTACAAGTTTCAGTAATTGATTTTTGTAATTCGTTAATGATTATTAGTCTCCATTGAAAAAGTTAATGATGTGACAGATTTGGAAAAAGTTATTCAAAATAATTTAATCGTTACTATAATTAATTGGCTTAGTAAAATATTCTATTTTGTTAAAAATAATAATCCTATTTCTGATTTTACTTGTAGTTTTAAAGTGAAATGAATTAATCTTTTCACCGAAATTCTATTTTACAGAAACCTAGGTACATTTTTTGACATTTATAAGTTATTTTAACATACATTTGACACATGCTGTCATGAATAAAATATTATTTTATCTTTAATAAAAATAGAATTCAAAATTAGGAAATAAAGTCAGAAGAGTCTTTTAATCTCTGAGCTATTGAAATGCGAAAATTTTATTAAAAATTTATATCGATTTTAAAAATTTCTATATAATCAATCTACACATTTAATTCACAGGCATTACAAAATAATGAACCGAATTCGAATTTATATAAATTTTAAATTTACAAAATACAAAACGAATTAAAATGAAAATTGATTTGAAAAACACATTGATTTTCGCTACTACAGAATTTTTAGGCATTATATTAATTATTTTTATGACCTACTATTTTTTTTTATAATATCTCTTTTTTTTTTGGTTGACTAAAATGAAATGAAAACTACATTAGATGTTCTACAGTTCTACCAGTATACTCCATGGGTTATTGACCTAATTTTGATGGACTTAATACTAATTCGGATGGTTCAGTTGTTTGTGATGATGTTGTTAAATTTGACGATGATGATGGATTTAAATTAAAACAAACTTTATTTGATGCCGATGATGATGTTGATGCCGTCGTTGAATTTAAATAATTATTAGCATATGGACCAGTACTGCCAGGTAAAAGTGATGGTGTTAAAAGTAATGGTGATATTTCATTATTACCAATACTAGTACCATTTTTACTATTATTAATTTTTGATCCAAAATATCCACTACTTGTTGATGTGCTACTGCCGAAATTATGCTTTGATGACAATGTATTCTCTAGAATTTGGCCAGGTGTATGTTGTTGTTGCATTAATTGTTGATGGGGTATTGTTGGTGGTAAATCATAACTAGTTCGTGGTGCTAATAATGTTGTTGTTGGTGGCGTTGCTGGTGTAGCTTGATGATTTGATTGTATTAAGGAATTAAGTGGTGTTTTATAGGAAGATGTTGTTGTTGTTGTTGTTGCTATTGATGGCGTTAATAGAGATTGTTGTTGTAATGGCAGCTGCGATAGCGGCGGCGGCGCTAATATTGTCGATTTATTATTACTATTATTATTATTATTATTACTAAAATTACTAAAACTATTTGTATTTGTAGTTGTTGCGGTTATATCAGATGTTGTTGTTATTCTTGTTGCTGATGATGATGGTGGCGGTGTTGGATTTATAATCATTAATGATGTTTCCATTAATAATGTATCATTATCTAAATTAGTTTGTTGTTGTTGTGGAGATTCATATTTTTGTTGTAATGATTGCTGATTAATTGATACCCTTTGTCTACCTAGTTTACTTGGTGTACGTTGTAATGATTCTGCAGTTTTTTGTTGCAATACATTTGAACTATTATTATTATTATTTATATTTATATTTGTTAAATTATTATTATCATGATAATTAGATGTTGTGGCAGCAATTGTTACAGTATGACCACCACCGCCAGTTGCTAAATCACTATCATCTTCATCTTCATCATCAGTAATATCACTAATATTAAGTGTTGTATCTAATTTTTTCATTTCTAATGGTGAATCTTTTTATAATATAAATTTTAATGAAAATGTAAAAAAAGAAAAGTTTAATGAATTTAGTAATTAATTATTTACCTGATAGCTTTTCAGGCTCTTTAATTATAGGAACAACACGATTTGATGTCGTTGATGGTTTTTGTTCATTTTGTAAAAATAACGATGTTGTTGCTATTTGTCTTAACGCTTCCATGCCTTCGTTTAGCATTTTATTATTACTTTTCTTACGCATTAAAGGAAATTTCTACAATTAAAATAAAATGAATACGTTTTGATGAAAATTTTATCATTCAGATTTTCATTTTATTTATATTTTTATACTTACTTGTGGACCTTTTGCTATTGATACACGTTTACTTTCGCCACGTAATAAGGAAGTCGTATGATCAGCATCAACTTTATTACTATTTTTCTTACGAGCTCTTCTACTTGACGATATACAATGTGATGGACATATACAAAAACATATTCGTAAAATACAACATATAAGTCCGATACCTTAAAATAAAATTCAAAAGATATTTTAATTTAAAAATATTATAAAATATATAAATAAATATTTGAGAAATAACACCAGAATCCAAATTCAAAAATTGTTCTGATAAAATGGTTTTTTAATTATTTAAGTAAATTGAAGAAATAATTCAATAATATAAATATTTTCCGGGTTACGAATTATTTTATACAGATTTAAGTCATAACAAGACCCAAGCGCAATAAAAAAAAGCGTTGGAAGGATTACAAAATAACTAAAACTATGTGAGTTACCTACAACGACCTGAAAACGAAAGTGATAATTATCTTACTCGTAATACAAGGTAGCAGTTGTAATGTTCACTGGGCACTGCTTAATCGGCCAACATGTGATTAGAAAGTGCAGCGATCCAGAGAAAGCTGAAACCCTGGAACACCTTCAAAAACACTTTCCGGAATTCATTCTCATTCTAGGAAAACCGTACTAACCAGTTCTGAAAGTTGGCCCGAATTAAAGTACTAAAAAATTCCTCAAGTTTGAAGCAATAACGAAATCTTTCGACTTATTAGATATCTAGTCAGTCCATAAAAACGGCTAACTAACTATGAACTCAATGTGATATATGTGAGGCTATGACGCCACTATAATTTATCTAACCTAAGTTAATGACGATTTTTTATATATTCTTTTACGGTTTCAACAACAAATAGAGAAATTCATAAATTTTGAGTAAAAAGCGAATTAATTTATTTATTTTATATTTTAGTTAGAAAATTCTGCATATATCTTGATTGGTGCATCCAAAATGTACTTGAAATAGAGCAGTATACTTTCCCAGACAGAAGCAAAGCGGTGGCTACATAAGTCTTCTTTTAATCTGGCTCGGTCAGTCACAGTATGACTTATATCTGCTACCACAATCAGAACTTGACGTATCCAATATAGAACCTCATAGGTAAGATCTAATCTCTTAGATATAGAACTATAAAGACCGTGATTTGTCATAAGATCATGAACCGGAATTTTATTTGATTCAAAAAACCTGTCGACCCATAGATTTGTAAACCACTCGTTATTTTCCATGCTCTGTCAACACTACCTGTAATGATATCTTTGATTTTATGTTGGAAATATTTCCTGGCTTACAGGGTTAGAAAAGAAAAGTAAAATAATATATTAGGGGTTCGACGTATAGTGGGCAACTCAGTATTTATAGTATTATTTTCAAATTATCGAGTTTTTTTTCATTTATGTCCTTAAAATAATTTTTATGTTTTTTTGATTTATTGCATAATTAATAAAATTAAAATTTATGATTACGTATTATAATTTTTTTTTTAAATTTACCTATTAATGAAGGTCCTATAAGTCTTAATTCAACAGTTTTGAACCCTTTCTCGCCGGTTCCAACAAATGCTATAACTAAACCAATTGCTACAGTACCTAATCCAACATAAAGGAAGGCATTTGCAAATGAACTAGGACCTCTTAATACACCTAATAAGTCTTCGTCATCTGATGAGCCAGCAAGTGATGAATCTTGAATCTATATAAATATTATTATTAATAAATAAAGTAAAAATAAAATAAAATAAAAATTATTAAATTACAAAAAATAATAAATATATTTAAATTTATATAATTGAAAAATTTATAAATGTATATAAAAACTTTTAAAATATTTCACCCATTTCTTTTGGCAGGAAGCAGTATTATTATCTTGAACACTACAACGTCTTCCTCGTTCCAACCATGCTGCTTTACCTTGGGCACACTATAATAAAAAAAAAAAAGAAAAAATCCAAACGGAAAAAAAAGGAAAATAATAAAAAAAATGTCCTTATCAAAAATATATCAATAAAAATGTTTTTTTTTTTTTTATTATTATTAATAATTAACAAACTGTTAAGCATATAATTGACGTTTATGGTACAAACAACGTTTATTAAAAAAAAAAATATTATATATAAATTTAAAAAAAAAAAAACATATCCTTTTTTTTTTTTTTTTGAACACACATCAAATTTAAATTCATATTTTTTTTTATGGCGATCCTTTATATATTTATATTTTGAAATACAAGGTAAAATAAAAATTTTTATAATAATTATTTAAATAATATAAAAAAAAAATTATACAAGAATTTTGATATAAATAAACAAAATATATTTTAATAATTATTTTTTTTTTTGTAATTAAACATAAATTAATTTGAAAATAAATAAAAAAAAAAAAGAAATATTAAATTTGAAATTATCAGAATTTTTATTATTTTAAATAAATGCAAATATAATTTTTCTATAAATTGCATTCACAAAAATATAATGGACTTCTATAAAATTAGCATGCATTTTTAATTAATACAAAAATGCTAAATTTCATTTTTTAACTAATAATAATAAAATAAATATTATTACAAAATAATAAACAGAATTATTGAAAATATCAATAATTACATAGCGAATAGCTATTATTAATAGTGGGCGATATCATTTATATTAATTAAGAGCTAATCGATATTATTTCATTAATATTTGGTGTAGGGACATAGTTTAACAAGTACATTTTTCAATTATGCAAAACGAACAATTTTTTTTAAAATACATTTTCACTAGCTGAAAGGCGAAATGAAGTTGGGCGAATAATACGTAAAAATTGAATTCTATGCGGTTCATAGTAAAGGTGGAAAACAAATAAATTGACGTTTATCAGGATGGACAGTAAGTTGCACAGCCAGTGCTGATAAATCTAACGACTGCGGTTCAATTTATCACTTGTCAGCATCTAGATAAATGGCTACACCTTATAACTTATAACACTACATTCGATCATTTTTTACAATTTAATTTTTATAGTTTTAATTGTGACATTTATTATGCGCCATTAATCACCTCGAAAGAAAAAAACCGACGAGCTAACAAGATTAATTGCGAAACAGCGAAGCTGAATGTTGTTTCCACCACAGTCGGAGTTGCACTCTAATTCAACACTGTAATCATACAAAGCGGATCTAAAAAAATAGATTGATAATACTCTTCTCCAAAGCTGGCAAACTGGCAACAATGGAAAGATTACAAAGAGTTTATGGAGAGTCCCCAGTGAAGTAGTCACCAAGAAATATCTACTAAGTAGTTAAAGGTCGGTATACCTATAGGGACTGCATGTTAAGGACCTATGACTTTAAGATACGGCGATACGAATTAAATATAAATATAATGTAGAAGATGGGAAAACAAACGCGAAACGATTGAACAGTTTTTGTATCACTGACATGTTTTATGATCCTACGGCAAAGATGTTTTGGTTCCTACCCGAAGCAAGTGATCCTGGGTAGAAAACAATTCTCTGTTTCAGTCGAATGAATTGTTGGTTTACCATATGTAACACGAATCGTTCGATGGGTAAAATGGACTTAATTCTGGTCTAAGTACATGAACCCTACCCTAGCAGTTAATCAATTGCATATCTTACGACTTAACACTCTTCGATAAATCTTAGCCCACTACAACGAGTCATCGTTTTTATTCTGTATATGTACATTACATGGAAATTGATATTAAGAATTAACTTTTATGTTAGATTTTATTGAAATTTAACTTTAATGTCAGATTGTGTAGATTAGAAATTGTTTAAATCAGCATAATTAAATTTAAAAATACGAAAATTGGAAATACTAACCCAAAATCAAAATCAAAATTGAATTAATAGACATTCGTTTATATAAAAAAAATACTAAAAAAACCTTATATATAAAAAGTCCTTGCTACAAATGTCCTTATACATTATAATTTTTAAATTGATTATAAATATAAAAATAAAATTATTTCTTTTCAAAATTTTAAAAAAATAATCTCTTATGAAAACATTGTTAGACATATAGTCCTGTTGAAATATCCTTGTAATCTAAAGTTTTTTTTTGTATTAAACACTTCAGAAATAGACGAGATAAAATCAATGTTTTATTAATTTGAAGCATTTATTGTTCAATTTTTAATTTTTTTATCTTTTCATATAAGAAAATTAACACAGATCAATTTATTCGTTCTTCAAAAAAGGACTCTTCAAATTCCCTTGAAATTAAATCATTAATCATAATTATGATATTAATTTTTTTTTTTGATAATATGTTAACGAAAATGTTCCCGCCAGAGGCGTAAAGTGTAGTTTTAGGATAAATATTAAAATTATTGTACGAAAAAATTAGCTATTAGCAGTAGCGGACTGGCTGATTTGATCGGCCCTGGCAAACTGACTGATTTGCCCTGGCAATCGATTTAAACCGGTTTAGTAAAAAATCCAAATACAGAAAAATAACTAGATACTAATATAATAGTAAACTAATTTAGTTAAATGAAATAAATAGTTTTCCTGACTCAATAAGCTTCTTAATCGGTTTTTGATTATTTCAATTTTCTTTTATAGTTTTTATATACATATATATATATATATTTATTTTCTTCGGCCTTTCATCGGACGTTTTAGACCGGCCCACCGGGAAATTGCCAGTTGTCCCGCCACCCCAGTCCGCCATTGGCTATTAGCTATTTTTTTTTCAAAATTGTAATAATAATAAATATTTCGTAATTTATACACATCTGAGTTGAAGACAAAATTGAAGTGTAAAGCTGGAATCATAGTATAACACATTTTATCAAAGTTGTTTTTTCAAATAAGTGTTCTACTTAATTTTTACAACGCGACAAATAGAAATTTGTGTCAAATTCGTATTTCAGATAGTAGAAATTATTCTACTATTCACCGTCACCGGAAACATTGAGCATTCCTTAGGTACAAAGCTGTTCACGCGACGGTGACAGTGGGACTGTTACCTGTGATTCCAGCTTAAGGGAGCCAAAACTGTTAAAAAAAATGAATTAAAAAGTGAATTAAAATTTAATTAAATCTAACAAATGTCAACACAAATGTCAACCACGCACACGTTATCCTATAACTATTTAATGCGACATCTGGTAGTAAAAAACTTTTCTTGATCTATAAAATTTTAATTTATATTTTTATAATTTATATATTTTAATATTTAATTCAACTAAATCTAAAAAAAAAAGCAGAAAATCAATTTAATTTTGGAAATAACAATTTTGATTTTGGATTTTCATCACGCAATTAATTATAGTTAATTTTAGAAAGCCTACACGAAATATGCATTTTAATATAAATTCTATAATTTAATTGTTCAATTTTTTATTATATAATTAAATTCCAATTTATTTATATTTTCATTATAATTATTTTTATTTTAAATGTTGTTGTGCAACACGAATTCATTTTGTTATAGCTAACACTAATCCATCCGTTTTTAATTAATTCAAATCGTATCAAACTGAACTAATAGAGTGACTCGGCTAGTATTAATTATATATATGTACTAAAATTAATTAACAACATCATTTTCAAAATAACTATACAAAAATTTTTTAATGAATATTATTTTTATAATTTAAATTATGACAAAAATGAAAAAAACAAAAATCCATTTATGACATGGAATAAAAACATCATTTTGATAATATATCATGCAACAAAAAAAAAAAATTAAATCATGATTCATTCAAAAATGTATAAATTTAATATATTTTTTTTATATTTAGAAAACGTTCTGGAACAAAAATAGTTTTAGTACATAATTTAAATTTTAGTTATGTATAAAAAAAAAGTAAACTTACTAATGAGATTATTAGCCAAGTTAAAAGTGTCCTTAGAAGGAAAAGAGAGAAATTTTTTATAGAAATGTTTCTATGGCGGCTTTTAACGATATTAGTATATATAATATAATTTTTTTTTTTTGAAGTATATATAAAAAGGATATATGCAAATTTTTTACGAACCATATATCAATATTATTTGCGTCCTTGTTTTGTTGAAATGAAAATTTAATTTTATATTATATACCCAGAAACAAGAATAAATAATTGAAATTTTTGAAAAATATTGGTCTAAATTCTTGTCAAAAGTGTTTTGACATTTATGCTTTGATAACAATATTTTCATATTCAAATGTCAAAAGTGACACATTGACTGTGAAAATAAATTGTAATTCACGAGAGTTGCAGAAACTTTAGATAGCAGATCAATTACTTTAGAAAGGGGGATGAGAATTCAAAACTGTCAATTTTTTTTTAAATTGTATTGCAAAGTGAAAATATTTTTGAAAATATTTTTGATTTGTTTTAATACACAATTTATTTATCATATTATTACTTTTATAAATTATATTTAATGCCAGTTCTCAACTCCATGAAGTTCTAATTTTACCCGCCATGTGCTACTTACTTTACTACAACTCGCGAATAACGAACAACTTTTAATATTGTGCTCGTATTTTCGTTGCAAATATTTCCTATGTTTTTAAAATCTTGATATCAATATTATTAACACCACCTCCAAACACTTTGGTATAATTTGCGCCGTTTTAATTCGGTTAAGGAATGTATATTTTTTTTGCAAAGGTACACTTACTATGCACAAGGACTAATTCCAGTGAATACAAGAATGTTTACATTATAGGGAACTCCTTGAAAAATTCTCTTTAAATAAATATGCACATAATTTAATAAAAATGCTTAATAGAAAATTTCAAGTAAACATTTCATTTTCATTCAGTAATATTATTAATATAGCATTTGACATTCTGAATACGTTTTTACATAGTTTTTAAGATCACTAATTGTGTTGGCGGAGACAAAAGTTAAGTTTATTTCAAGTAAATTTAGTTTTATGGTAATTAATTATTCACGAATTCATTTGAATTTAATTAACTGAATTTATTCTTTAGGTTAAAAATTACTTTCAGACATTTATGCGCACAATATTATGTAATGCCAAATTTAGAAGTTCTATTTTAAGAAAAATTTTGATAAATCCATTTTGTAATAGATTTGTATGACGTTTTAACATTTTGAATACTTCTAAAAGAAGCTATGAAATAAACTCTAAGTTATGAATTTGAGATTGTGAATTTTGTTTTCCATTTCCAGCATATTGAAAGAGAATCAAATTGACCACAGATAATAACCAATCATTTACTATGAACTATGATATAATCTATTAAAACTTCGTAACGTTCGGTAATTGAATATTTATTGTGATTGATTATTCCAGTAATGCATATAGGTCAATAACGATTGGCATTTTCTTGTGGATACATAGTGTCACTTGTAATTCCTTATTGCTAGGTGCTCATTGTCTAATTGAAAACGACATACCAAACTATATCCAATGTTAGTGCCCAGATTCCCCTTAAACATTAGTCATAATTTTTTCGAATATGTAGTATCATTCTGAATTGGATCACCATTTTCTTAAAAACTAGACTGGGTATCGGACATCTACTGTAACTTTGGTGGGATGCCCAATTTTAACTTTTAACCGACTATTTAATGTCACGGATTATCGCTATAAAATTACCTACAATTTTGAAATATTATTTTTGATAATATTTGAGGGGGTTCATAAAATTGGTTACATTAGATTCTGAATTCAATATGTTTTGTTACATTTTACAAAATCTCTTATATATTTAATATCCTTAAACTATTCAAAGTCTTCTAAATTACACTTGAAACATGCACTTGGCTCATAAAAAAATCAATATTTGAATTACTCTGTCATTTTATCGATTCATTTTCTCTTTGATACCAAAAAATGAACAAATAATCTTTTGTTTTGTTTTTTTTTTTTTTTTTGCAAAAAGGATATTTAAAAGACTTTGAAATTTTCCTTGAATTTATTTAAAAATCTAATATGTTAAAGATGTTAAAAATTTGTACGTATCCTTTTTATTCTAATTTGATGTAGTTATCTTATATAATCAAGAAATTAAATTATAAATAAAATCATAATTAATAATGTCTACATACATGTTTAAAAAAAACTTATTCCCTCCTCATAAAGTGTGACATTAAACTATAATAATCAAAAGATATACTAAAAGAAATCTAGATTTAAATACAAAACAAAATAAAAAGAAATTTATTTACTTAGTTACGTCTAACGATTCCGAAAAGGATAATAATACAAAGGTAAAAAAAATTGTCTTCCTGTTTTTTCATAGAATCTCTTTATATCACATTCTATTTTGCTTCATATTAAGCTAAAGTTGAAACTTCGAAATGTTTTTTTTTCGACATTTTGTGTTATCCGTTTCAAACTTGAGAATTCCAAATTCCAAATATTTTGACCACATTGAAAAACTGTCTCCATAGATGAAGTCCCAATTTAACCCATTTCAATAGATATAAAGAAGCTTCCTAATAAGAATAAAAAAAATTGGGATTGTAGAAAATTTAGGGTTGAAATTACCGAAATATTAAAATGGCAATGTTTATTAGATTGAGTATGTTCATGTTGAGTAGGTGAACATTCAATTCTGACATGATCTGGGAGAGTGAGGGTATATACATTTGTGAAGCATCTGCTCCTTTGGAGGGTTTTTGATTAACACTTAGCAGATGATTTTCTCAGAATATTATTATACCATCTTCCCCATGAAAATAAAACCCGAATCTGAACCCATTCTATTGGAATTAAGTGAAAACTTCGATGTTTTAATTATTAAAATTATCAATAAAAGCTAAATTATTTGACGGAATGATTTTGTAAATTAGACATTAAAGATAGGATATTTACAGGATGCTAAGGGGTGATTTTGATAATCAAATTGTTATAGTTATTCCCCAAAAATAATGTTACGAATTTCTAATATTGTCTAAACCAAAATTAGTCGGCAAAAATAGGCGTTATACAAATGTGTTCTGAAGAATTGTCGTTTTTGTTTCTTCGTTAGCTTTCTGAATGATTTTGTTATATAAAAAAAAATATTGTATATTTGAAAATATGAAAAATATGAAAAACTTATTTATAATTAATTATTAAAATTAAGTTTTCATAAAATGATTTAATATAAAAGACAAGATATTGTTAGCTTTTAACTTCTCTGATAGAAATGGTATAGCTATTTATTTTTACTCTGCCATTTTTGTGATAAAAATAAAATCTAATTAAAAAAGTTTCTATATTTCTTCTTTCTATAAAGAATTTTTATTATAACAAAAATTATTGTGCTGACTTTATTCTACATTTATATAGAGTTAAAAAAACAGCATATAAATTAATATAGGTCATAAAACTGTGTGGCGCACCTTTTTGCATGTCCGGCAAATAACAGGCACATTTCAATTTATGTTAAAGGGTCAGTTAGCGAGTTGTCTTCTATAATATTATTTCATATTTAGTGACAATTTAAGGATTATAACAATATATACTCAATAATAAACTTAATTCTAAATAAACTTAAATGATATCATTAAAGACTCAGTAATTATCAGTATTGGCATTACTTATTTTGACATTTAACTCCCAACAATAAACATGAAATTCCTGTGAGTTATTAATAGAAATTATGTTTCTGTGTACATTTCAAAATACTTGGTTAAATTGATTGAAATTTCATGGTTGGTTAGTGACGAGTTTCATACAACATGACAGCGAGTCTGCAATTAGCGAATTAGCATCGTTCCATTCACGTGACCACCGGTTTTGGTTAAGATAGTCATTTTAGATCTACGGATCCACCTAGTAGAATTTAGAAAGCGTACCATATCTGAAAGTCTCTTAGCTTCTAGATCGGTAAGGTTCTTGAGTACATACTTGCCAAGTGTTTCCTTTCTGACTCTGGTCAGAGCTGTGTACTTACAGGTAAAGTGGGTTATAGTTTATTTCTATAACGCAACGTAATGCGATACCTAGTCTGGCAGCATTTTCGTCAATTGGCTAGTGAACACTTCTGATGATCTGGCTATATCCCTTTGGGATAGTTTTAGTAGGTTTTCTCTTTTATTTCTGTCGTACGACACTCAAGTCTTCTTGATCGTATGTCTTGTACATGGCATATTTAAACTAAATAATTATTCTGGTATCACTAATTTAATTTAATTAACTGTGTTAGTTAGTAACAATAAGTGATGTTAAACAATCTATTAATCAGTTATTAACCGCATTTTTCATGACTATACAATTTAGACGAATGTTATAATTTGTCTACTTATGTGATTGGTCCACAAGAGTATTTTGGTCATGCCGCAAGAGTTAACGAGGTGTCAACTTATTCATTTCTAAAACTATTACTCTGATTTGACCTCTGAAAATTGTTTTTTACGTAGTGTATAAATTTTATTAGATAAACAGAAAGTTCCACACTTAAATGAAACTAAAAAAGAAAATTTCACATTTTTTCATGTTCAAAAAATTGTTTAGATTATAATGCGAACAAACAAACTAAATGATATGAACTAAATGAGTCAGCAAGTAGTATTCGTAGTATAGTAATAATAAAATAGCAGTCAGCATAATAATCTCTAATCCCATATACAAAAAAAAAACATTATCCACGTACCAACGTTATCAACTTGAATATAGCATTTATAATAATACTAAAACCAAAGAAATTGTATTATGATGAGGAAAACCAACTATAAGCGATTTATTTAATTATTATATGTTGCCATATTTTCATTTAATTTTTAAAATTATATTTTGTTAAAATCTGTTATACGAATAATTACACGGTAAAATATTAAGGATAAGAAGATAACATAAATATATTTTTGTGGATAAGAATTTTTTAAAACAAGCTATTAAAAATATATATTTCGAGTGGTATACGATATTGAAATGAAATTTGTCTATCGTATACCATTATTCAATATACTATCAAAAATTTGAATTAGAGTATAAGAAGCAATTCTAATGAGTCTCTGAATTATGTTGGTTGTGGAAATTTCGGGACAAGCACGCACGTAGGCCATTTATTAGTGAGCCAGATATACGGTCCAGTTTCGAACGCTGCATCATTATTACAGTGTGCCGACTAATCCCACTTCTTTAATGAACGAAATCCCTTTGTCATTGCATGATGACAAAGGAAAACGGCTGTCTCGTTACAATGGCTGTATGACAAAACGTGCAGTTCAATCTGACAAGACGTGCAGTGTGTTGTAAATCAAATGTGAATTAAATTTGACCAAAATTTTGGTTTTGGATAATTTCAAAATTTCATAAGTAAGTTCAGTTTATTGCTAAAGTATTTCTCTTTTGAGTATATTACATTGTTAGCCTCAAATTTATAACAGTTAAAATGTAATTTTCCCTTCAGGTTCATACATTCTACGTTTTGTGAAAAAAATACTCATATACGATACGATAATATATGATATTATATGAAATCTCGAATAATATTTATTTCAGTGTAAAACTAATTAATATTTCCCTATAATTACAACATTACAATAAAAGTAATATAATTAATAAAATTACCCTGTAAAGTTACGTACACTCTAATACTACTGTTAATACTATATTTATAATTTGATAATGGTGTTAGTATTTTTTTGTATTAGTAATTCTTTGAATATCCTTATTATTATACAGAATAGGAAAAAAAATCCACCATATTATATACATGTTTACGTGAGCAATAAAAGTCCTTCTTTAACAATTTATTTTAATAAATCGCGGTGGTTCAGATTTGCGTGTCATAAACCAACTTAGAATATAAAAATGTGAAAAAAAAAAAATGTAAAACAGGTAATACATTCAAGGACGAATCGATATTTTTTTATGTCGTGTCATATATATTACTTTTATATGTAAAGATGAATATATGTATATGGGGCAATATATGTTTTATTGTGGTTATTTTCAAATGAATAAATATTTTGGGTAAAATCTACAAAATCAAAAACTATTAAGGACTATATAGGACTTAAATATTCATGATATTTTTTTTAACAAGTTACATGCAATTTTTAATAAATATTTACAAAAAAAGTATATTGTTATGAAGGATATAGAATTTTGTTACCACTTACCACCAACAATATTACATAGTTTATAAACGGATGCAAAAGTTCAAATTTACTTATGAACTTATTGTATGCAAACATTTACTTACTAGTGGTTGTTAAATGATAAAATTTCTACTGATTAAAATCTAAAACCTTCATTATTATTTTTTTTTTTTAACCATGAAAAATTTTCATGATTTATAAATTTTCAATAGTTTTAATTTCAAATACTCTAAATACCAAAATATTTCGACTTAGTAAAATGAAAATTGATTTATTTAATATAAAATTGGAGTTGTACTTTTTTAAAATAAAATAAAAAATAAATGGTCAATATAAAAGTTATATGAAGTATAGTATAGCCAATATTTGTATGTACATATTTGTACAGTATTTTATGGTATTTTATGGACTAGGAGTAGTTTTAGTAATAAGCAGAAAATTAATGTCCTCTTATGTTTCTACATTTTATTTAAAAATGGTCTACTTTCAATTTAATTGCATTAAAAACCATAGCCAAACTACTGTCCAGTTGTTGGAACCGAATGAAATTTTTGTATTATAGAGTTTTGACAGCTGTACTTATTGTCCAGTAGTTTAAAAATCTTATGAAATTTTTACAATACCGACTCTATAAATGCTTGTAAACAACTTTTATAGAATACTATATAATAAAACTCGTCAAATTTGCGTATTCTTGCTACACTTTCGAACCTTTTCCTACTATTATTTGATTTTTTGGTAAATATGTTACTATTCGTTCAAAAGGACCAATATCACCTCTTAATAGACATTTTCTATATATCTATATTTCATCATAAGTTTTAGATTTTTCAGGTTTTTTTTATAACACTTTTGATCTATAATTGAGGTGAGCATTCTACAATGTTGACTTTGAGCTTTGTATGCCTTTAAACAAGCCTGACGGACAGAAAAGAAATGTTTTAACAAATAGGACTTTTTATTTCTCAAAACTATCCAAAAAATTATAATTGATAGACAAGGATAATTATATCAAGTAATTCAAATAATACAATTCTAAAGAAATTTTTTGTTTGAAAAGCGAAACTTTTCAATGGTTGCCTAATTAAGTTTATTTTTTTTTGTAAAAAACATAACGTCTCAATGTGCAAATTTAATGAAAATCTTTTAGAAATGAACTAACTTTCCAACCCAAATTATATTGTTTGTAATCTACTTTTTTGTTTTATTATATTTTCTTTTACAATTAATAGAAAAACTTTATTTACACTCTAAATTTAAGAATTATTTACAAAAAAAAAAAAAAAAACTACTTTTTCTTACCAAAATCTTCTTAAAAGTTTAGTTCTTTTTTATGTTCAAATAAAGTCCACCATATTCTACACAAAGGCTATTTTATGAGTATAGTTATGGAATAAATATTATCAAGTTATGTGATGGAAAGACTGGCTGGAAAAATGAATTTTGTTCAAATCAATTTTACTTTACGTTTACGAGGATGGAGCCCCAAAAAAATGTAAAATAAAAACAAGAAAATAAATTTTGTATTGAATGAAATTAGGCTGAGTTTGAAATTTAGCCGATTTTCTTAAAATTACAGAATACTTTTTGATATTATTCTAGTCTAGAATTTCGGAATTTTTATACGATTTCGTAAAATTTTATTTCGCTGGCTTTCTATCAAAATTTATGGATCTAAATTTATGAATAGATGAAATTCCTGCTAAGTGTAAAGAAAAAATAGCTAAATCAACTGAGGTTCCTCCATGAGCAATAGCTGAAGATAAGGGGGGGGATATACTGTTCATCCTGTCCCAGGTCCATTTGCTACTATATACTTCTAGATAATTTATAGATTTATAGATTAAATAAAATACATTCTTGAAGCATTAGAAGATCTGAAATTGTATACAACTTGTTTTTACAAATTAGTGTAATAAATAATTAACTACGAGTTTTGGACTACCCTTAGCCGTTTTTTTAGATGTAATAAAATTAAATTAATTTTTTTTATTCTTTGAATGTTGATGTGGTTTTTGTTGAATTGTAAAGTTTATAAAGATTTCAGAAAATACAATATTATTATTTTATTTGTGCCCTTGCACATGAATAGCCCTGGCACAGATTTATATTTTTTTGGTTGCATGAAATATTTTATTTCATCAGAAATGCAGGTAAAAAAAAAACACCTTTAGATTTTTTTTTGTAATAATTCTCATATGTTTTTTTAGAAAATTTCATATATAGAATTAAAAAAAAATTATTACCCTCTAGAAAGAAACTAAATAATATAAAGTTATATACTTATTTGGAAATATTGCAGACGGATTATGATTGGTATTAGTTAAAGATTTATACAAAAAACTATTCATATATTGAAAGAATGTATAGGGTACCCAGTAAATCAACCGCAAATCTACTTGGCGGTTTTGAAAGGAAAATATACTTCGAAGGATATTGGGCCCAATAAAAGAATGGAAATAATGGCGGATGCGATATAACAACGAAATACATGACGCATATAACGACAGTGATGTAATGACTTACATCAGACTACAGCGCTTTAATGGGCCAGTCATGTGCCAACGTATGCCTGAATATCGTATACTAAGTGTTCAACGGCTGGTTATAGAGAAACATACGACCAGGGAAATCCAGAAATAGTTGGAATGATGCTGTCCGAAATCGTGCAGCGTGCAAGAGAAATATTGAGCAGGCAAAGCTTTGAATTTGGGATGCAGCCCCGTAGATAAGTAAAACATTAAAAGAGAAATCGTTAAGGACATGACGAAAAATTAAAGAAATATCGCCAAGCATAACTTCTGATACAAAAAGCAAACGAGTTTCGTCAAAAACTCTTAGATTAAAATTTCAAATCTATGCTAAAAAAAGGAGAAAAGGAGGAATTGTAAATTTATTTTTTGTTATAATGTAGCAATTTTATACAAATTTTATTAATATGGAAGAAATTTCCGTCACAAGTGGCTAAAATTCTACTAATTGAAAATTCATTTCTAGCAAAATACTCCTAAAAAGCTAATCATTTTAGTATTCGTACGTGTACATTGAGATGCCTAACGTTATATGGAAGTATAGTAGTCTTCACTATTTGGAAAACCGGAAAATAATTTATAAAAATTTCGATATTTCCACTTTTTCTAACAGAATTTGTTTCAAATAACAATTAATTATGTATAATAAGTTATAGATTATATTCCGGTTCGAAGGACCAACATGTGTAAAAGATTTATAATATTTTAAAAAAAAATTCTTTGCAATATAACTGAATTTCAAAAAGTAATCTTTATAAAATGTATTATTGAATTAAATAAAATATATTTGTAGAATACCCTGTAAATCTATAATCCAAGAAATTGAAAAACAGTTTTTTAATGCAGTTGGTGTGGGCGCAATCAAAAATATTCGATGGTAGAAAGAATTATTCAAATATGATATAGAAGAGGATGTTGTGAAAAGCAAATGGTACGATATTGATATGATGAAGAAATGGGTAAACGTTTAAGGAAAACTGACGACAATAACAAAGAACGTATTGATTGTGGAAAACAACTGAAGCATTAAAATATTAATATAAATATTTTTTTTTTTGTAGATCTATTTTAATTTTATTTGTGGATATTAAAAAAATGTTGGTTAAGTGTTTTTTCAAGTTTCTTTATAGAAAATATAAAGCAAATTAATTTTTTTATAAATAAATTATTGATAAATATTATGTGATTTCAAGAGAATGAAAATACTGCAGCTAAAAAATAATCATATTTTGGGAAACCAATAAAGTTTTTAAGAAGCCAATACCAGAATTCTTAAAAATATGTTTCGTGAGGTTTTGGAAAATCCATTTTTAATAACCCTGTAAAAAACAATGTTTCTCCTATTAAATATTTAATCATATTCAAAGGATATTTGTTAAGAAAAAAGTTGTGATGTTTTTTTTTTTTAAAAAAAGGATTTTAAGAATATATAATACTTGAGTACTCATCGTGTTCTGCGTTCAAGGAAGCAAAAATGAATTGATAAAGGCTACACCATGAACAAATGAATTATTGTATTCTTTTTTATTAAAAAAAAATATAATTTAATTTTACCTTTTTGAAATATTGAATGGAAATAATATAGAAATTTGAATAGCAGATATTTTGATGCAAGTCAATATAAAGAAGCCAATAAAATACTTTAAATATAGAGGAAAATAATGAAAATTTTATGCAATTATTTTCATTTCTAAAGAAGAATTATTATGATATCATTTTGAGATTTTTAATAGCAATTATAGTCTAAAAATATAAAGTATAATAAAATGAAGTATACGTTTAAATATAGTTAGACTAAAGGTCATATCGCTTTGGAGAATTGTCTATATATTACTAGGTTAAGTTGTCAATAGTTTGTAGCGCTATAAACTTGGCTCTTTGAATTGGTGTATTGTTAGAATGGATAAAGTCAAAAACAATATAATTAATACCAATTTTAGCGCTTATTGCCAATTATGAAATTGGTAATAAATAATACCGACAAGTAATGATAATTTGTTTACATGGTATATACTTTTAGAACCAAAGCCACGAAAAAAACTATTTTGTAACGAGGATCATTTTGGGGTGATATTTTATGACTGTAAATACTATGAGTCACATAAAGATAAAGACAAAACTTTCTTAAATAAAAGATATAATATAAATATAGGAATATTTCACGTAGCGTTAAATAATGTAACGTTATAGATTTAGTATTATTACATAAATAAATTTTTCGTAACATTATCGAATAACATAATGAATTGAAGAAATATCGTGTCGCTTTTAACTTAGTCCAACGTTAATCATCAATAGTTTTATTTATCAGTCTTATGTCTTTGGCTTGAATAAGCTAATGAGATCAAGATCACTTTCTCGAAAAACTCAGATAACATTATATAACACACTCATAATTCTAGTGTTCCTCTATGGGGTAGAGTCGTAGCTATAACCAGTAGTGATGAGCAGCTCTTAGGGTGTTTCAAGAAAAAAATTCTTTATCAGTTGTATCTGGAGGCTGACCTACTCAAAATATACCGCATACAAAGATTACGCTGGCTAGGTCATGTGTTGCAAATGGTTTATACATATCCAACCAAAGACGATAGGTTGCTCATTATATATATATATACTTGGCCCTGACTCACTATAGCTGTAGTAACTAAGTAGTATGTTAAAATATAATAGCGTAATTGATAGAGTTATTAACAACCTAAATTTTAATAGTGTCAATAATTGTTGGAGTTATGAGACATATATTTTATTATTGACACTATGGGAGCAATAATTATTCTCAATCAGAATAATTTTTTTAAACTCTGCCAATAATTAATGTTTAAGTCGTTTTTCTTAATTGATTACTATGTCAATATCAAAACAATAAACAATAAATATCTAAAAATTGATTTGCATGCATCCTCAGTAGTACAACAATGTTTTTAATAGACATAATTGATGTGAACTCAAATTTTCTTAAAGGTGTCAATAATATCGGTACTATGGGATTTGAATAGTAAACAAGAATTTTGTAATTATTATTGAATCATTTTTCTATATAAAGTAAAGCAATAATTTAATTATTTCCATTCATTACTATTCATTATTCAAATATAACAAAAAATGCATTAAATTGAACCATCAATAATGATTTGAATTCATTTATATTTGATTTGATTAAATTTTCTCTGAATTATTTTTATTATTTATTTATATTTACAAGCTTTTAGTTGAATTGAAATTCAGATAAATTTTCTTCATAACAAAAAATGAATTTTTATATGTTTGGCCCAGCAAACATTTTCTTATAATATATTAAAAGTCAAAGAATTTTCATATTCTATTTTGCAGAATCACTGATTTGATTATATCAATATATCAAATTTTATATCTTTAATGTATAAATTATTATTTAAATTGTTCATAAAGACTAGTTTTTTTAAAAAAAGCTTTAAGAATTTTGCATAAAAATAACTTAATTTAAAACAAAAATTAAATTTGCAGTAAAAAATAAGAAATAAAAAAATCAATAAAATAAAACAGAAATTGTAATTTCTTAAAAAATTTCCTAAATACAGAAATACAGGCTTGCATTCACTATATAAAAACAAATCAATCATTCAAATTCAATATTTTTCATTTTTCAAGCATTATTCATTGTCAATACCTCATACACTGATCATAATACTTTTCATTTACTCCATGAAATTAGGTAATTACACTCTGTACCATTATAAAATAATCAATCAAATAATTAAAAAAAACGTTAAAATATAGACTCTATAATGGCCGCATAATATATGAAATAGGGTTTCTTACTAAAAGTAACAATTTTGCCTAATATTAAAATTGGTTCTTTCAATTTTTATTATATATAAATTAACTTGGATTAGATTGGACTCTAAAGGTAGCCTTTAACATTGTTCCATGGAGTTAGAAGTTCACCATTGTTTACTGGTAATTGAATATTGAAAATTATGATTAGTTACGAAATCCATTTTCTGTAGTCACAAGTTTTTGTTAAAAGAAGAGGAAGAATTCATTACGTTATGATTTCGGAGTTTTCGTTACTTAGCTATACTGTTTTATTTTGTGTGTTATAGTCCTTTTTTGAATCCAATCGATTCGAAACTGAACTGATCTATACATTGTAAAGCAATCTCAAGCCTACGAACAGAGAAACGATATGGAGCGGTCATTGGGAGCTTTGTTTTAGTTTATTTTATGTGTTACAGTCTTTTTTTGAATCCAAAGCCAGAATATTGCACGAAATTTTATACTTTACGACAATAATTTGACAACTAGTTGAAGTTTGTACATTGTATTTAATAATCAATTAAGTTACGGTTTTCATAAAAATATTACATAGTAAGGATTAGAATCTTGAAATTGATTTGTTGCGGTTGCAATTACTAATTTAGCCCATTTGGATGTGTTGGCAGAATAACTCTGAATTTAATAATAATTAACTTTTTAATATATATTCTTAATTTTTAAAATTATTTGACATTTCACTAATGGTGAAGTCGATTTATATCTGTAAATTACAAATTGAAGATGGCCTCATTTTAACTTGCTTAAGTTTATGTAAATTTTTTGTAAACTCCATTTTTATAGAAAAAGGATAAAGAAGTTAATGAGAAAAGTAAATTGTTATTGTAACGTGTAACTGTCATATTATATTAAAAACATAAATCATATGTATCAACATGTGTACTGGTCCCCATATTTTTACATCAGTAACATAAAGGTTAAATCGAAATTTTTCCCTTTTTTTATCAAAATTTGGCTAATTTTCTGGATAATCGTTTAAAATTAAACTATTTTTTTTTTATATATTTTTAGATAATAAATTAATTAAATATGTTGCATGGTTGCATAAATACATTTATGTCATTCAATTTGAAAAGCATACCTTATTATGTTATCACGCAAATCATACTTTTTAGATGTGTGCAAATGTTCTTTTCGTTATTAGCAAATCCTTTTTTTTCGCTTTATATTTAAAGGTTATTTTCAAAAGGATTTATGCTATTTTACTAACACGAAAAAATTAAATTAATAAATGCTTTTGCCAATTCCATTTCAGTAAGAAACCCTTTTTCATTTCAAATTTAAAAACATACTAACATTTACTACACAATTCATTATATTCTAAGTACACAGACAATTTCTATACATATATTTTAAATCTACTTTAATTTATGTATATATAGAATAGGAAGTTATATTATAAAGGTTGTTTTTCAGTAGAGTCTTATCAGCCTCTGTTATGGCTGTGACGAGCCTATGCAATTTTCAGTTGAGGCTTATTAGTCGGAATTGTTTTAAATTGTCATTTATGGTTGTATAATATTTCGGAATGAATCGAATTCGTTTGGAATTATTAAAGTTTCACGAATCGAATTGAAGAAAATGACAAGAGAAATGAAATTTGACAGTTTCAAAGAAAATTAAATGTAATGAAACATGGCGGACGAACATTTTATACAAGATATTAAAATTTATTCGGAATTATATAAGAAACAAAATAAAAATTATATGAACATCAGAAAAAAAGGACGAAAATAAAATTTAATTGATTATAATCGATAACTATGTGTTCAGTCTACTTATTCAATCGATTGGCTACTTTACGAACCGATTCGAAACTGAAATGATCTATACATTGTAGATGTAGAGCAATCTTAAGCCTACGAACAGAGTAACGATATTGAGCGGTCATAGGAAGCTTTGTTTTAGTATGTTTTGATTTGATAGCTTCCCTCAAAGTCTCACTCTGTACGTGCACAAAGTCATGATCTGCTATAACCTCATTTAATTTTTTTCTGCTTTTCTGATTATAGTTAAACAAAATTTTAACAGCCACAACCGCTGGACAAAGAAGTACTGAAAAACATCCTTAAATGAGGTAAAATATATTTTAATATCCTTTACTCTGTATGGTATGGTTGTATAATATTTATTAATATTTTTTTTAGAAATATTATCATAATTTTTTTTTTTTTTAGTGTGTGATTATATCGAATTTTGTTGTTGAAAAAGTTGCAAACTCTCAATAATTTTTCATATTTTTTTTTGTATTTTATTTTTTCTAGTTTTCTTAGTCAGGATACCAAAAAATCTCACTATACATAAAAAAAAAAATGTTTAGTTTTTATTTTCATATTTCTGTTTTTAATTTTTTTTTTTTTTTTTTGATTTTCATTTTCCTATAAATGTTATGAAAGTTCAAAATAACAAAAACTTTTGTTTAATTTTTATATATATTTAGTTTTTTTTAAAAAAAAGATGATAAAATGATGATTATTTTTACATTTTTAATTTTTTTCTAATCAGCAGGATTACAGCGCAGGATGCACGTGAGAAGTATGTTTATATTTTTTTTTTTAGTTTGTGGTTATGCACAAAAATAGAGGAAGATAGAAAGAGAAAAAAATGAGAAAGAATAAAAATATTATTATATTATTAAAAATTTTTATATTATGTTAGGACGCTATATATATAAAAAAAATTAACCTTCTATAAAAGTTTCTATAATAAATAGACTAAGAGCTGGCAATTATTTCATTTCAATAATCATAATACTTAGGTAGACCATTCTAGATCATTCTAGGAATGGAAAATCCAGAATAGAAATAATAAGTAGCCAACAAAACAATAACAAAAATTCAGTCTGTCTTTTCAAATTTCAAATAACGTCAAAATTTAGTTTTGTTGGAGTTAAATTTAACTTGCGTTTACGTAACTCAACGCCAGTTACGCAGAAATTTAAGTTCGATAAAACTAAATTTGACAGATAAAAATTAAATTGAAAGAAAAGAAAATATTATTATAATAAATTTAGTTTGAGCTATAAATAAATATTTCACATATGTGAAATGTACTATTAAAACTTTGAGACTGGCCACTACGGTGTTAACGCACTTAATTATTAAATTTATCATTACTCAAATTTCTGAAAATGATAATACCGAACTGCTAAAATTCTGACATGTATTAAAAAAAATGTTGTCAACAAAGTTAATGACGATAAGTAAATGAAAATTGTCGGGATTTTTGAACATTTGGAGTTTGTTGATCATTTATGGAACTGTCATTGTTTGAATTTTTGAAAGGATCACCGTAAAAAGACAATTTTCATTAAATTTTTTGAGTTGCCTTATTGGAAATTTTTTTTTAATAAATTAAGAATTCTTCAAAATATATTATTTAAAAGACTGTAAGTTTGTTAAATTATTTGTTGGCTAAATTGAAGCCTCTAGAAAGCCTGTTACAATTGTACTGGTCGTCAAAAATATTGTAAACTTTCCGTTTCCGTTTTAAAACAAAAATTAAACGTTTGTTCGAACAACGTAAAATCATTGCCAGCTCTTTGTCTATATAAAATTATTCTAATTTATTTGTATAGAAAAGTTTATTCAAGAAAAAAATTATATATTTTATTTGTTTCCTTGTGATGGAGAGAGTATTTAAAAAAGTTTATAGTTTTTAAAAAATAATAAAAAACTTAAATTTAATATTTTATTTTTGTGTGTGTTGAATTTGTTGAAATTGAATATAATTTTATTAGTTTTTAGGATATAAAATCGTATTTGTGTTCAATTTGTATTAGTATAGGTAAAGATAAAAAAAAATGGTTTTAAAAGCTGGTTAAGCAAAATTGATAAGAAAGTTAAAGAATTAAAATTGCTTTAATTATAGTTTTTTAATATTCATATAAATAAAAATAGAATGGATTAAGATCTCAAATATAAATTAGCTATTTAATTTGTGTTGCAAAGCTGAATAAAATTTGCTTCTAAAGTAAGAAAAAAGAAATTAAATTTAATTTTTCTGTTGTATTTTTTACAAAGATTTTGTATAAAATTCTAATTATATTAATTTTGCATAATGTTAATACAAAGGTCACCTAAATTACGTATTGTAAATTTAAAAATATTGGACAAGAAATATTCTAAAAAAAAATCAAAATCAAAAAGGACGAAACTTGAAAATATTAGTTACATAGTTAAATTCATTAATTCTAAAGCGCACGCTCCACTAGACTTTTTTTAAAAGTGGTAATGACTTTTTCTAGAAGAAGTTATGAAAGATACGAAAAAGTATGAGTGCAATAGAAACGGAAGAACAAATTTTTAATTTTTTTTTCCGAAAACACTTGTTATTAAAAATGGATCAAAATAGCTCAACTGATGACGCATAAGAAGCTGACAGGACGAACGGATAAGAAGCGTATTAGAAATTTCGGTCGGATAAAGTCAACTTATTTTATTTTTCAAATCACATTTCTGTCAATTTCAGTTAAACTTTTTTATTGAACATAACATTTTTATTTTTCAAATTTATAAATTTATAAAAATCATTTCTTATTCATATCCATCGTTCGTCGAAAGTTTAAATCAAGTGAACTTATGCATTTTGTGTCCGAAGTCTATGTCGTGTCCGTCATGAATTTGCTCACGAATTTAAAAAAAATTTAATATTTGACATAGTTTCAAAAAATAAATTTAAAAAAAAAGAAAGTAAGTAAGTAATTGGAAATTTTATTTGTTTCTGTACTGTATACATACTTTTAAAAAACCTGGTGGAGCGTAGGCTAAGTTAAAATGTAACTTTTGATATTAAACATTTAAAAAAAAAATATTACTTTAAATTGTGTAAACTTAATTAATATTTCTCCATATTATATAATGATAACATCAAAAATATTGTTATAAATAATTGAATAAAATTTTATCATGATTTCGTCAACTCAATTTATTTTTTAGACACAAAGAGAAGTAGATAAAAAAATATAAAAAAAGTTTTTGGAAGCATGTCAATCAAAGTTCAAAGTTTAAATCTGCTTAATAAAAATATATTTTTTATATCATTGAATTCTGGATACACGCAGCAAAGAAACATTGAACTATTGACAAATTCAGGCGCCAATATTTAAACTATCTCGATGATCATTGCCTAATTTCGACTGGATTAATTTTATTTTTATTTTACATCAATAGTTAATTTATTTATATTTTTGAAGTCCAAGATCTTAGAATTACCCTTAAGATACGTATAAAAATATATGAGCGTAGTTAAGCTTCGTTCTAATTGAACTATTCAGCTCGAGTTGAACTTTTCGGCTAAACATAACTTATACAAAAATCATATGATCTGTAAAGTTATTGTACACTTTAAACTTATTAAACTGAACTATAAATGTCACGTTGATTTTTAAATAAATAAGTGTAATAAAAAAATATTTTTTATTATTGCAATTGAAATAATAAACATTTATTTAAAATTAATTATTATTCAAATTAATTATTATTATAATTTTTAATGATCCCATAAAGTTAACAGTAGAGATCACATTACTGAATTATTTAGCCCATATCCCCATATTAATTGTTTTTTCCCATACACAACTTGTCAATAATTGAGGATATTCATATATAATGGTGGCATACGGGTATGCTCAGTAATATACGGATATACTGATACTACTACAATGCTATAAATTTTACATTTGGAAATCAAATTGCATTGGAAATTGGAACGTATGAGAAATGCACTTAACATTAATGATTAATTTTGACAGTAACGTATCATCTTGACAGCACGTATTTGTATATAGTGCTGTATGAACTTTAGCAATTTTATATGGATCCTGAACCTATCTTTATAGTAATGAAACTTTTAACAAGCTAATTAATGGCTTTTAATAGTGAGACATTTGTTATCAGCAATTTTTCCAGTCTTAAATTCATAATCACATATTCAAATTGGAAATTTTACTACTGGTACTCAACTCATTTAAAGCTGGATCAACTTATAGCGACATCAATTCGGCCTGGAGTTGAACTCGGGATCTAATGCATCATAGCATATTACACTACCATTACACCACGGCCATCCTGACAGTGTCGTTTAAATGTTATAACAATTTAAGTTTCAATTACGTATGTCGAAAAATGATACTGTTATCCTGTAATTTATATCGTTTTGATACTGACAAGATTGGTCAGTCAAATTACAATTTCCAATTATTGATTCAAATTTTAAATTTCGATAATAATGAATGAGATTTTTATAATAATATTAATTGTATAAATATTGAATGACACGATAACACTAACGTTTACATTAGTTTTCTCTAGGTTATAGCAAAAAGAATATATATGATGAGATCAAAACTAATATAATTTTTTTTAATGTGGAATTTAATCTTAATATTACAAGATTAAATTCCGCAATCCACAAGAATAAAGCTTTTTCAAATACAGATACTAGCACAAAACCAGAAAGTACTAATATGTATAATATATATATACATTTTGGTTTTATGGAAGTATGTGTATTTGAAAAAAAAGCTTTCTTGTTTGTGGGATTTAATCTCCAAATTTGCGTCAATACAAAAACTTTTATATAAGTTTTGATCTCTTTCTATATATAAAGTTTTTGGTTATAGTAAAACAATCTAAATGACTATGGAAATTTATATATATATAAAATGTTTTGAATATTAAGGATTTTGTATTTTCTAAATTCAAGGATATAAAAACTATAATGATTTATTTTTTAATTATATATAATACAATTTCTTAAAAATCAATTTAACTTTAATTAACATTTTCTAATTTAACTACAAATTAAAACTATATCCAACAATTCTAAATTTATTTAATTATTAATTTTTACATAAATTTTAATTAATATAATAATTTGTAATATTAAATTACATACCTTCTCTCTGAATTTTACCAAAAGATTTTATATGTTATTTTTTTAAGGTAGGGAATTTTTTTTTTTTCACAAATTTCTTACACTCTCTAAAACATATTTTTTAATGATTATATATAAATATGTTTGAAAATTTATATGTATAAAACATAAAAAAACTCATCTAAAATCTAATTATAAGTAAAAATTAAAAAAAAATTATGTGATGAATTTTTTTTTATAAAAAAATCTTTATTTTTTAGTATGGTTTTTTTAGGTGACCTTTTGCATAAACATTTATAAGATAAAAAAAATATGTGTTTTTTAATTAAATATTATATAATTAATGAATAAATTTTTCAAAATAGCTAAAAAATATTTGAAATTTTTTATCCGATCTACGTCAGTCATTACTATAAATTAATGACCACCGAAGATGGGAGATTAAAATTTCCTTCATCCCCATTTGAATGGATTCAATTAATTAAAAAATAAAAAAATAAAAAAAAAAAAACAAATAAAAAGAAAATTTCTAGGAAAACCAAAAAAATAAATATCTACATAAAAAAGAAAATCAAAAATTAAAGTTTTGTGGAGAAAACACTTAAAAGTTTGGCGAGGTTTTGTAAATTAAGCGGCGAGGTTTTTGGGGGCTGGTAGGAATTTTTTTTTTTTTTTTTAAATAAATTATAATTTTTTTTTGGAAAATTAATAAATCATAATTTTTTTTTTTAATAGAAATTATACGAAAATTTAATTTATCTTACATTTTTATATTTTTTTTAGGCGACCAAAATGATGAGATCAAAAACAACATTTTTTTTTTTGACTAAGTTTTTTTTTTTAAGCGAAGTACAAAGATACGGGAATTATTTTTTATTTTTTATATGTTTTAATTTTTAAATTTTTTTAGTTAAGTTTATTTTGTACCATAAATATTTGTGTTTCATATATAATAAGCTCTGTTTTCCTCGCAATATATTTTGTTGAATAAATGGATTAATGAAAATTGAAAATAAAATTGACATTAAAAAAAAATATCTAAATTAATGGGTTACGATTGTAGGTAGTCAGAGGGTTAATTTAGTTATCATTCACATTTAACCATATAATGACATTATATCATTTTTCTTTCTAGATTGAAAATTCTGCATTTAAAAAGTGCAACATTTTCACGATGCAATCTTGAAATTCTGTTCTTTTTTCATTTTACAAAATAAAACAGGAAACATGAAAAAATTCATAATTTTTTTTTCATGTTTCCATTACTGTAGAATTTTTTTTTTTGAAAATAAAAAATTAAAAAATTTAAATTATTTAAAAATTCAGAATTCTGCCGACACTTTTTCTAGCAAGAAAAATGATATTAATTTGATTTAAGAAAACTAAAATGACTTATGAATTCAAAACCTTTCCAGATAGTTAACTTAATATGATAGCAAAAAGTATATATAAGAAGAGATCAAAACTCATATAAAAGTTTTTATTGTCAGATTTAATTTCAAAATTTTAAAATTAAATCCTATTACCAACAAGCATAAAGCTTTTTTCAAATACTTGCATAAAACCAAAAGTAGTTTATATATAAATACTGTTTGATTTTATGGCAGTATGTATACATACATTTAAAAAAAAAGCTTTCTTGTTTATGGTATTATTTTCAAAAATTTCGTCCATAGAAAAACTTTTATATAAGTTTTGATCTCTTTCTATATATAAACTTTTTGGTGATAGTTAACGTCAATTGCGACGGTTCGTAAATATTTAACTGCCAATTTCGATAAAACTTTTAAGGAAATAAAATTTCAGTTAATTAATTTATGGAAAGATTCTTATTAAAGTAATTTTGGAATTATACTTTAAAATAATTTATTGCATTTAAAACTATGATTCAGATAAGATATTTTGGGTACTAAACTTTTAAAACTTTTATTTCGCTTTGGTTGTAGCTGACAAGTTCGAACTTTCCAAATTTTACTAAATTATTTTCACATATACAATATATCATTTCGAATGCTGTCAAAAATCATTATTGTAATCATGATGTGTTTAAATAATTAGAAAAATTAGTTTTTCAGGAAAGATCCGAAATTCTTAACGTTTCAAATACTCCTTAACACTTCAAGTGGCACCTTGTTTTGGTAATATGAATTTGGCATTAATAATATCTGTTTTGATCTTTACATTACAATATTAAAGTATATTTCTCTTTTTTTGTAAATCAATTTAAATTTGTAATTAATTTTGACTAAAGATTATGAAATTTTATAGAATTTTTTTTTTGGAACTCTTTTATTGATAAAAGAAACGAATCTAAAATTATTGGCAAAATTATAATTTGTTATAAATTGTTCAAATATAAAATAAATCAATTTTTTTTTTTGTAAAACTTGAAATTCCAATTAAAAAGTTTCTCCATTTGAGAAAAGTTTTTTTATTTTTAACAAATATATTTTTATGAAACTAACAAATCAATAATTTTATTTTGCATAAATTCGAATACAATACAAAAGCATTATATTAAAAAGAAATTATCTTAAAGATACATTTTGCATAAATTTATAAAATTGTGTAACATTAGAAGCATTTTGTTGTTGTTATTGTTTAGCTCAATTAAAAGTTTCAAAATTAATAAAAGCAATAATGGCCAATAATTGAAGAAATATCCTTAAAGTTTATAATATACGAAAAGTTTCGAAGCTTATTTGGAAATTTTGTATGATTGTAGAGAGAGAGATAGATAGAGATAGTGGTTCAGTGTTGCCAGTGATTAATAACTTAAAAATATATTAAATTAAAAAATTAAAACAATTGTGATAACAAAAAAATAATTAGTAATTGAAAATGGCATAATGTACGTGTTTGTGTGTGTGTTTTATGTGTGTGTTTGTATTTTTGGTAGGTGATTTTTAAAAAGGATTTGATAAATTCTGTTTTTTTTTTTTTTTCTTTTTTTTTTGTTATTACCCATGATTCAGGTGGATAACGAGGAAATGGAGCTATTTCTTTAGTTGCAACATTACTAGGCAACTCATATAATCTTCCACCTAATTTCCGTAATTTTCTTCGTTTTTCTACCCGTTGTTTCGATCTTATCATCAAAGCCGCCTGCATCCTGATGGCTAATTCGTCTTCTTCGACGTTTCCTTTTTATATTAAAAATGTCTGGATTCGATACACTCATAAACCAAAATGCATTTTAAAAAAATTATAAAAATTAAAAAAAAAAATATTTTTTTAAATTTTTTTTTTTTTTTATTTTTAAAAATTAAAATTTTAACAAACTACAAATTAGAAAAAAAAAAAAATAATGAAATAAAAATTATAAATAATAATTTTTTAATTTATTGAAAATTATTAAAAATAAATAAATAAATTGTTTTTTATTTTTTATTTTTTGCATTATATAAATTGAATTGAAAAACAAAAGCTTAAAAATCTCAAAACTTTCAAGTATGAGTCAAGTTTAAAATAAATAATAATAAATGAAAAAAAAAAAATTAATTAATTGTAAAAATTATTTATAATTTAATCCTTTTTTTTATTTTTTAAATTTTTTTTTTCTTTCGTTTTTTATTATCTAATCATAAATTTATGCTTATGTAATTATTTTTCCATTTTTGTATCTTCAGTTTCTTCGGCCATTTATAATAAATAAATTTAAAAAATATTTTTTATAATTATTAAAACACATTTTTAATTTTTTTTTCATTGTTTTTCGTTTTTCGTTTTTGTTTTATTTCTTTATTTTATTTTTTATATTTTTTAATTTTTAATTTTATTTTTATTGTTTTGTGTTTTTAATTTTTAAATTTTAGTTTACACTTTAATTTATTATTAATTTTTTTTGTTTTAATTTTTATTCTTTATTTTAATTTTTTTAATTTTATATTTTTAAAAATGAAATTTTCATGTATAATTTTTTTTTTTAAATATTTTATAGAATCAATTTTTGATTAGGCGAATTTTTTAAATCACATATAATTTTTGTTTTGTTATTTGAATTTATTAATTATAATTAATTTATTTATTAATTATTTTGAAGCACTTTTTTAGAGATTGTTTTTTTGTTTTGTTTAAAAATTAATAATTTTTATATTAATTTTAATTAGTTAATTTTATTTATATATAGAATTAATATTAATTTTAAAAATCTTATTTATAATTTTATTAAATAATGATTATCACATTTGAAATTTTTATTTAAAAAATATATATTTTTTTTTGCTTAAGAAGAATTATTAAAAAATTATAATAATATATTTTTTTTAAGGGTTTTTGTATTTTTTTTTTCATATAATTTTTATGTTTAATTTTAGTAATAAATTAAATTTTAAATTTTTTTAGTTTTGTGTAGAATTTGATTTCGATATTTTTGGTGCTTTTTTATTTTTTATATCTGGGAAATGTTTAAAATTAATTTTAAATTTTTGATTTTTTTGATAATATATAAATTTTATTATATATAATATAATAATGGATAAATTGATGTACATAATTTTAAAATAAATTAATTTTATAGATTATTTTTTTGAATAACAAATTATTAATTTAAAGTTGAAAGAAATTAGAAACGAAATTATTTGAAGAATTATAATCCATCTAAGCTCGAAAAGGTTAAAATGTAGAAATTATAATATAAATTTAAATATTGATTGTTGTCTTTTAAAATTTCGTACATTAAAATCAGGTTTATCTATCTACAGATAAAAAAACAAATCTTAGAACTAAATATTGTGAAGAAATTCCGATTGATAACCGGTTATGAGGCCATGGAAAATATAACGCTTCAGTCAGATGTAGATGAAAAATCTGAGTTTCTTGCATTTGGGTATATCGTATTTTTGTGTAAAAAGGGACCTTAATCGGAAAACGATCTAGGTGCAATTAGATAGATCGCAGGTCATTGCAGGCAGACACAAATATTTGTGATAGCATTCGAGTTCAAGAAAAGTTATTGGTATTGGCAACTGACTATTACAATCTTATTGAATATGAATTAATTTTCGTTTTATAAATTCGTTTCATCCGGGATACACATTCAAAATTCAATTATGATTTCTACTTATAGTCAAAATATCTAATCGGATTATGGAAACTGTACCCCGAGTTGCGCAACGACAAACTCTAACCCCCCAGTTACTTTCAACATACGCAACGACAAAAAAATGAAAATTCAATATAAAATGAATATAAAATGTATGGGAGTTTATACTAAAAATTTTTCATTCACGACGAATAACGTTCGAAAAACTTAACTCAAACATTCAAAACGCAGAAATTTTATAATTTAATTAAATTATATCATGTCTTCGTTTGAAATTTGACAGCTATAATTCATTCTAATAGTTCAAACAAGCTCGACTGACGACGGAAAAGTCGACATATACAAATATCTGTCGATGTCAATTTATTAAAAAAATGTAATCAATTTGAAATACATTTTTTTATTTTTCAAATTACATTTATGTCAAATTGAGTTAAACTTTTTTATTGAACGTCCTTTTTTTTATCCGTCCGACGAAAAGTCAAGTAAAATTATGCGTGTTACGTCTGTCGCCTACGTCGTGTCCATCATAACTCTTTTTACATTCAAATATTCCTATACACTTTTACTTTTGTTTGATATTTGAATCCACCTTCGTTGCGTCCGTCGCGTCGTGCTTGTTTGAGGGGTTATAACGTAATAACAAATAATTATTCACAACTTTTTTTAATAATATAAAACATAATCTCATTACATCAGAATCAGCTATTTTATATCATTAACACAACTTTGAGACTACGTACGACGCCATTGACTATTGTGTTGTAGTGCGATACCAGTGCGTATATTAAGAGTAACTCCAGCATAAACAATTACATTAAAAGTAAATATCAAACTTAAATTAGTTTTGGAGTTTTTGAATTTAATTATTTTATTAAAATTTTAGGTCCTTGCTTTAATTTTAATACTTCTAGGACACGTTAAACTTTAGTTAAAATATACACAATAAAATAATAATAATAAAATTCATCAATCAAAATTTGTTGTGGAAGTAATTTCAGGTGAACATTAAAATTATAAAAAAAAAATTTAATTTCTTTATATTTTTTTTTATGAATAATAAATTTTTTTTATTTATTATAATATAATTTTTTAACATTAAAACTTTTTTATATTAATAAATATAAAAAATAATTTATGTTTCTATTTGTATAACAAAATTCTATTAAAGTTAGCATAAATTTTTATGTAAATTGCATTATTGTTTGTTATGCATTAATAATAATAAAAATTCCAATGTAAATAAAAAACAAAAAGGACAAAATGTTAAATTTTTTATAATCCTTTTTACATACATATACGTTTGTATGTAAATAATAGAATTTATGCAGTTTTATGCAAATTTTATATATATGTAGATACTTGTTAAGCCAGTTCCGTTTTATAGCGTTATATTTCCGGTATTTTTATACATACGATGATGTGTCCGTTTATGACTATGAAAAATATTTGAAATATTTATGCATAGAAAAAAAAAATGGTGTTTTTTATTAGATGCAATAATTTAATTTGAATTTATTTTAAGTATTTTTTTTATATTTTATTATTATTATGATAAATTTTGACGACGTGTTTATATTGTGTCCAGACATTTTATAAATTACTTGTTTTGAAGCCTTGAGGGTCACAATTGTTAGAAGTGATTCAATTTTTGTATATTTTTAGTTTCATTTAGTACATTTAGCTAAATTTAAGGATTTAATTAATAAAAAAGGTTAAATATATTGAAGGTTAAATTATATTTGGACCTTCTGTTAAACCGCACTTAAAAAATTTCGTTTGTATTGGCGTATATGTCAATTTTTGATTCGTACTCGTGTTTTTAAATGTCTTGAATACTATTAAGTTAGTGATAGTTTGGTGACAGAAAATGATAGTCTGTGTCTATGTTATACAAAAAATTACACAACGCAACGAAAGACTCAATCATTTTGAATAAAGTTCCTAACAAACTTTCTATATATATCAGTGTAGACAGCAAAGAAAATATTTGAGAAGAAATTGATTTCGTAATCAACTTTTATTGATTTTATGGATTTTGTATAAGTTATGGCTAAAGTTGCATCTAATATTCAATGATTAAACGATATTTGAACATTTCATAATACAAAGTATCATCTGAAGCTAAGCTGAACCATTTGGTACATCAAGGACCATTCTATACAACAAACAAGAAGTTATGTAGAAGTTGTCTCAAAAAAAAAAAAAAATTAACTTCGCTTAGCCTGCATGAAAATGTGTAAATTTTGATAAATCTTTTCGACATGGATTTCTTATGTGTTGATATTTGATTTTGCAAAGAATTTCTTAGATATTTTCTTGCTTGCTTAAATTACATATATTTTATAGGTTAACATTTTTATTATTATAAATCCTTAAAATTTTTTTTTTTAGCTTTATTTATACATGCTTTACCATAACATTTTCCGATCGTTTCTATATCCTTTATAGAAAAGAAGGTATAAATTTTATCATCATAAAAAAAGTATAAAACTATAAGAATTTATGATTTTATGACATAATATTAAAAGTTTTTTTTTTATAGATATTTTAAAGGTGTTTTGTAAAATATATGTATCAATAACAGAACCGAATATTTCATTAAAATATATTTCCTTTCATATTAATTTTATATATTGAATCCTTAAAATTGAGGATAAACTAAAATATTTGATGTTTAAATATTGAAATTAATTTAAGAGAATTTTTCATTAATTATTTTTGACATTTTATTATACCAAGAATGAAATTCTTTAAAGCATTATTGTCGAAATTTCATTGTGTAAAAATGGATTACATTAACTTATCATGTTGACGTGGTAATAAATGGATCTAAACCGAAAATAAATAAAAACTAATACCTAAACCAGTAACAGAGCATAGCAAGTTTATGGCAGAAATCAGTAGAATGTTAATTTCAATAGAGACTTTATACAAGTCATAATTTCACAGTTGATACATTTATTAATTTAAAATTATGATTCACCATTTTTATTATAGTAACAAATTTCGTCGTATATTTGCCCTATTCCCTTATAATAATTAATTTTTCCGGTGGAAGGCTAAGGCACATGTACAAAAATAATATTGATTCTTTTTATTAATTCATTTAATTATCAATTACTCACCCAAATAGGTTGTAATTTCATATATTATTAAGAGATAGCAAAGCAGCTTAAAATCGATGGCTTATATATCAAAATACTCGAAATTCGGTAAATATTTGTAAGACTAATCGTAATATTAGCAAACCATAATAATGTGAACCTTCTATGATGGTGACCCTGCCATTGTATGATAAAAGGTAATGAAAAATCAGATGAATTAGGACGAAAAGGAGCTTGTGATGTCTCTTTAGAGGTTTATAATATACATATATTAACCTTCTGTAAAGGATTAAAGCTCAATAAGTAAATGGGCAGTAAGATTTAACATTTCAAAATGGAATGAGAGGAACGGTTGTGTACATAAACAAAATCGTTCTGGGATATTTCGAATCTCAAGATGTTAAAGATAATTTTAAAAATGAACAAGATAACAATAACATTAAATACGGGAATTACAAGAGGACATACGATTCTTAGCAAGCATGTAATTAGATTATGTTTTACTACATCCAACACTTGTGGTTGTTTGGAGCTAGAGGAAACTATGCAAAATTTCCATGGGCCAATGACCATGGCAACAACATAAAAGATTTATACAATTTTGTAGTTTATTTCTATATAGAAAACCTTGCAGAGGCGGTTAAACTGAAGCCAAGATGATGTCGTTCATTAAAGAAGTGGGATGGGTCGACGCGCTGTAACAATGATGCAGCGTTCAACTGGATAATAAAACGGGCTATCTTATTTGTGGTGTCTCGTAATACCGATTCCTTTAAAACCAACCAATCAACTAATGAAATTATGTTTCTGCACCATCAATTTCAACTTTACTTTTAATATTTTAATCCAAATAACACTGCCATTTTAAATTATATAAATAAAAATTGAAAATTTATTTGAAAAAAAATCTTTTATTATTTATTTTAGAATCCCTGATTTATTAAAATAATGAAAAAATATATGATTTTCGCCTACTTTTTATTTAACATTTTTTTATTTTTACATCTAAAACATAAATATATGAAATCTCTTAACCTCCTTTTGCACATTTGTTCAAGGATTTTCAAATAAAATACATACATATATATCTGCTGTGTTAAAAGATTATTTCCGCTTTATATGATGGTTGGATAAAAAAAAATATTATGGATTTATGATAGTTTCTATGTCAATGTTTTTTTATTTTTATTATTTCAAATATTTCAAATCATTTTTACTTTCCGAATTCCGAAAGAAGAAAATTATTAGGCAATATTTTTTTTAAATTTTTACAAACTTTGATGTTTTAGGGTCCCATAAAACCATTTAGATCATTTAAAGGAAGATCGATATTCACTGAGATTGTATGAACAAACGATAACATCTACATTTTTTAAACACTGTAAACTGTGAACTTCATATTATATCAATATCTCCTCGATAGAAAAGTATTGAAAGTGAATTAAATTGTTCACACGGAAAGCCTTGTGGCTTAAAATAGCTTAATTTCGAAAAGGTCAAAATATAATAACAAACTTTAATCTACAATGTTTTTTTAAATCTTTAGGGCCTCCTCCATTAGTCTTTGCAATGAAAATAGCAAACATTCATGCAATATGTTTTGATATTCGATTAATCGAATGAAAAGTTGTACAACAGATTGATTAGATGTAAAGGGACTTTAATGGTACGGGTCCTTATAATTTTCAAAAATTTTACTTTCTGTTCATAAATAATGATGGTAAAAATAATCTGAATTCGAAAATTTCAATGTTGGGCACATCAGAATTCTGTATAGTTTCTTTGTAATCCTTTAAATGTAATTCAAAAAATATATTTATATAGATTGTAATATTGCATGGTGTGGAAGGTTTTTTTAAAAAAAATTGTGGTTGATTTATATTTTAAATAAATAGTGATAGAAATAACTTCTTGACATAGAATATTATAAATAATGCAGACAAAAATTTAAAATGTTAAAATATTGCAGTATATAGAAAGTAATTACATATAATTACAATATTATAATAATTTATTGGTTTTATTCGTGCAAAAGGTGTAACAGTTCCATATATGATTTTAGATTAGGATTTTAATTGTTCATATTGTAGGTCTCCAAAACATTTCCATTCATTATAGGCTATTTTTTTTGTTGATATTGGTTAAAATATAATTTAATCAATTTCACATATAAATTTTATATATTTAAAATAAATATTATTCGTCCTTTCATTATTTTTCATTTCGAAACTAAACAATATAATCATTTATTATAGAATTTTATATTATTTTACATAAATTTAAAATTTAATCAATTATTTATACTTTAATATATTTAATAATTATGAACTAAATACAGAAACTTTATATTCGCTACTAGGATGACAATCCGAATTTTGTATCGAAAATAAATTTACAACCAGATACTGAAACCAGTTTTGATTGAATATATCGCGTACAGTTCTGGAGAACAAAATATTGTAAATAGATAGATATTCCCACCATCATAAGATGACTTATGAGGACGAAATATGTTTCTTAACCTAACGCACTCAATCCATGAATAAATATTAAAAAGATGCTAAGTTTCCGTTTCGGTGCGATGAAGCAAGTGGTTTAAACGCGGCGGATTTTAGTGCTTTAAAATGGTACACATATATTTGGACTGGGCGCTGTCTCATAATGTCTCTAAGAAGATTTTCCACTCGACCTCTACGAAAAAATATATTTATATTTAAAAAAAATATAATGTCAATATTTACTACAGAAACGAGGTAATTTTAACTGATTTAAAATTTGTAATTATTCATTAAATATTGAATAATAAATTATATATTAAAAAATCAATTATTGGGTGGGTAGTTAAATTATTTTATAATATTTATATTGACGTGAAACTATAGCTAATAAATGAGCTTGTAGGCAGAATATTTTATTCAAATATTTAAGTTAAAATTAAATAAATATACGGAATTAACAGTCGCAGAACTTTACCTTGTTGGTTAGCTGTGCCAACTCCGATTGAGCAAAAATTTATTTTTTAGAAAAACCATCTAGATTGGGTTCATCATAGGAGAATATGGTGACAGTTTTTTATATAGCTACGGTGGAAGTAGTATTTATGAAATAATTTTCGATGAAATTCTATAAAGTTCTATCAATTAAATCATCATATTTTTATGATATAATATTTATATTTTTAATTTAAATTTGCAGTGAAATTTGGTTTGCAAATGGTTGAATTTGAGTTACAGAAACCTAAATTTTTTATATATTTCATATAAAAAAAAATGTGGAAAATATCGATATTTTAATGTTATTATAAATATATAATTAAATTCTTTGTATATATTTAATATATTTAATTAATAATCAATATTTTTTTATTAATCAATTATTTATTGACCTATAAATATAAAAATCAGAAAAGAAAATTATTTTAAAGTTCATAACGAAATTTTTTTAATACATATTGTAAACAAAAAATTGCAATTTGTAAATTAACTTGTCAAAGTTATGAATTCATTTCTACTATATAATTAAATATTATTTAATTGTCAGTTATTTTATCACTCAATAAACCACAGGATCAGTTAAATAACAAATTAATTAATAATTTGACGAATTGGTTTTTCTTTGAAAGGAAAATCTGGGAAATATATAATGAAAACCGCTCAAAACACAATAATTACAAATTTTAGAAAATTAATTATTTTTATTTATATATTATTTTAATGGAGTGTACGGTGAAAAAGTGTAGTAAAAGGGGAGTAGAAAGAACATAATTATTTGATTACTATATAACAAAAATTTGTATGACAGACAAAGAGTAACTTTAAAACGTTTGTATATTAAATCAGTGGCGGTGGCATGCTGATATGCGATAGACAGATTTTAGAGACGCCATTGAAGTAGCGAAAATACAAAAATTAGATTGACATTATTAACAACAGCGAGTGCATCACAAGAGGGAAAAAACGACGATTAGGTAAATCGCTAAAGAGAGGGAGGGATGATCTCGTGAACAATGCAGATCGGTGGGAAGCTTTAGAAAACGATGATAGAAATATTTGGAAGGAAGTTTGTGCCAAAATATGAACTAAAGAATAATTTTAATGAAATTCAAATTTAATTAAGTACCTAACATTTTTTTATACACACATTTCTAAAATTGGGTGAAATAAATCTATTAATAATAATAAAAGAAAAATTAAGTTAATTTTTGAAATGTCTTTGAATCACTTTAATCAATTTCTTCAATTTATTTCTGCCATTGAAATAAAAAATCGATTATATTAAAGGTTATTTATAAAAATATACCAAAAATGAAGTTATTTTCAGTAAATATAAATATAAATTTGAAGCATGTAATTTATCAGAACTAAATTATTTTGTCAAATTTCGCACGTTTCACTAAATTACGAAATTATATAAATACTTTATTAATAGATCAGTTTAAATATTAAAAGAATTTTAATGATTCGTTAATATTTGCTGTGAACAAATTAATTTAAAATTAAAATTAAAAAATTCTCAACTAACAAATTTCAATTGGTATTGCCATCGTGTATTTAGTAGTAAAGCAATGACAGTAAAGTACACTTTAAAATAATTATGGCCTCGACAAAATTTTGACACTATTGTTTTTAAAAATAATTTCAGGAACATTAAATTATTAACAACATCAAAACATTCAAACGATTTACAACCATGCATTAACACAATAATTAAATTAATCAAAGCTAAAAATTCATTTAAATTTTTAGTAAAGCGAATAAAAATCTACTCCAAATATAATTAATTCTTCTTATTCATATTATACCAGTTTTGTTGAATTTATTATATTATTCAAAGATTTCATTTTTTTTTATAAATATATATAGCTTTAAAATTACCTCAATATGTTCACAAATACAAATTCCTTCTTCGCAATAAGCACATTGTGCCCATTTATGACCACCACCACTACCACCATTTGGTAATAATGGACTATTTGGTATTAAATTACTATCATCTGTATAATCACGATAATGATGTAATTGGGCTGTTGTCAATTCATGACTAGGTGGGATTAATACTGATTGATTATCATCTTCATTATAATCATCATATTGTTGATAAGTAGTTGTATCAATACGTTTAATACGATTAAAACTACATTTACGTTCTAAAAATGGTCCAGGTCCAAAAAAATCTTTAACTTCATTATTTGTTGTTGGTGAATTTAATTGTTTTGATTCAATTGTTGCAACAGCATCATTATAATTATCATCGTCATAATCAGTAGCAGTAGTAACAGCTTTTGGACTATGACCTGGTGATGCAATTGGTGTTGCTGGTGTTACAATAATTGAATCATGTGGTATTGGTAATGCATTTAAATTATTAATTTTTTTAAATGATGTTATATCATTTGAACCTAAACTACCACGACCTGGTGTTGGTGATAATAATTTATCACCAACACCAGTTGTATTTATTGATATTAATGGTGTTGTTGGTGGTGTACAATTATCATAATCATCATCAGCTTGTGATACTAATGGTAATGTTGCTGTTGCTGATTTTGTTAAATGTGAATGTACAATAACACCACCTTCACCATCATGCCGGTGTACTAAACGTGGTGTTGATGAACGACTACCACCACCACCAGCACCACAACTATCATGATTCTTTAATAAATGATGATGTTGTTGTTGTAAATGTTGATGATGTTGCTGATGATGATGTAAATGTTGTTGTTGTAAATGATGTTGATAAGTACCAGGTTGGGCTGCTTGATGATGACTATGATGATGATGTGAATGTGAATGTAGGCCATTATTGCCTTCATGTATTGGCAGTAAATATTTATTATTTGCATAACTAGCTGCACTTAATTTACGTGATGGACCACCAGGTGTTCGTAAATAATTCGATGATAATTGATGAAATTGACGTGATTGTTGAATACGTGTTGGTGTTATAAGACCACTGGTTGCTTTTTCTTTAGCTAATTTTTCAGCAGCTTGTTGGGTTTTCTTTTGTTTTGTTTGACGTGCTTTACGCGATGCCAATGATGCACCACCTGCAGCCGCATACATATTTTATAATTCTTTACAAATAATAATAAATTACAAAATTTTTTTAATTTTTTCTTTTTTTCTCACAGTGTACAAAGTTAATTTTTTACTATAATTTATAAAAGTTAATTATACATTTATATTTTTTTTCATATTATATTTTATATAATCAAAATAGCTTTTATAGTAGTGTGCGTTTTTTTTTGTCAGTGTATTTAATGTTTTCGTTTATAATTGATATAATATATAGAATAATACTATAATTTTTTTGTTTTTTTTTTTTATAGGAAGAATTCAATTAATTTCAAGAGCTTCTTCATTTATAAAGGAGCTTCTAAGTGAAATTTAAATATAAACCATAATTTTTTAACACAGACATGACCTATATATATATATGTAATAAAAGAGTAGCTATAAAATTATGGTTAAAAATTATAGCATCATAAAAATAATATATCGCTCCTTTTTTTATTATTAATATTAAATTTTTAATATATTATGAAAATTTTAAGTTTCCTAATCACAACACATAAAACACATGGCCGGACATGATAAAAATTTTATATTATTTTTATAGTAAGTGTTAATTTTTTTATAGTACGTTACAACATTTAGGCTAGATTAGATTTGTTTGTTTGTTTGTATTAGAAAAGCAACTATACACATACATACAAATATTTTTATATAAATATTATTATTTATTTTTGAAAAATTACAGACACTTAGCTATAATACTAAATATATTTTTATTATGGTTTTATAAGGGATACTATAAAAGGAAGATTTTTATTTATTTAGGACATTTTTTTTTTTTTTTTAAAAAGAAGCATCAGGTTTTTTATTCACCACTAAAAAAAATGTTTACCATCTACAAAAATGTCCTTTTTGTGATTGTGTATTTTTTTTTTCTAATTTAATTTAATTTTAATTTTATATCCCTGTAATTATTCGGTTTTAAGGACAAAAACAGAAAAAAAATTGTTAAATTTATTAAAAATGTTGTATATAATTTAGAAATTTTCTATAAAAAAAAAATTATGTTGAATTAAAAATTTAAATTGTTTATTTGGGAAAATATTGAAAATTTGATTGTATACGTATTTATATTTTAGATGTGTCTGAAATTTTTTATGATTGTATTTTATTTTATTTTGAAATATCCTTTTACAAAAAAATACAATCAAAAAGGATATTTTTTTGTGCTTGAAAATGTGATCTGGATTTTATCTTGATTAAATTTTTTTTTCAGTGTATATATAGTTAATAAAAGATTGTATCGTTTTCCTTATTTTTTTTTTTTTTTTGGAAATTAATTTAAATATTTTCTCATAGTGTAAGGTAAAACTGAAAATTGTAGTGTTTTTGTTTTACTAAAAATATTGAAACCCTTTTTTTTTCTGTGTGATTTTTTTAAAAAATTTTGTTTTTACTTTTAAAAATAAATTTTGATAATTTCTTAATTAATTTTTTAGTATTTTTTAAATATTTTATAAACTAATTTAACAAAAAAAATTTAATTGGTGTTTTTCATTTAATTATTTAATTGTATATTTAAATTCAGTAAAAAATCTATTATTTAATAAAAATTAAAAAAATATAAAGAAAAATTTTAATTTATTGTATAATTTTCTTTTTTTTTGTATTTTTAATATTTAATATTTTATAAAAATAAAAATTATATTTAATTAGAATTAAAAAAATATATATTTTGTATTTAAAATAAGGAATAATTATGTGTTAATTTAATTTCGTATTGTTTTTAATATTTAAAATATTTTTTTTAACAAATTAATTATTTTTAATAATTAATTATTTAATTTTTTAAAAAAATATTTCGTTTTAACAATTTTATTTTTATTATTATTAATTCAATAAAATTTGAAATATAAAAATTAGTTTTTTTTAATTTTTTTTTGATTTTTATTAAAAATATGATTTAATAAAAAATAAAATTTTATTATTAATTATTTTTTTAAAAAAATATATTTACTAATAAAATTCAAACAAAAATTCAACTTTTTAATTAATATTTAATTTTTTTGTACCTAACTGAAGCAACATTCAAATTTAACAAACAAATTTTTAATTTTTTATTAATTTTTTATAATTTTTATTAATTTTTAGTTTTATTGTTAATATTTTTAATTTTTTATCTACATTTTTATTTTTTATTTTATCATAAGACACTTTTGGGAATAAAAATCAGTAAAATTTTTAAAAAATATAATTATTAAATTTAAAAAAAAAAAAAATATTATTGTTAATTTTTTATTTTAATTAATTATATTTTTTAATATTTTTTGTATGAAATTTTTCTTTTTCTTATTTTGTATGTTTTTAGAGTTTTCAACATTTTCTTTTTTTTAAATATATATTAATGAAAATTGATTGTGTAAACGGAAAATACAAATTTTTTGTAAATTATTTAAAAATATTTTTATAATTATATTAATTTTAACAAATAATTCTTAATATTATAAACGATTTATTTTATTAGCTGAAAATGAGTAAAAGAAAATTTTATTTGTTAAATATAAAAGTAATTATAAATTTTTTGGTAATCCCAGAATTATTACGATATTTTCGCTTTTTCTCAAGTTTTTAATTAAAATTTAAATAAATTATAAATTAAATAAATTTCATAATTTAGTATTTATTACTAAATTTATAGTTATATTGAATTGATAATGGTAAGGTACAAATTGGTTGTGATAAATATCTGAAATATGGACAATAATTTATATAAAAAATATTAGTAAAACTAATTCATAAATTTACAATTAATATAATTGTCAATGTTGTAAATTTTACGTATCCTTAAATAACATTAAAGGTAAAAAACATTAAAAGTGGTGCAAATACTGCCAGAACAGAATCTGACATTTGACTTATCACAAATTACCGCCATTTTTGTTTTTATTTAGATATTGACAGCATTGATTTTGAAGTAAACTAAGTTTCTTTACTATAACAAAATAGATTGTCAAGAAGCGTCTACATTAGATAGATGACACTTCGTTTCAATTTTAAGTAGTGTCAGATTATGACAGTAAAAGAAAGACGAAGCATTGTATTAAACAAAGTCATTAGTTATATCTACATTTTCATTTAAATACTATACGCACAAAGACAGTGACCTAATTTGACCTTTTCATATGTCAATTTTATTTTACTTTTTATATAATTAAATAACAATAATAATAATTATAAAAATGACAAATTATTTTAATGAAGAAAACGAATTTTATAGTAAAGGAAAATTTCTTTTACCAAATGAATTAAAGAAATAATTTCACCAAATTTTGATTATTATTGGTTTTTTTTTTTTTGGTTAATGGAAAAAAGGCACATTTTTATTTTGACTGAATTTTTTGAATTATAATTTATATATATAAATATTTAATTAAAGGTCAAATTTTCAGTAAGTGAAAATATAACAAAATAATCAACCGAGTTCCGAAAAGCCCAATACGCCATTTTCACTTTTTTTACTTAGGTTTATGGAACTTGCTTATTATTTGACTGTAATCCATTTTCCGCTGTATTCTATCCTTGTAGAGATAATTAGTAGTAAATTCCACCATATTGGCTTCTTTATTTAGTTCCGAAGAGCCCCACAATGGCAATTTTTGGGATATGGGTAATTTTTTATGCAATTTAGTTTTCAAAATTGTTTATTTCTGAAATATTACGAAAAGCGTTGAAATATTACGAAAAGCCTAATATTGAATTAAAATTTCCATAGATTTAAGTTTTAAATTAAATAAATTTGATCTACGTGTATAGAAAAAATCATGAGGTTCTAAAAACTATGGGTCATTCGGAATAACTTGTCGAAATTGGTGATAACTTTTGCATTAGTAGGTGGTAGGTCAAAATCTGATAATAAGTTTTTACTAAATGTCAAAATTAAAAAAAAAACGAAACTGATTTGAAATCGTATGGATCATTTCAGAACTCAACCGACGAAATATATTTTAAATGCTTTAACAGGTAGCAGCAATACAGTATTTTCTACAATTCTACTCATTATAATTACATTTTTATTATAATCTTCCGAGGATTATGTTGTCGAGGACGCCTATTTCCCATTGGTTGTTGTTATCGACATCGTCTATGGTTAGATTTTTGTGTTTAGGGTATAGTAGCAACAATAAAATTTGAGTTTATTTTTTTGTGAAAATATAAATTTTAATTTGATTATTTTAGGGAATGGTGGTGGGTCAAATTATTATGAAGTTGTATGTAGATTTTTATTTTTCTGTTTATCCATACGTAAAAATTAAATAAATTTACATTTAGCACGCAAATTTAACCCAAGGGAAATTTATTTAAACGAAAGGATTTATATTTTTTTTCCATTAGATTGGGTCAGTTTTAGTTGTTGAAAAATGTAAGTTTTTTGTTTTTGGAGTAATTTGTGGTGAATTGATTTTTATTTATTACAAAAATGAAAGTAAAAATTTAATTATTTACATCCGTGTTTACAGTCTGCAAATATTTAATAACAAAATTTGTGATTTTTGGAGACGAAAATTCAAGTTATTATCAAAATTCTATTCAATTTTTATTTACGATTTATATTTTTGACAGAAAAATAATCAATATTTGACAATTCTGTGTCCTATTAGTATAAATTCACCAAACAACCAATATTTCAACATCAAAAAAAGATGTTGAACTCAATTGGTTGTTAACTTTTCCTTGTTCTCTCTGCTTGAGAGAATAGGGCCTCAAATGATTTCAAACCACAAATTTCTACAAAGTGAAGAAACTTTTAATTGCAACAAGCTTTTAATGGTGAAACATTTATTATCAGTAGATGGTTTCAACTGTTACCATTTTCCCAGTCTTAAAAATTACAATTCCATATTTTAAACTTTTTATTACTGGGTACTGATTTAAAGCTGAGTCAACTACAAGCGACATTGACGTCTCGGTTGGGAATTTAAGCCGGTATCGAATGCAACACAGTATAGCACACTACACATACACCACGGTTATTAAGGACTGTAGCTGCAGAATAAGTTGGGAGATACATCAGGAAGAAAAAATACTAGGAGCATAGGCTCAAAATTAGCTGTAGTGCCATAGAAATATAGAAATAATATGTATAACAATATAAATGGTGCCTTGATATCATGTCATCTTAAATTTTTTTTACCTTAACAAAAATCACGGCGTGATTAGGGTGACATCTGACATTTATAAAAAGAATTAATCGAAGTTCCACTATAAAGTCGCATTTCTCAAGTACTATTTGAGGTCACAACACAATTTTATTTCCTACCTTAACACTTTGACGGACACAATTTTGTTCACGTGATTCAGCTATAGCTGAAACAATAGATCACATGATCAGCTCACTGCAATTGAAGTTGGTGTCCGCGAACGTGTTAAGAAATAGGTGTCAATAGCAATATATCAATTTAAAAAAATTCAAATTTTGACCCATTCCTTAAAATTTTAAAATTCTATTAGTTTTTGTTTATTCAAGTACTAACGATTATAAATCCTTAAATTATTTTAGTGTTAGAAGGATTCAAAATTTATTATTCTATATATCGTTGAACAATAAAAGGAAGAGAATTTATCAACAATAGCTAAAATAGTAAAATAGTAAAATAAATTTCATTTTAATCTAAATCAGAACAAAACATGTTGATATGTAAAAAAGGTAAAAAAAAAAAACGTTTTAATATTTATGCAAATCTTTTGGATGAAAAACCATACAGACTGGAAAATAACAATGACAGATTGCATAAAATTGCAATAAAATGCATAGTAAATAAATTACTGTCAGACGAAATTTAAATAAGTACACAAAATGATAGACAAACCTTTTATTTGCAGAAATAAAAACGGATTTGCATAAAGTAAATTTATGCATTTTACTTACAGTGATTACATGAGATGAAAGTTTATCTATGGATTTTGAAATTTATAAATGTTTTTATTTTTGTACAAGGACTGCGAAGGACGAATGTCGTCTAGTTATGATATTTTTTTTTTTGTTAGCACGTACAATTTTATTTATTGATAGTCAATTAATATGATAAATCTGACATCTTCTATGAATTAATTAATAATATTGATTGCAAAAGTGGATTATGACTTACACATAAATTAATAAGTAATGTCATAATTTGAAATTCGTAATTCATGATTGCGTGTTCGTTTTTTTATTAATAAATCGATGAAGTCCATAATTAATTTACCATTATTGGTAGTTAATGTGGAATTTATGTAATTCCAATCAATTCTAGTGTTTTGATTGATTGAGTTGTTTTTATTTAAGTAAATATTATTAATTTAAATTTATTATTTGATATTCCCAATCACGTTTATTGAAACTTTATTAATAATTAAGAAGATGGTAATTGAAATATAGACAGGTTAAGATTTGTCATCGCAAATGCAAATTCAGATGTATTTAAATCTACTAGGAGAGTTTCATTCATTATTTACATAACAGATGGAGTGGAGGTGGCTTATTGGTGACTGAGCTATGCTGTGATGCATTAGGTCCCTGGTTTAACTCCTAAGCGAGGCATTGAATGTAAGTGCTCTAAGTTGGCTCAGGTTTAAATGAATAGTGAAAAAATTCGCAATATGTAATTGTGAATTTAAGACTGAGAAAAATGCTAACTATTGAGACCATTTTTCCTAACAACAAATGTTTCATAGCTTGCTGCAATTAAAACTTACCGTTCGGAATCCATATAATACTAATAGGTCCAAAAAATGTAACGAAAGCTGTGTTGTCGTGGCCATATCCTCATAAATGGAGTGCACAAAGGAATAATCAGTTTTTTATATTTTTTTAAGTAACCTACTTTACATTATTTTTTTGATGGTGACAAACATTAGTTTAGAAATTAGTGGACACAGTCAGCTTTAAACTTTCGAAAACATAATAAATTTAAAATATGGAAAGTTAGCGTAACTAAGTTGTACTGTTAAAAAAATTGGGCGAACGTGATTGAATATTCCTTAATAATATTCATTAACTAAATTTAACGATTTAATCTTTTGAACTATTAATAGTATTAAGCTCATTTAGTTCCTGAACAAAGCTTAAGATTAGCGGCTTAGCTAAACTGAAAAATATGAATTTTAGTTAATAATAAATTATAGCAAGAATTATTAATTAAAATTTTTATATCTGAATTTATTTATATTATTTATATTTAATATTAACTTTTTACACATAATCAATGTTCAGTTAAAATTTTGACACTACTCTTTTTATTTTTCATAAGCTTAAGCTCGAATTATTGTTCGTTTAATTTAAACTTCATTTTCATTAAAACTTGAACTAACTAACCATGTGATAAGATTTTGTTTAACGGAAACCTCAATAAGTAGTGGATATGGGGAAAGAGGCAGACACCCAATAACACCTGCTCTGCCATTGCCCCGCTTTAATATATAAAAAATTTAAACCCTTGTAACATAATTTTATGACATTTTTTGACAAACATGGAGGAGCCGGGTAGATTGAAACCCTCTATATTAACTACGTTCATGAGAGAGGTGAATTTAAAATATGTGCTATATGGCAGAATAAACCAATGACGCGGAGTTTAGAAAGGACCATTATACTCTAGGTGGGTAGAAGAGTTATCCTTACCTCCCTTCATATCAGAAAAGAAACCAGAATATCATACTCTACTGAAGTTTAAACTATTAAGTTAATTTTATATTATATTTCTGCATATGATATTGAACTATTCATTATTGAACTATTTGACGAACATTTGAGGAAGCATAAAATCGTTTGGGGAATTTTGAAAATACGTATATACAGATTTTCAACAAATTGTTTGCACTGACTAATTTCGTACGCAGCCCTTCAACTCGCTACGATGTAATTGTTTTGAATAGTATTTCACATAAAAATTTAATTAAATTTTTACTACGTATCTTAAAAATGTGATGTGACTTTGATATGTTTAATTCACATTTGGATGTTTTTTTTTATAATATGGTGATTTTCTTTTTTACTAAAAAACTGATAATAAAGTTGACATTTTCATCAGCTTAAAAACTGTACAAAAGTAATTAAAATTAAAAAAAAAAACAACACTAACACAGAATTCATGTCCCACCTATATTTTTATGGATAGGATATGATATAATACTAATCTTCTCTGTATATACTTGAAAAGGTTTAACCTTTGCGTGTTTATTGTTATTGCATGTCATCATATACAAAAAATTGTGCTGAACTTTTATGCTTTTATGCACTGTTTAAAGCAAATATTTATTCATAATTTAAGGTTATATGCTCTATGATTTTAAAATTTTCTCATTGATTTTTAATAAATTGTGTCCTAGAAAAATTTACGCGATTGAATTAAAAAAAAAATATCATTATTCACAGAAAATATTTAGCATATTTTCAAAAATCGATAGATTAAATATTAACCTCCTATTTACTATTAAATAAGAGTAGTCGTGGTGATAATAATTACCAAAATCTGTGAGAATTTAAGAAAAATGTAAAATATTTTAAAACTGGGATAACCAAACTGCTTGTAATTGGGATAGTTTTTTTAAGGTTAAATCATTTGAAATAGAATTTATGTAAAGTGTAATTAATTCATTTATTAAATTTTCCAAAAAATATTATCATAATCTGTAATACGAAAATATACTCCAGAGCACCAGAGTGCAGATTCAATATAATTAATTTATTTGAAATTTTGCACCAAAAATTTCTATAAAATAAAAGCTAATTAAAGTTTAGAAAATTGTGTTTCATAGGCAAAGAATTATATATAAAATATTTATATATAATGTAAATAATTTATTATATTCTTTGCCGAACAGGAAATACAATTTATCAGAGGCGTGTTGGGTAAATAATTTGGTCCTTGCTATTTTGAAGATAATACTGGCCAACATTTCTGATCATTAAACAAATCACTAATATTAAATATTTAAATTAATTTTCTCTTAATTAAATAATTGAAAATTTGATAAATGAATTAGACATCTTACCGAAACTGCTACCCTGATGCTGGGTGTAGGGAATTTACCACATGAACAAGAAAATAGTGGACGCTGTACGCGAAAAATAAAACAAAACCTTCTACAGTTATCGCGTAGGGAAGGTACATAGCTAGTGCTACGCCACATGTCTAGGCATTGAATAAGAGATAAATGAGTACTTCATTTGTAAGTGCCTAGCGCTAGTTACGACTAGGAAATTATTTTCTGTTAACTACCACGAGATCGATCTAAACTAACCTCATCAATGCTACGGTACCGAGAATATATGGTAGCAAAACGGTGCTACGGCGTTTCTTGAAGTTCTGGACAGTCTGAACCATCCAACTAATATGTTTTATAAAGAGTTTTTATATTGTACTTGTTAATGTAAATTATCAGTTATTTCATCCAACTTCAAATTAATTAGGACTTTATAAGGCATTGGCACATTGGCACATTTGCTTGCACATTGTGTTTTTTTTTAAAAGAATATCAAAGTGCAATAGCTTCTGTCAAATTTTATTTTGTGTAAATGATAGAAACAAAATATATTTATGAGCTAATCTAATTGTCAGTTATGGATAGGATCGATCAGATCGATATAACTAGAATAACTACAACTTTTAAAAGACTACCCTTTGTGGCATTTGTCAGAGTTGCGTTTTGGCCAGTACGCCTCTGATTTAATACATTATGTAAATGTAATATACACAGGAAAATTAATATATTTGAATATTTTAAATTTATGTTTTTGAACTTTTGGACAAAAACAAACTTTGAAATAAAACTTTTAATTATTGTTAATTTAAATTAGTTTTCCGGAAATATTAATTTCATTAATTTTACAATTATAATATTTAAATAGGAAATGAAATTGATTCAAAATTCATTCGGCTGACATTAATATAATTTTCTTTTAACAGAAATATTTTCAATATGAAAATTACACTGACAATAAATAATTCTTCAAAATCATAAAACTTCAATTTTGTGATGTCCATGACATTTTTAATATTGATTTTTTAGATATAAAATTTATGTTTTACTTTTATATCAAAACCAAAAACAAAATGATTTTTGAAAAATATTATAGCAAGATTATCACAAAATATTTTTCTGGTATTATAACCCTAAAGACAATTTAGTTTATGCACCTGAGTTTCAACTGAATTGAAAACATATGCCAAAACCAAGTAAATTTGTTATACATGTAGGAGTATAATAAAAAAAGGATAATAAAATGTTGAAATGAATAGAATTTTTTGGGGTTTTATTGTTGTTGTAGATTTCTAATAATATTTAAGGATATATCAAAATCTCTCAGTATTGAATGGAGAGGTGGGCAGCAAAAAAATGACACTTAAAATGTTAGAACTAAAATATGATGGATTGGTAGTGAATAAATTTCATGAAGATTTTAGTTTTTTAGGTATTTTTGTAAAAAGTATTTAATTACTAAATACCTTTAGGTACCTTAGGTAGCACATAGTGCCACTATCAACATTTGGTTACAATGCAATTTTACAATGCTCAATGTTGATGGTGACAACTATTATCGTTGAAATACGACAAAAAAGTATTTGCTACGTTGCTAAAAATTGAGTAGAAAACTTATTTTAAATTAAGAATTAGCATAAAGTAGCATCAATTTTACAAAAAAAGTAAGGAAACTGCAACTTTTAAAAGATCATTTCAACGCGTATAACTTAATTTAAAATTTAATGTCACCCGTAAACGTACGGTCATTTTTAAAAATATATTTCAAATCTCCTGCGACCAAGGAAAAATCGCTTCAAATTGCACCAAAATTTGAATAAATTTGTTGATGTGAATATCATATGGAAAACACTTCAATTTTGTGTTAATACTTCATTTTTTTGGACCCATGTATTGAATATTTGGGAAAAAAATATAGTTTTTAATTATTTATTGTAATATTTGAATTGGTGTACTTTTCTATTTGTTATAGATTTATAATTTAATTATGAAAAATAGGCCATTTTTTCCTGTGCAATATTACAATTGTCACTACCCAGATCAAAATGTACTTCAATACAATACATTCACATTTAGGAATATTAATTTGTATTTTACTCAGATTTTTTCCATAAGCATCTACTCTACAGGGTCCGGAGTTAATGGAAAGCTCCTGAGATAGAAATTCTTTAAATTCTTTGGCACTCTCTACATAATCTTTTAAACAGAAATGAAGGTCTTAGATTTGTGTATATACGAAACATTTGAAGAAGAAGTTAAGTCGACAAGTACATCAATTTATATTCAGATAGACAATCAGCGTTAAAGGCTTTGGACCCATACCAAATTAATTAACTTGTAAGGAACTGTTTCAGATCTCAATAACTTTTGCTTGGGAAAATGGTTAACACTATTTTATATTTCAGGTCATGTAGGAATTGAAGAAAACGAAGAAGGGGACCTTGGACCTTATCCAAGATATACCAGGACCAGATGAGTTCTGCGGAGCATCACGTTGTTATTAAACAAACTTATTAGAGCATAATTAGAGTAGGTATTCGAAGATGTTTATAGCTGGCCTATCTAAAAAAAGAGCCATGTAAAAATGCCCTAGTGGAAAAACAGCTTCAATACCATAATTATATTGTCTGAATCGTTATCCCTGTTTTACTTAAGCAGTTGTATCTGTTCCAAGTTAATTGTCAAATTGTATCTGTAAGTATAATGACATATACTTAGTAAAGAAAAATCACAATAAGCGTATGACTACAGGCTGCAGTAATTAGGGATAGTAGTGGTTCTCCCTTTAAAATAAAAACTAGTCTAATCTAATTGTCAAGTTTTTTTTAAATTCACAGTTTTTAGATGTACTAAAAATGTATTTCAATTATACATTTGATTTTTATTAAGTATTTTCAATATTCCAATCTCTGTTGATGATTTATTTATATTATTCTTAAAATATTTCTTTTTTTCTGTGTTCTGAAAATATATTTCATATGATATTTTACTCTTGGGGAAAGGGATATAATCATCCTTCACTATTTTTGTCCTTGAGTCTTGATAATAACAAGGAATATAAGTTTGCATATATAGAAATTTCATATTTACATGTAGAAAATATAAATTTTTTGATTCTATCCGGAAATAAACGAATTTAAGGAATGAGACGAAAGTGGTGAGAAAAGGGAGTGGTACGATTATAGTTTCAGATTATTACCGGCATTCGGAATATGAAATATATTTTTACTTCAAACAGTTTTTTTTCTTTTTGGTTGGCACACAAAGAAACTCTCCTTAAAAAAGGAAGAAAAATACAAAAAAATATAAAAATATTATTTAGCGAAATGAAGGAAATTTAAATTATGATATTGATTTTTTTTATTATTAAAATTAAAACTAAAACAAAACATTTAATTTATTTGTGGTGAATTTAAAATTTAGAGTTGTTTGCCAACTAGATGAAGTTCGTTTTTAATCACAATTAACTTGGACATTATGTAATATATATCGTAAAAGTACTCCTGATATTACTGTCCCATGAAACTACAATTTTAATTTTGTCTAAATCTATTTTATATAATCCCATGTGGATCAAAAAAAGATATGAAACCATTTATCAATATTAATATCTTTGTTTTAGGCACTTTTATACTAGTTTTTACAAAATTGCCATAAGATTTCACTATGAATACCTGTCGTACCACATGCTTTCGCGAATTTTCCAAATCTAGAAGGGCTAAAACCTTTAAACTAAAAGGCTATTCGAATGCTGAAAGTCTTATGATTATAGATTTTGGGACACGAATCTTTAATCTAATACTGAATGGGCACTAAATAGTTGAATAACACTGGGTGGGTACTAAATATATGGGTCTTAAAAAAGAGTAACAACATATTTGAGTCCTTAACTTCAGAATGGGCCAATGGAGAAGTATGGTTTATATCGTATTTAGCCCCCAAATTAAAAAAATTTGCCAAAAATAATTCCTCTAAATTAAATTAATCTTTTACATAAAATAAAAAATCACACGCTTGTACTACGTTACAACAAATGGGATGTAACTCCAAGTGGGGACTAAATCGGGAACACTGTAATATATTTTTTTTGCTACAAATACTACTATAAATATTGTGATATCATCGATCAAATATTTAGTGTCGACCCTGTATAATCCGTCAAAAATTGCTTTAGTTTTCGAATGTTTGGCACTTATGAAAGCCCCGAAAAATTATGCAAATTTAATTGGATTTTTTTTAAATAAGCACTTGTGCGATAAGACAGATCATCGATTATATTCAACATTAAAAATATACATTTTTAAATTTTGTACAGTAAATTCTAGATTAGGTGAACATTATTTAATTTCCTTCTCATTGGTAAGGATCGCCTTTTCGAACATTTAAATAAAATTTTATATGTTTACTAAAATTGAAATGATCACTAAAATTTTGCGATGAAATGTTAAATTTTAAATACGTAGTCCCCAAATTTGTAGAAATAACATTGGAATTGAATATAATTGGACGAAAAGAACAAAATTTCTGGAATTGTTTTTTGATTATACTAGGATCCGCTGGGGATTATATTATTTAATTATATATGGCACTAATGCAAAGCCTTTTTCTGATATTCTAAAATTTAATTTCAATTTTTTTATTTAGTTTATTTAAAAACTTAAAAAATATGTTTTAGTATTTTCGATATCATAACATTTTTATAATATTGTTTTGCATTAAATCCGAATTTGTGTATTGAAGCTGCACGAAACTAAAAATATCTATTTAATTTTGATTTTTTTTCTTCTGTTAATTCAGTTTGTGGATAGCTAGCATATAAATAGTTTTAAAGATAAGAGGATTATGGCTAAAATACATAATATTATATTAAATTGAAGGATATAAGGAAATCTTAAGATTAGAAAATTGCATTTTCTTTAGCAATTTTTAATAAATGAAATGTGTTCATTTAAAATTTAAATCTTATTCATGTTTTTTTGGTTATGTTATTAGAGGCTTTTAAAATCTTAATCTTATCGTTCTTTTACAATATATACAAAATTAGATGTTAACCAAAATTTACATGTTTTCCAAATCTGTTACGGTAAGGATTATTATTTTTAATCTATTGCATTATCATTTTCTAATATTTTAAGCTATTTTGAATTACAATTAATCCTATTACGGTTATAATGCAGAAGTATTTTTTAAATCCATTTATTAAACTTTGTACAAGAATGTTAATGTACTCTTAACAACCTGGCACGAAGTCACAATAATGAAATCTCCAGTAACGGAAAAGCAGATGTAAGGTAACCACATTAAGCCGAAGGGAATGCATAGAAATCATTAAAATTTAACTTAAAAAAATAGGACTTTAATCATTTTAAAATAACTTAAGATATCTGTCGATGACTCTCAGTCAGAGCTTATTAACCAGTTAGCCGCACGGGGTCAAACTTTCAAAATATTAGTTACGACGTATTTTCTTTGGCATTATTTCTGTGTCAATTATTTTTAATGAATAACTTGCATGATGCAGGATTACATAGGATTGGAACCGAATCTGAGGTTGAATTACAAAAGTGATTCAGATCCATTGTTACGAGGATATATATAATGTGTCCATGTAATAGATCAAACGACTGAGTGCGTAAATCCACTTTGGATTCCTTTATTTCAATCCATTCACTCTTGTTATTCAAAGCATATGTTCTACTCTAGAGAGCACTTGTTTAATTTCTATTCCATTATTTCAATTAATTTCCTACTAAATTTAATTATATATTTCTGTATAATAATTTCTATTTAATTATAATTTTTAAATATAGATTTAAATTTTCCATATTTATTTTTTTCGGTATATATATAGAAAAATAAATAATTCAAAATCTCAAGAGTCAATTAATCATTATTGAAGGCTATATAAAGTCCAATGTTTGTGCAGTGAGCCATAATATTATATCTGATCTATGAATAATCTACATAAATGTACAGACAAAATTATCATTTAAAAAAAAGTGTATTGGCACGTACCTGAACGATACGATATATAGAAAGAATATTAATATTTATGTGTACGATGGAATAGAAATTGAAATTTTCCAGTCTGTGCTAATGTTTAAGGAAAATATAATCATTAATTTAAAAAAAAAAAGAACAAAAAAACATCAGAAAATTATTATACGAAAATTCTGTAGATTATAGATTATAAAAAAAGGACTATAGACTAACATATAAGGAGATAAGGATAATAGATATAATTAGAATTACGAGGATAATAATAATAATGAAAAAAAAATATTATTTGCAATATTGTGATATGATTATTTTTCTAAGGAGTTTGAGGTCTCGAATCTCCAATTAATCTCAATCGATGACTTGTCTCATCCCAAGCACATAAGTGTTTTATTCACAAAAACCCATATATAAAGGAAAAAGGATTCCGGAATTGAAATATTGAAGAGGATTAACAGCTTTAGCTAGCAACTGAATGAGTCGATAAGTATTCTTTTAAACTCAATAAATATTGAATGAGAGTTCTGGCAATCCTGCTATACATGATTGCGCTGATTTTGCCAGAACTTCTATACCTTATTTAATGACTTTAATAAGGTTCTGTCTATTCATTTTTAAGATTGCTGAAATATCAAAAGTATATAATTATTAAAATATTTGTACTCCTAAAATCTTATTAAATTTTTGCTTACAAAAACAATATTTGCCCATGACACACATTATTTACAAGAAATTCCTCCTTATATCTAATAGGTTTTTATATTTTATATATAAGTTTTACATATATATTGAATATCTATAAAGTTGACACACCTTAAACATTAAACTTGTAAGTTGAATATGAATAGCTCATACATATAGTACACATAATTTATCTATGAATAAATATACTATAATAATAATAATAATTATAATTATAATGAAATCCCAACAAGTTTGATGTCCTTGCTAAATGATACCCCAAGGGATTTATAATATAACTATATATATATATGGATTACAAGTTCATAATATTCATAAACTTATTGTGGATTCAATAAAACGAAAAGTTTCTCTCTAATGTCTATTAAATCAGCGTTTCCCAATCCTAACTAAATCGTGAACCAGATCAAAATATTGAAAATTAAATAGAATTTCGGTGACAAATATAAGATTAGGTTTGTTTAGAGTGGCGGTGGAGTTGTGAATCCCTGAGTTAAGATGCGTCCAGCGTATTCGTCGATATATCAGAAAAAGAAGCTCAAAGGATTACGTTCTATTCGCAAAGTTCAGAGCCATTTTGATAGTGAGTTTTGAAATCTCCTCGAGTTTAGAGAAGAACGATTATTCTTACGAAAATTATGAATCCCGTAGTTAAGATGTGTCCTGCGTATTCATTGAGTTGTCATAAAAAGAAGCTCAAAGGATTACGTGCTATTCGCAAAATTCAGAACCATTCTGATAGTGAGTCTCTCGAGTTTAGGTTTAGAGAAGAACGCTTATTCTTACAGTGATACAGAAAATGCTCAAGATTTTCTTCTTGTCTCAGTTCCTTATACGAAAACTCTTAAAAAACTTAAACCAATCTAATTCAAATCAAAATGAAACTTATTTTTTTTTTATTTTTATGTTGACGGACCGCTTATATATTTAAGCGGACCAACCGATTGGCTAACACTGTTTTAAAGGATATTTTATATATGACAGAATATTTTTTATGAAGAACAAGTAAAAAATATATTAATTTTTATGAAGAGACAATCTGACATACTGACCTTACGATCTAGTAAATGATGAAATGGATTTTTTTTTGGTTGTTATTGTGTAATGTCATGCAATTTATCCAGTTATACATATATAAATAAGGACATCATGTATACAGAGTAGAAAATATTATATAGTTTTTTTCTGAGGTTTATATTTGTGAAGTGGACCAAAAAATTGATATAATCCAATGTGAAAATGTATGAATAAATAACGTATCAATATTTGAAAATATATATTGTGTATTTAGGACATGCTGCGTTGTTGTATTTTTTTTTTTTGATTTTTAATGTAACTCATGTAATTACAATTCAATTTTGTCAGATTGAATATCGGATTAATTTCCGATAAATTAATTTGAAATTTAAAATGATTTTACATATACATATATAAAATATATGACGTGTTGTAATGAAGGCAATATATATATATTTACATATGTATTAATATTGGATGATTCTGAACACAATTTCTTAAAATTGATTAGCTAGTTAAAAGGTCCTTGATATAAATGATAAATATTTGTTAATTATGTTTAATGTATATTCATCAATATTTCTTAACATGTAAATAAACGTCAGTGTTGCCAATTTATACAATATATCAGATTCTAGAGATTGATTTGTTTTACAGGTGAATTACAGATATATTACAGGATTATTATTACAATGACCTGTAATGTTAAATATTATATATTTCAATATTTTAAAGGTAAAATCAGTGTTGCCAAGTATTTCAATTACTAATTTTGTACATTTCGGCAACAAGGAATACAAATTGGTTCGTTAAAATCTAATACAAATTATTAGTCCATTACTATATGGAGGCTTCACTTTACATAATACTGTACAACTATAAAATGTACAAAATTCTGTGTAATAATACGCAATTCATATGCACTTCAGAGAGATGACATATTAACAGAGATTCCAGACCCAAACTCGCTATTAAAATTGCTTTGTCTAGAAGTATTTAAAAGATTTCCAAAAATGCTTTTTGTTTTACAGGTAAATTCGAATAAGTCTGTGATTCGAATTTACAGACTTAGTGTGAATAGACCTTTAGTATAATGTTTTTGAAATATTCGAAATTACAATCGATTTAGTTATAACTTCAATTACTATAAAAGACCAGTAATAAAATTAGGCACACCTTAATACTAACTTATTTTCTAAAATTTATTGCAATATAAATCGTACAATATCAGAAACTAGAAGTTAGGAATTCTCCAGGGTAAATAAATAAAAGGTGAATTTGGAAATACATAATAGTTTCATTTTTATACATTATTTCGTTGTATATATAGAAACTACAAAAATTTATTGGTTACAATGTTATAAATTTATTGGAAATATCGATTGTTTTTAGTAATAATATTAAAAGATTTTCATATTTTCAAGAAAACACTGATACAATTTAGCAATATTCATTCTGTATAGTGAAATATGTATTAGTAATTTTCATATCTTGTAATATTTCATGTTATTTTATATCAACTGTTAAATTAATGATAACTATAGCTACACTTAGATTTTACGACAATTTTGATTATATATTCACACTTTTTAATAAATACAGCATTATTAAACCTTCTAAATGAGCTAATAAACGAAATTAGTCTAACAATAAAATCTATAGAAATTTTTCACTACAATCACTAATTTCAAATTTGATAACATTGTGAGCTTTTTAATTCTATCCTATCACTTGTATTATATTAAAATAGACACTGTTTTAGTTTGCTTAATGAATCTAGCATGTAGCACGAACCATTACTTATTACACCCCCATATAATTAAAAAGCCTAGATTAATGTCATTCCAAATTAATAGACTGAATTCAATGTTAACTTTTGATTTGTTGTGTTCCAAATGTATGATTACAATAAAAATAAAAATAATATACACGAATTTACGAATTTAAATGACAAGGATATCAATAAATCATTTGAAGAAAAAAAAACGCATCAATTTATACACGAAAATCAATAATAAAAACGTGATATGAATAAAAATGATATAGTTTTTAATGGAAAACTTTATAAATATTTTGAGTAATGATGAAAAGCTTAGTGTACAAATTAGAAAAATAATTCGTAACTTATGGAAAATACAAGATTTTCTTAAATAGTTTTATGAAAATTTTCCATAAAATATAAAATTTTGTTATATCAAAAATATTTAAATACAAAAATTAAATTACAAAATGCCAATTAATAAAATTTCATTCCTACACAACATGAAGTATCAATTGTGGTGTCATCGTTGACCGTTGAGTCATCATAATCCAACTTCATTACAAACTATTCTCTATCAAAGATTCAGCTTTCTGTAATAAAGAGTATAATGCTATAGTCAGTCCGCAAGGATTAATGAATCCTAAAGTTATTCGCTTCTCTTGTATTTCTACGTGCATTGTCGTGCGGAATTGAAATATTCATAAAGCAGAGTGTAACTGCCTTGGTATTGTCAGTCCGTACCCTCTGTTTAAATTAAAATTAGTTGACTCGTTAAGAGGCCTATGTATTTCTTACAAGTCGTCCTCTTCATTGACAGGATCGGCTCTTTTTGTTATTATTCTAGTAATTTTATAGCTACAAATTAAGGTACGAGCTAAACTTCCTTATTCAGTCAGTTATTTATATTCATTGTAGACTGTAATTTTATTGAAATATTTTGCAAACATTAATTTTTTTCCATTTTATTTTATTTTTGTTTGTTTAAATCAAATTACATAAGCCATTAATGTAGAAAAGGTGTACACAAAATGGTTTTTTAAACGGAAACGGATAGAATTTAAGGAAGTTCTCAAGCATTACCGGTTGAATTATATAATTTTGAAATAAATATATAAAAATTAACAAACCAAATTTTATGTGTATACTTTTAAAAATTCTTTTAATAAATTTTTATTCTTTGTATTTCACATTTCCGTAAAAATGTTGGATGTTAATAATGGAATGCTAGGAAGGAGTCATTTGTAAATGAAAATTATACTTTGTATTTCGAGTATTTAATGTCAGTACTAATATCTAATTATTTTTATCTAGAACCACTTCGGTGCCATTTTTCTGAAGTGAGTTCCTTTATGTACAACGTTTTCTTAATTTTTACTATTATATATTTTATTCGAAATCCAATTACTAGTTTTGCTAATGTTGGGTTGTTTATTCTTTATAAAAAGTTTTAATTATTACAAGAAAGTTTTATAGGCCTAAAAAATTACAGATTTGTAATAGATTTAGAGCATTACATATTAATTTGGTTTAGGTTTCATTCCTACATATTCTTATAAAATATACAGCGATTCATACCAAACAAGCTGCAAGCTGCAATGATGTCTGTCTTACCAAATTGATTTCGTACTAGAATAAATGAGTTAATCGTTAAACAGGCAGGAAAATGCTTTACAATTTTCGTGATTTGTTTCACATTTACTTTCGTACAGTTAAGTTTAATGTTTCTCTAAAGATAAAGATGTGTACAGTATCGTCAGCATTTCAATTTGAGTTGTGTTCAGTACTTATCGTCATCATCGATACTGTCTTGTCTATAATTGATGTAATTCCAAATTAGTTTACAAAAAAATGGTATTAGGTTGATTGATTGCCGACAATAATGTTTTTAAAAACCTTGGTTACAGTAGCATTGTAAATGATTTCACAGTAAAATTGCAAAATATTAAAATAAGGCAACATTTTTGAACTCATTCCATTTCCATGTTACAAATCCAACTTCCGTCTACGAATTTTGTTGTTGATAAACTTACGGCTATGATTTCATTTATGGAATTCGACATTTACGATTTTCCCTCTCTAACTATAATTTGCACCATTTTTTCTGAAACGTGATAAATTTCTTAAATACAATTTTTGTTCTTCTCGAACCTATAGCCTAATCAGTGATTACTTAATTATACAGTCGACCCCTATGTTAACATTAAGACAAGTATTTATAACTTAATTAAATATTGGAAAATTTAAAAAAAAAAGTTTCATTTAAGTTTTTTTAAATTGTAATTGTGTTCTTAACTAAATACACCATTAAAAATAATTGCTATAAATTTATACTAATTGCCCATTATTTGTCAAGGCAATAAAAACAAATAATAATGTTTATTTTTTCCACCATTTTTTTTTAAAAATAAGTTTCATTTTTAAATAAAATCATGAATTTAAAATTAACTTGCATTTTCTGTTTTACCAATATAATTTTATTTACATTTTCATATCTAAACTATATAAATTTTTATAATATTTTATTACCCCCTAAATTTTGTATACATGACTTAAATTTTAAAATATATAGAAAATGTTAAAGAAAACTTTTAAAGTTTTTCACTAAAAATAAAATTTTCACTATAAAAAAAATTATATAAAAAAAAAAGAAAAGAAAAGAAATAAAAATTGATTTTAAATGCATTAAAAGTTGATACGAAGTTTAGAAAGCATTTTCAAAAAAAAATCGTGAATAATTTAGAATATCATTGAAGCAGCGCGTTTTACAGCCTATATAATAGCTATACGAATTGTCATATAGTTTTTGTCATGTTTTGCGGTTTATATTGTAGAGTTGAGAGGTTAAATAATATTTTACCTGAGGGCTTTAAGGTTTGGTTTTTATACTAACGAATATAATAACAAAAATTATTTCCTTAAATATTTATAGTATAACATTATTACAAATACACAGATTATTATCATGTGCGAATTTGGATTATTTGTTAATATTATTACACGTATATAAAAGGATATTTTGTGATGGTATGGTAAATATTTAATAAATATTTGCGGTTTTAATTATTTGGTTATAAGAATATATTATTTAAATGATCCTTTAAAAATGATATTAGTGTAAAATTAGGATTAGCACATTTTAAAGCTAAAATTCATATGGAATCTATAGCTATAGGTAGTTTTATTGGAAACTTCCTTAAGATCAATCTCCAAGGATCAATGAATCCTAAATATATCTGTAACATTCACAAATCAGATGTTCGAGTATATCTGTCTTAGTCTTGTCTGTACCCTGTATTTAAAATATTATTAATAGACTCGTTAAGAAGCCTATGTATTTCTTACAATTTGTCCTATTCATGGACAGGATCGGTTTCTCCTAACAACTTTCGCGATCGCTTTTGTTGTTATACTAGTAATTTTATAGCTACAAATTAAAGTACGAGCTAAACTTATAGAATCTATTTATAACTAGCTATAAGTAGTTTTATTGGAAAGTTTGTGCTGAATCTTAAAAAAACCATTAAATTCAGCATCGGAAACTTAGATTTGCGCCTAATTTTTAATTATTATTATTAATTTTATAAATTTTTTATTATCTTTACGTAATGAAAATGTCTGTCGTCATTTTTTAATGAAATATTTAAATATACATTTTATACTAATTCCTGCCAATGCCATTAACTAAAAAAATGTTGACAGCTGTTTAATCTCTTAAATCAATTTTTGAACATTGCTCAATCTCAGCTTTGATTATATTTGATGCCACCTTGAGGCCTACATTCGCTTATTCAAAATTCTTACCTTTATATACAAATTTAGTATAAAAAATTTTTGTAACCCTATTTCATATTTTTTGACAAGATTTAGTAACGAAATCTATTTTCGTTACTAAACGAAAATAGCGCCAACTACGAAAATAGTTGGCGCTATTTTATGTTGTATCATGAGTGAAGTTAGCTTCTATCAGTCCATCAAACATTATTACATTGATTTCCATAATATGTTCAATGTTGACATTTAGAGTTTCATCGCAAAATTGCAAGCCTTACTCTTTCATTGGAGATTTAGCTTTAGACAGAATTTCGATAAAATTGGCAGAACTAATTGACACTATAATTTTAGAAATAAGATAATTTTTGACAAATTTCTAAATTATAAATCTTAAATAATTTCTATATGAAATTCATTATCATAATTAATATAATTAATATTATTTTAATCAATAAAATATTCTAATTAATAATTAATAATAATTTACATTATTTAAAATTTCATTTGCAAGAATTTCCATTTATTTATATTAAATTATTTCAATATTATTTTAAACTTATGGGATTCGTATTTGAAATATTTCAAGGCATATGCAATTTATTTGTGATGAATAATAAATTTAATTGATAAACTATTTTAAGGACATATATTTGTTCTTGTGTGGTGTAGTCATGATTTCCTTATGGTATGCTATAATAAAACTATTTTAATATCGATTTATTTAATTAATAAATTATTTAAAAATAATTAAAATAAATATTTACTAGGTTTTAAAATAAAATATTAAAATAAAGCTAACACAATTAAATGAATGGTCATAAAAGGACATAATATCAAATATCCTTATAAGTAATAGAAATAAGCTAATTAAATCTTAACACTTTTATTATTGCGTTATAATTATTGTTATTAATAATAAATATTATTTATATCAAATTAATTATAAAATAATAAAATTATCCTTAGTTATCCTTGAATAATAATAATTGAACTAAATATACTTGTTACTAAATAAATATTTAATGTGAATAATTAAAACTTTGGAAACAATTTCTTTGATTTATTATGGCGAAGGTGTTGTAAAAAGACACTAAATCATTACAAAAACTTGAAGTTTTCTTTCTTTTTTTTTTGAACGTTTGATTAATTTATAAATTATTTTTAGATTGTTTTGTGGAAATTTTATTTATATAAATATAAATAATTATTTCTTATTGATATGTTTCAAAAGAATGAATTTCTTATAAAGTTTATTTAGTACGTAATTGTTTTGATGATTATCAAAAATTGTGGTATGGAATTAGAAATATATTTTATCAAACCTCTAAGATCAATATAAGTAAGAAAATTTTATTTATTTCAAACGCTTCTCTGATATAAGCAACGCATTATAAAAATTTAGCTAAATGTAAATTTAACCTAAATACACTAACAAGGCAAAACTAACTAAGAATCGTTTGTTCACTTGGACATGGTGGGATTGAAGGCAACGAAAAGGCTGACGAATTGGAAAGAACAATTCCAATTTCTCTCCGATAATTAAGACATCCTTGTCAAAGTGGACGGAAAAGGAATACTAAGAATTTTAAACAAACCATAATGTTAAACCCTAAAAGTCTAGAAACATGATTTTGATGAATAAACTGACGGCTCCATTATTTACCGGGGTAGACACTGGTCATATTTTATACTTAGGAAGTATGGGAGAAGATTAGATTTAGCAGAAACCTATGTACAGGATGTGGGGAAGTGGAAAAAATACTAAAACACCTCCTCTGTCAGTACTCTGGGGTAAGATAAAATAAGATTTAAACTGTTGGCACGTCACATTTAAACTGATAGGGGCAGCAGGTTGAAACCGCATTGAGTAATTGCGTTCATGAGAAAGATGAATTGGAATGATGTGCTTTGGAGGAGAATAGTGTACAGCAGGCCCTAGCAGAAGGGTTTTGTTACTCTTCTCTTCCTTAAACCAACCAACCAACCAAAATAAAAGAATAATTTTAACTAATTATTTGTGATTTGTCATATGTATATGTAATCTCGATAGGGAAATACTGGAATAAGACATAGACACCAAATGTTATTCATAATTCTTATTTGTGTTCAAAGAATTTTTCATACTTATGAGTAGAGTAGGTTCGTGTATTAAGGGTTAATATCTTCCTATATTCTTTCTTTTTATTAGAATTCTACTTTTTATAATTAAAAACCAAATTGAACATCTAACCCGAGGTCTGCCTCAGAAATTTATGCTACCTACATAGCTTCAAATTAACGACAACTAAAACTTAAAAGTCTCAAATTGATCCTGCTAGAATATGATCCCTATTCTTTGGTACTTTATACTTCTCCAAAAGTTCTTGATATGATTTTTTTTGGTGATAATTAAATAATTTTTCATCCGATTTTGGTGTAATAATTACTTGTGTGTTTGAAATGTGAGACATGTCATTGTTTGATGTTAATTAATATGCTACAGGTCATACGAATAAACAAGAATATCGAATTGACAATAATAAACATTTACCCGACAATCTCATCTAAATTTTATTTTTAATATCAATTTAAACATAGCTCAGTCTCAGTCGATCCGCAATGCCAACATGGTTTTAAATAAATTAAAACAATTATTTATAAAATATAAAGAAATAGTAATGTAAATAATAAATCTAACTTCACCAAATATAATTTTTTTGTTTTAGTGCCTTTAATATTCGCTGACAGTGTAAAAAAATTCATTAATAATTAAAGTAGATTTTCATCCTACGGAAATTTTTCATTTATGTTAAGTATAAGTCCAAAAATAGAAATTTTAATTTAGTTTAGGCTATTTGAAAGTTACACAAAATTTTATATAGCTTTAAGCAAATAAGAAATTTTTATAAAAAGTATTAAAAATTTAAATTGAAATGAATATAAAAAAAAATTGGTGCAAGGTTTATTGAAAGTTTGAAGAAGAATCTATTTGTTAAAGTATCTAAACTGACGGGTATATAATTATTTATATTATATAAGAAACTCGCACATTAATTTAATCGTAACCCAATTTTAGTTGGGGACTTATGTTAAAGTCGATATTATATGGGATTGGTTACAATTTACTTAGAAATCGTTTTTGAGAAAATTAGATTTATCGAAACTATTGACTACTTACTCTATTGAACAAGAGAACGATGTCAATTCTATGTTCTGATTTTGAAACAGCTATTATTCGGAAACATAAAACAACATGAGGCAATATAGTGAACTACTTAACTATTCACTAGGTGAACTGCTTCTCCTGTCAAGGTTTTTTTTTGAATACAAGATAGGTGACACCAAGAAATCAAAACATGGACCTTCACAAGATAACAGGGTTGCCAAACAATTCATATACATATTCACTCAGTCCAACGGACGCGTTGAGTAGATAATAGAGTATGAACAACAACTGGTTTACTTATACCTGACACTGTAACCTGAAGAAACATTTACATACAATTGGACTAGCTAACAAACAACGTATGGAGATTGTGCGACTACAAGGAAGAGCACATCCTATAGGAATGTGAGCAAGGGCCTGATCGAAACTTCGTAACATAGACGACACGGTTTTGTGCATCCTCTAAAACTGTCGTCGAACTTACTCAAAAGCCTCCTGTACTTCTTCGAAAGTACTGATCTGGGGTGGATTAATTAAAGATATATCACAAAAGACCAAACGGTGGCACAAGTAATTTGTGACACTGGTACCTAGGACTCTATCTAATCTAATCTAGGAGACACCACGATATAAAAAAAGTTATTTTTCAATCTACGGATGTAAGATGATGGATTGATTCACTCTGAAAATATTGATTTGCCAACAGGAACGTATAAAAGTCTTCATACAAGAGTGAACCTTTTTCCCAGTCCACTTGTTTAGAAAATACGAAAATTTTAATAATTTCACCTTGTGTGTGTTAATTTAGATTAAACAATTAAAATTAAAAATTGTATAATCTGAAAATTTTATGTTTCCTCAAATACACAGGCCTGTCAAAATAAGTGATGTCGATATCAATTTATAATTGTATTTACAATCAATTTATTTAAATTTTTCTGAATAATTGGAGTAAATTATCCGAAACAGAAATGCTTAGTTTAAAAAAATCCTTTTTTTTTGTGTTCATAATCTTTTTTTTTTGTTGTTGTTGAAAGTTATATCCTCATTTATATGCACAATCATTTTTCCAAGCCTATACATATATACATCAGTATTATATCCCGTCAAGCTTAAGGCGCTAAAATATTACACTTTTTACCATATTTTTTTCTTTATCCTTCATTCTTTTAGAGTATTGTATTTGTGTCAAATATAAAATTTATAACTATATTTGTGTGCATATATTTATTTAACTTAATCTTTGTTTGTTTTTTTTTTTTAATTTTTTTTTATTTTGGTGTGTGTTTATTATGACAGTTTAAAAGGACAAGGAAAAATATTGTCTTCAACGAAATAATAATAATAATAATTTTCTTTCAGGAAAATGATATAAACAAATTTTTTTTTTTTTGACAATTCCATTTTTGTTTTTTGTATGAGTATTCATAGTTTCACCAATGCAAAAAAAAAAAAAAAATATATCCTTTTTCTTCATCATCAAAAAGTGATGAATAATTTTTATATATGGAGAAGTTAAGGAAAAAGGAAATAAAAAAATTTTCTTTAAAAGAGTAAAGAAATTTTCTTGTGAGATTTTTTGTATAAAAATAGTTTTAAAGGATTCAAGAAGTTGTCTTCATAAACACAAAAAAAAAATTCTAAGGTAAATGTCAAAATGCTTCTTAATTATAAATAGTATTTGAAAGACGCATATGATATCACTCGACATTAATTCTTGACGTGTGTACTAAGGACAAGTGTAAAAATCTCAAAAATGTAATACAAAAAAAAATTGTAGTATTACAAGAAAGAATGAAAAAGAAAATATATTAACAATTAAGTAACAATGAAAAGGACAAGCACCTATAAAAATTAAGACCTTGTCATAGATTTGAGTAGAGTTAATTTCAATGTGAAATTTACTATTATAAGGACAAGAGTATTTCACATTTCACTTAAATAATAATAAAATTTATGTAAATTTTTTTTTTTTACAATTTTAAGTATAATTATATAATTTTTTAAAAAACATCTTCACTACAAATATGAAACAGCTTAAGTCGATTTAAGCGTGAAATTAGTTATATATGCCATTTCATCCGTCTTTCGTTTTTCTACATATATGACAAAGATCGTTGTACCGTATTATATTTTTTACCCTATCTATAAATAAAAACATAATAGCTTAAGTCAGTTAAAGCAAATTATTCGGAAATTTAAAATAGTTTATGTTAATTATATAATCTATTTTGCAACTTTAATTTAGAAAAATAACTTATATTATAAAATTAAAAATAAATTCAGATTACCTTATGTCGAATTAATTATTTTGTTTAGCTCATATATGTATAAAGCTGAAGTAGACTTAAGCTATTTTTACATATTTTCTTTTAGTAAATTGGAAACTCAATGTACTAAAGCTATTATTGGAAAATTATAAATGAAATTGTATTTAAGGAAAATAACTTAAGTGACTTAATTTCAATATAGGCTCATAATATTAAAACCAAAATAGTTTTAATCTCGAAAATCTTAATTAAATTTAAACATAAGAAGAATTGACCAAATTGCATATGTTTAAATCTACATACCTTTTACTTTGCTTTTAAATCATTTTCAATAATTTATAGTTACTAAATAGTGTTTTTTAGCAGATTTGTTTCAACGTTAAAAATGAATTTTTGATATAGCATAATTTTAGACTTAAGTTGTTTTCACTTTTTAGTCGATACATTTAGAAATAAATGATTTTCTAATTTTCTAATTTTTTTTATTTGCATTTTAAATCAATAAATATATAATAAAATCATCGAAACTTGACATTTTGTAATTGATTTAGTTAATTATAGACACCCAAAGTTATTGGTATTAGAAATTGGTTAGAAATGAAATTAGTGTTTGCTTGTTATTTTATAAAACTCCTCTCTACTACTCTGAATCCAAGTCAATCATCTCCACCAAATTATCTTTTATTAGGATCTTTTATCGAATTCTATTAACACTTTCGAAATCACAGTACATCTGATCGATATTGCATATTACCGCAATGTCTTAACATTCTTTATAAATCGTCAACGTCAATATATAAACCCTCGTGTACATTGTACCCAAAATACCACGACTTGTCAGAATACCAAAAGGATTTCTTCTGTTTAAAGATAATATATTTACCTGTCGCTATAAGGACTTTCGTCACTTGATATAATAACTACTTAACATTGAACAATAATTAGGGAATCTAAATGCAATTGTAATTTCCAATAATCAATATAAAAAATCATAAAACTCATCATCTAATTTATTTAAAGTCCTGTTGATAAAATTTACAAAAAAAAAAAAATAATATAATTTCTTATTAATATTTAAGGATATGATTTTTTAAATAATATCCTTCTGATATTTATTTAAATATTTTTATGCTTATGGAAGTTTTATGAATAAAATATCTAATTTTTGTGCATTGCGCATTTGTAAAAATTTCTTTTTTTCTTTTTTTTTAAATTAATTAATTAAATTTTGTTATATCATTGGTTGGGATAGTATTAAAAATAAAGAATTTAATAAACCAAAAATGCAGTCGAAATTAAATTGTTTAGTAAATTTGACCAAAATTTATTGTTAGTTCAAGTATAAACAAAACCAGAGATTGAAAATCATGATAAATTCAAAAGAAATTTATTTAAAATTTTCCAAATAAAAATATATAAAAGAATTTCCCAAATAAAATCATTATTTTCAGGTTTGATCAAATCCCTTAGAAAGAAATTCATTTCTTGATGAAATTATGGAATATTGGCTTTTTCAGGAAACTCACGTCCACCCTTTGAAATTATCCCTAATGGAAATTTAATTTTAATCCTATACACAAATTGTAATTTTTGGAATTAAAACGAAAACTGAAAAAATAACCAATATTTGTGGAATAAAATTGGTGTAACCTCAATGAATCCTGTAGCTTTCACGGGCAATAAAAACAGGTTTAGTTAGTGACTGCAATGGACACAGTTTTGTATTTGACGATGAATATTCGGGAAGGATAAAAATAGAACAATTAATCATAACACGCGATGTATAATCATATTTCCATGATTACATAAACAGTAATGGCCAAGGCGTATATAAAAGGACTAAAATCTACCGACAGAACAGGAACAATATTTTAAATCCCACAATGATTTACTTTGGTTTTAGATGGTTTCTAATTTTTCTCATTGTATAAATGCTAAAATTTCCATTGTTTTCATATTAATCAAGGGAATACTTTTCATTTTCATCATTGTTTTATTTATATGACGGAGCATTTTCTTTGATTGATGTTCATTTTCTTTTCGGTTTGAACATAAAAAACAGAATTTTATTAATTTCTATTCATAGAATGTAAAATATTTTTAAAAAGATTTAAATAATTTGAATTTGAAATAGGAAGAGGATAAATAATTTGAAATCATTAATTTAAAAACTATTTAAATATAGAAAATATTATGACAAAAATTTTATATATTATTTTCAACTCAAAATGGTCAAAAAAGAATTTTAAATACATGCAAATATATTCCAAAAAAAATTATTGTTCAATGTTCAAAAGTCCTGTAATCGAATACGTTAATTATATAGTTCAGTCTTGATAATAAATCAAGTACAGATAATTTTAGATAATTAACTATTTAGTTAGAAAGAAATTTTCTAATTCAATGAAGCGAAATATAAAATAAAATTCAGTGAATTTAAATAAAATTAATGAATGCATTTGTAATTAAATGTAGGCCATCAGGAAATTGTGTTTAACTATATAAGCAAGTGTCCTTTTTCTGAATCGTACTATAATTTTTTTTGGAAAGGATAAAAATTAGTTGCACTTTAAAATCTGGTTGTATTTTGTAAACAAAAATTATATTATTTAATGGACCTGATTACTGGGTAATCGGTTTCTTCAGTAATATGATTTTGATTGGACTACCCAAACAGGTTTAAAGAGTTTAAATAAATAGTCATGGTAGCTGGACAATCGAAAAGGCGATTAATAGAACCCTTTCAAATGAATAAGAAGAAAGGCAGAACAATCATAGGCTTCTTTCTAGGTCACAATAATCTGAAAAAGTACCTACACATAATCGAACGACTGCCAGTAGACCAAATGTGTAGGTTCTTTCAATTGGACGACAAAACGGCGTAACACATATTATGTGGCTATGAGGTTGTCTAGACGAGAAATTGATATTTTCCTATTTCGAAAACATGGAAGCTGTTACTAAAGCAGTTAAACTGTTTCATTAACAGCACGGGCTTGGTCAATTACGAATAATTATAAGGTACATCACAATAAGCCAAATGGCTGCAATTGAATGTATCGAACACTTTCAATTGTAGTAAAGCGCCATCTAAGTAATATAGTCAAAATTAATATTATTTTAAGGAAGAATGCTACAATTAATACAATGACTTGAAAATATACGATTTTAATATGAAAAATAAACATTTACTTTTAAATTAAATTAATTTTTAACATATTCTTAATAGTACCACCAAAAAAACTCCTATAAAACCTAAAAGAATAATAATTCCATTATGTACAAATTCATCACGCACTAGTTAATTTTCCTTTGTTTTTAATCATATACATATATATCTATACACACACATACAGCGACATACATACATACATATACGTTTAAGCATGTAAGATTCTTATTTTTATGATTAATAATACTAATTTTTATTTTTGTAATGTAAATTCTTATATTGTTTCATATAATTTTAATATATCATTTATGTATAAGCACATAATTTTTTTAAGTTCTTTTTATGTAACGTAATGTCTATCTGTAATCAATCAGTCCATTTGTCTGTAACATGTAAACCTTTTCAAATTGTTGTTGCATATAGTAAATTTCAATCGAATAGGAATAGGGAGTTGTAAGTACTTTCCGGTGAGTGGCGTACGATCGTGTGATTAAAATCGTTTTGTTGTAATTAGCAAAATTGCATTAAACTTAATGAATAGTTAGGCCACGAACAAAATGAGCCTATGAGCGATGCTAGAAGCTGCACTTAAGTGTTTTTTCATATTAAAATACACTAACTCACAAATGTCCAGCACAATTCATAGCGTAACTAAGGTAATGTAAAATAATATTTACTTTAGTTTTAGGTTTTGTCACTAGGTGGTGTTAAAATTCAGTAGGTGAAGTTAAAATGGTGGCATTAAATATAAATGTTGAACCAAAATTATGTTATTCTCTCTTAGAATATAAGAGAGAATACCCCCATCGGCGGCTGAATACAATTGCTGTGCATCGACCCACCATACTTCTTTTATGAAAGAGATCACCCTTGTGAGTTATACAAGCCTCCGAAAGATCAGCAGTTAGGAAATGATTACCCAATGTCTTTTAATTTTGACAACCGGACACGTGCATTTCAGATGGTCTATCATTTCCTCCTCGTCACCGTAGCCTCTACAGATAGACTCTGCTGTAAAGGCAGGAAAATGTGTCGAGTAGTGACTCCGGAGTATAAGCACAATAACATTTTACTTACTACGATCATTATTAAAATTTTATGTAAGTGAAGAAATTACTCTACAGTAACTCGACTATACGTATCTGTTACAAGTAACATTAATGTATATTTTCTGTTATATTAATGTAAATGTAAAGTTCTTTGATATTAATATGTCGCCTGGCAATAATCAATATTTTTAATATTTATGTACATAAAATATTTTTTTTATTTTTTAATTTCCTTTTGTCTATATAATGTTTTTATGTATATAATGTAAATTTTCATTAAAAATTAACAGAAAAATTAGAAACATAAATTTTCATTGGATTTTTCAATAAGCGATTACGTTCGTATAGTCAAATTAAAATAATTTATTACGTTTTGGTATTTGGATATAAAATGAGAAGGAATTTCTAACTAAGGTAAATTATATATTATTGAAATATATAAAATTTCCTGGAATTATAATATAATATTCATTTAGTAGACTAATAGCTTTAAAAACAATGATTTATGGTTAAATTGAATTATCAATAATAAATTATTAATAACTTATTATATGTTTGATTATTTAATGATAGTATTTAGAGTATAGTTCAATAAATCAACACTAAATATAATAAGAAATATTGAAAGTAATTAAATCTAAAACAAAATTCGCTAAAATACTTTAAAATCATTGAAATATTAACAAATATTTTTTTAATTAAATTAAATTGTTAATTTTCTGGTCATAATTCAGTGAATCACCTTGTATTATTGTGACAGTTTAAAATAAAATAATGAAATACGATTTATTTGTTAACTCTTAATTACTAATTTACTTCCTTATCAAATCAAAATCAGATTCCATTAATTCAAAGAAATAGTTCAATTTGATCGAACTGCTAAGCGATTTACAGATATGGAACGGTTTCAGAACGTCTAAAGTCACTATCTAATTGAGTTTACGCTAATTGGGGTCGTAATCGTTTTGTGTGGTACTCTCAACCAACCAATTAATACTAACAATATTTTAGTATGTTAATAAATGTAAGAACTAAATATGAAATTTAATGCTTGCGAAACGACTTATCTCTTTCTTGCATTAACATTTTTACATTAAATTTTTAGTTAACTCTTTCTTTTGTATTATAAATTTATGATTTTTATAATAGTAACTTATAATATTATCAATATTTCAATTATGATCGAAATACAAATACACCAAAAACTTAATATAATTTATATCTTAATTAATGAATTATTAAGGAGTTACCTAAGTGACCACATTTCATTGGTTATGTTTCAAAAATAGGTTCTGCATTCTAAACGTCAAGTTAATTAAAAATAATTATTGATATTTATATAGCAAATCCAGTTTTCGACAAGAATTTTATGAAATTCAAAACTAAGGTTATATGAAAAGCGCGCAATTTCAAGCCTCCATTAGGTTTATTGTATCCCTATTGGCAGTAGTGTCGACTACTAGTGTCGATTCAGTCCTAGCTAAGATTTAAATAATATTCACGTATTAAATTCCCAATAGAATTTCCATATAATAAATCAATACAAAATTAGAAAATTATGATAATAATTAATATAAATTATATTAAAATTATAAATTTACCAAAAAAAGATGGTTTTAAAATATTCATTTTTATGGTAGGTGGTAAAAAATAATACTCACGAATTTTAAAATTAATCTATTAAATTTATATATAACGACAATTTATCCATTATTATGACATTTTTAATTATTATAGATTTAAATTAATAAAATTGTAAAATTTTCATATAAAATGTTTTAATTATAGACAACGCGATGTTTATAATTACATTTTAGGTCATGAATTTATAGATTTCACTTTCAAATAAATTTCTGAAATTTATGCTTGAAGTGTACCTCAATTTTGATTGACGAATTTAATGTAAAATTTAATATATATTTCACATAAAAATTAGGAAAATTTTCTAACAAATGATTTAATGTATAAAAATATGAAAATTGAATTTTCTTTATATATAATTGTAATTTTAATATAATTTTTCTTTTTGTTGAAACTGGTATATCCAAAAAATGATAAAATTAGTTTTTACTATCCATCCAAATAATTTCGTATATAATTATTTAATTGGTTTAATTAATTGATTTTCCACTTTCAAAATTTTCCTTCGACGATTTTACTTAATTAAATTTAATTCACTTAATTGATATGCTTGATTTTGATTAAATAATTATATTTACATTCAAATTTTACTAATTGATTTTTTAGTTAAAAAAAAAACAATTTTTTTTTTATTTTTATCTATTTTTATAAGGTATTGGAAAAACACTTTAATTTATTAGATTTTCATTGAAAATTTTGTAATACTAATTAGCCAAAAACACTGAATTTATTCAATTTATAAATTAATTTTAGAATTAGAAACTTTTTTTTTGCAAATTTTCTTTTATTTGATTTCTTTTATTGACCTTAGCCACGTACCAATCAAAAATCACAAATAAATACACAAAATGGCGTCTCCACAAATTTAGTACTGACCAAAATTTTAATTAGAAAAATATTTGTAATTCACAATTTTATCAATTAATTAATATAAATTCAAAAATTTTAGATTTCATATATTTTGTAATTTTTTGTATAATTTCATTAATTAAATTAAAATGATTTTCTTTTTAAACTATTTTTTAACTATACTTAAAACCACAAAATAAATTAAATATAAATTTGCAAAATTAAAAAAAGGCACACATCATAAAATAGAAATAATCACACTTTTATTTTCAAAAAGAAAATTCAAATTATATTTATTAATTTTATGTTAATAAAATTCTACAAAAAACAAAATTTCCATTTTTTTTTCTTCATATTTTCTTTTTAATCCAATTTTTTAATTAATTAATTTATTTTTTGTATTTATTAATTAAATTAATTTTATCAGGTATTATAATTAATTAAATTATGACATCACTCTAAATAAAAACACAACGAAAATTATGAAAAAAAAAATATTTAGAATTTTCTTTTTTAATTTTTGGCGCTGGTATTAATGAGGGAAATCGGGGAAAAACCACAAATTAATTAAATTATTTTAAAACAAACCATTTTCATTTTGGTGAATGCTTTTATTTTATATATTTTTTTATAATTAAAATAAAATATTTAATAAAGAATTTTAATCTCGTTTTGTTATTTAAATAAAATTATTTTCATTTGTTACCAATGAAAAATTGACAATATTATTTTATAGGTAAAATAAGTCCAGGAAATAAAAAAAGATTTTTATTTTAAAATTGGAAAATAAATTTTCTGGAGATTTTTTTCATTTAATCCTTTAAATTGTGTTTTTCATATTTTTGTTGTATATATTGATTTAAATCCTTGTACGACATTTTTATATATTATTCAAATTTTAAATAATTAATCGTTATTTTTTTTTTATTGTTTTGAATGTTTTTTGTATATTTAAATTTCCGGTTTAAAAAATAATTAATTAATTTAAATATTTTATTACAATAAAAATTTGTGAATAATTTAAGATTTTTTTTTTTTTTTTTTTAATTTGGATAAAAAATAATATTGACTTTTCTTTAAAATACCCAAGAAAATTATATGAAAAATTAATTTTTGTTTCGATTTTTGACACACAGTATAAAAATTAAAATTTTGTTAAATTTTTTCAGTTTTTTGTTGTTGTTGTTGTTGGTATTTTTTGGTTTTTGAAAAAACAGAATCAAAAAATAAAAAAATTAAATAAAATTCGTTATTACAACAAACGTAACGGACGATAACACGACAGCAACTAACTTAACAACCTTTTAAATGTTAAGGATGCCATCTATACTACTAACATATATTAAATATTTGTATGTATTCAAACATAATTGAATGTGTATTTGTGTAAAGTGAGGGTGGTTTGTCATGTTTTAGTCAATTTTCATATTTTATAGTTTTTTTCTTGCACATTTTTCTACTTCATTTTTTTTTATTTATATTCTTTTTTGTTCTATATATTTGCGAAAATAGTCTAAAAAATGAGACTAACAAAATATTTTTTTTTTGTATATATATATTAAAAAATTTAATACACCTACACATATTTAAAGGATTTGTACAGTGAATTGGGGTGTCAAAAGTGTAGATATCACGAAAATAAAGATTGTATCAAAAAATATATAATTTTTTACTATAATTACCGGAAATGGAAGTTAAATAGATTTTGGATTAAGAATTACATAACTGGGAATAATAGTGCTATATGTAACTGCTGCCATTACTGACATATTGTGACTCTTTGCCTTATAGCATAGGTCTCTTACAAAGTCCAGGTTATGTCTGCATTTAATGTAGTAAACTCAATAATTACAAAACACTTCAAAGGAGTCAGGTTTTATGATTGGATTACTCTAAATAACCTGCGTCTGAATCTAGTTCTTCCAGTTCTACTGTTGCTAGTATACCTAATAACTTACTGTTCGGCACTTCTCCTAACACAAACCTGCCTACATTTATCACCTCAAATATTTCTTCCATTGATAATGCCTTCAGTAATAATAATATTTCAAAAATTTTAAGGTGGCAATACTAATTGAATGTAAATGTCACCTTAAAATTGAATTTTTCTTTTATTGAATAATATTTTAACTTGGGTTACTTGCATATGGCAAGTAATACAAATAAATTTAAATTTTCAATATGGTAATACTAATTTAAATTCGCCATTTTGTGTTTGTTATTTAAAATTAAAAAAAAAATAAGTATTAGGTAAATTTAATATTGTTGGAGCATTTGTTATTAAAATAAATATGTAATTTTCAGAGTCGGACTGAGGCAGTCGCCTTTCCTTGGCGCTGAATATCAAAAAGATATTTTGTGATGTTTATGTTCTTTTTGTACAGTATGATGTAAATATGAAATTAAATAAGCAAATGATTATTTCATTACACATTTCCATCATACTGTACAAAAAGGTTTCCAGTTATCATAATTCCAAATTATAACTAAACCAAAGAAATAAAACCTAAACAGAAGTTGACAACCAAAAAGGTTGGATATCTGTCAAAACATTCTGTCAAACAATTTTTCGTTAAAATTCTGTAAGACAAATCTCATGAGATTTTCATGAGACATTAAAAAATTGTCATTTCATGTTGGCTAATTTGTCTTAACGTTTATCAACAGTTTATTATGAATTTTGACATCTTAGTTTAATTTGGGCTGAATTGAAAATTCAATCAGTATTATTCAAAAATTATTAAAAAATCATTAAAACGATCATTCCAAATAATATCATATGTTTCTAAGAACATTTAATGTTGGCCAATATTGAGTGTCGTTCTGATACTTAAATTAAAAAGTTGATTTCAATGAAACCCCATTGCACTGTATATTTTGTAAACTATTAATATACTACAAGAAAAAAGTAGTTTTGCAGTTTTGTATTTTATAGTTACGAAAAAATATGTGGTTAAATAAAAAATCTGAACAAATTCACCTTAAATGTTTTCATTTTCGTCAGGTATTTTTTATTTTTGTAGGTTATCCAGATGATGAGCCTATAACAGCCTTAGAAAATTTCTACAAATAATCTAAATTCATTAAATGTAATCCATTTGGGTAGTTTTGTAATATTTTTGTTTTGACATACAGGGTGTCGTATTAAAAGGATATTATTTAAAATTATAGACTTTGTACAGGATGATAATTTAAAAATGATATTATTTTGATTATGGTTTTTTTTTTTGTAAATTTTTGTTGAAATGGGTTTGGAAGATATAAATTAACTGAATGAAAAAATAAAGGATATTGAAGAAGTATAAATGAAAGGTTACAAGGGTAAATTTTGTCGGTTTTTGAAAAAAAAAACACTTTCAATAGAAAGTATCTATATATATACAAAATGGCAATGAAAAACTTTTTTGTTATTGAGTATTATTATCCTTGTTTAGGGGTTGATTTTCTTTGTTTTGTTTTTATTTTTTCACTGACGGTTAGACAAAGTTTTTTTTTATATTTTGTTGTTGTTGTTGTTGTAAGGAATGTAAGGATTTTCTTTAACTATTGGAAAATTTGTTATATTTATTTTATATGTTTATAACTGGCGTAATATATTTGTTCTTTAACCAGGGAGATAATCCTTTTGTGATTTTGATTTAACCTTGATTGAAATTCTGATTTTAGAATGGAATTTCCAATTTTTATATTTTTTAGGATTTACAAAATGTTTTGTTGTATATTTAGGTAATATTTGTATTTGATATAAAGTGTTTGATTAAATATTATTTATTAACTAAAAAGGATTTTTGGGTGTAAAGTATATAATTTTTGATTAAAGGAATTTTAAATGAAGATTATTAACACTTTAAATTTTAAGATTTTTATTAGCAATTTTTAATTACTAGAATATTACTTAAAAAAATTACTTGTATGAAATGTAAGTTGGTAAAATTAGTTAAAATTACTTGTTTGAAATGTAAGTTGGGATAATTTTTATTAATGTATAAGTTATTGAAACAAAAACAGGATTAACATCGATGTACAATCAACCAGACATCATTACACTTTAAAAACATGCAAATTTGGTGTGCCAAAAGTACATAATGGAAATCGGTGAGAGGAAAGAGATTAATACTCTTTGGATGTAAGAAATTGGACAACTCAAGCTAGGACGAATGCTAGTACCGAATGGAAGATCTAGATCAAGGCGGCAAAGGTTCGCCTTGGTTTTAAAGTCTTCTTTATGAAGAGAAGGACAATATACTTATTAGATAGACCCCGATTTGGAAAGCTAAGTGTATGGAATAACTAAGAAATAAGTAGAAATAAATGGCGCCGATTTAATTTTAGGTTTTCTCTTCTATATTTTCAATTATTTTATACAATACACGTAAAAAACCTAAATTTAACAAACGTGAAGATGTCCATAAAACACTCCTCTAATACGTAAAAAGGACTCAGAAATTTATAAATAGAAAGCTATTATAAATAAAAATAATTGTTCATCAAAAAAGTTGAATGATAAATTCGAATCTGCAAACAGGCACTCAGATAGTATGAACCTAATTTACATTACACCATCAAAAAAAATTAATTAAAATATGGAAATAACTGAACATAAGCAAAAGTTTTGATTTACGTTTTGGGATTTTTTGTTTGTTTTAAGAATAAATATCAAAATTAAAATATGTTACAAAGTATATAAACAAACTTGCAAACACTAAATTATTTCTTTATTTACTTTTGTTCATAAAATATCTTGAAAAACAATGCGATATTTTATTACCCATAAAAATCCTAAGAAAACAACCAAAAAATACTTAAGATATTTTAGTTCTTCACTTTAACAAAAATATACAAAATATTTTATTTGAAATTTTATGATGTAGCCAATTACTTTGTATTAAAATCTAAGACCAAATTTTATATAAATCATAAAAATCAAATTTAAAATGAAATGTAAATTTTATTTAAGGAACTTATTCCTTTAATCTTATCTAGTTTCAGGTGGTGTTTTTGAAAATAATTGTTAAAAATGTTATCAATTAAAATTATATAATAAATATTAAATTAAATTTTCTTAATATTAGAAAATGGTTAAAAGAATTCCAGAAAGCGGACCGCAGTATAACATATTAAAAGCAAAACCTAAATTAACAAGAAGAAGAAGTAGACCGACCAAGGAAGAGTTCGGAGTATAGTATTCAAAACGACGAAAGAAATCATTAAATTGGTAATAAAAATAAATGGAGGTAAAATGTGAAGAAGGCTAAGACTCACCAAGGGCTGTAACGCTATAAGAAGAAGAAGTTTGACCAAAAAAAACTGGTATAAAATTGGTTGAAATACAACTAACAAAAAAATATATAAAAATTTAAAAAAATTGTTGATCTTGGTATGAAAATTTATTACAATATAAATTTTCCAAATTTTTTTTTTTTTTTTTGATAAAATATGTGCTATAATAAATCACACAATACTACATACACAGTGATAATAATATTTAGTGCAGAAATTGTACACCCAGGACAATTCAACAGGTCAATTATAAAATATATTAACCAAAAAGAAATTTGTTCAGTGAACCATTTTCTGTCCATATAATGTCTAACAAATTGGTAGGTGGATTATCAACATTTTTAACAAAATAAATTATCTACTCTATATATTTCAATACATATAAACAGCAAAAAAAAGGATTTTAACGGATGCACATGTGAATTTATTGAACTTTTCAACTTTAAAGGATTTATAATACCAATAAAAAATGTTTTTTTTTGTTCTTATAATGGAAATACTAAATTTTGTGTATTTTACCCACCCATTTTACATTTTATAAAATTATTGTTCATTTTATTGGTGGGTAAATTTCGTAATGTTTGGGGTGTTTGTAAATATTACAGTCCTGTTTCTAGTGTAATGTCCTTTTTGTAAATAGACAATTTAATATTAATAGTTTCATACATAGTAAGAAAAACAAATAAATTATCATGATTTCTTGTTAAAATATAAAAATTTATTACTCGTAATTTTCGTCTTGATCCTGTACGATATGGTCCTTATCAGTATGATGACATTTAAAAAAAAAAATCAAATATTATATACAAATATTTTACAAGAATTTCAGTTAAATACCATAAATGATACATGAAATTTGAAAGTTTATACATCTTTAAACAAGAGCTTTTAAAGTCCTTTTCGTGGTGAATAAAAATATTTCCCAATATTATATTTTGTCTAATGGGAAATATTTAAGAATTTCCCAATATTTTAAAAGTTAAAATTTTCAAAAAATTTGCCCAATTTTTTCCTTTAAGCTCAAAGTAAGCTTTTTAAAAATCATAAGCTTTTTGTGATAACTGTGATGTGGGTGGTAAAGAAAAGGATATTTTTTTTCCAACATAAAATCAAATCAATTAAATTTATTTACATTTTCAAGCTTTTTCACTTTTATATTTATGTATGTAAATTTTTTTAAGGATTTGTAAGAAATAAATATTATTAAATATAAAATTTAGTAATCCTGGAAGAGTGTGTAATAAAAATTTGAATAATGAATTAGATTAAATTTGTTATATCTTAGGAATGATAAAAAACTAAGTGATTTGATATAATTAGTATTGATAATTATTAATGAAAAATCATTCAGATATCAATAAACTGTGTTTTTCTATTGGTTTCGAAGAATGACATGAATTTTAAATTAATTAATATATTAAAATTTTATATAACTAATATTATATAACTAATATTTTACATCAAAAATATTAATTAGCTAGCTAATTTACCGTCCATGACATTACACAAAAAAGAATTCAAATGTCATGGAAAAATTGTAGAATTTTGGTTGGCTTTTATATTGTTTTGATATTAGCTAGTCAATTATCCATTGAATAAAACTTTAATATAAAAATTATGCCGATTTTAATTTGCATCAAACAAGAGATTTTATGATTTCTATTTTGACATCCAATGAAAATTAGATTTCCCATAATAACTTCACGGTTAAGTTCATTATTAATATGACGGTCTGGTAGAATCATGTCGAAAATGCCGAAAATGCGCTCAATTAGATGAAAATATAATAATTCTTCCAATTAATTCAATTAAATTTCCTTTCTATGATTGGGATTCAATTTTCTATAATGTCATTATTAATTTAATGCTTTAACACTGCCAGAATTTGGTTACAATTAAAACGTACTTTTGAGAAGTACTTTAGGGTGGTTAAAACTAAAAGATTTTAGGTAAATGTATCGTAATATTCAATATTATAGTCAAAAGGGGTTGGTAACATAGCATTATATTATCATATGTCAAATATAAAATTTAGTTACTTTAATATAATTTGTAAATCGTATTAATTTTTAGTAAATAAGTAAAATTTATTAGATTTTTTTTATGAAACTAATTTCATTCCAAACATTCAAAAATCATTAAATTATAAATTTTCAATATAAACTCATTGATAATTAGCATTAATTTATATTAGTTTCAACATCATTTTCAGCAAATAATTTTAATATATGAAAATTTATCAAGCGATCCAATCGAAGAAAGAAGACTTCTTATTAATATCCTTAACTTTCTATATTAAATTAAATTTAAACGAATATCCTAAATAACGAAAACTTATTGCTATTCTTGAAATCTTTAACCTACTAATTATTATAATTAAACGATTTTTAACAATCTTTTAAAAATTCAAACTTGTTACACATTAAATCTAAAACAAAAAAAAAATAGCTACATCCTTAAATTTATTCTAGCTTAATAACAAAAAAACCTAACCTTAAAAGCACAATTATGCCTATTAAAAGCAATTATTTCTTCAACATTTTTTTTTTTTACGTTTGTATGTCGAACAACCTTGGCACCGTCATAACAAATCCAAAATAATTAGTCTCTTGAGTCTATTATGTACGAAAAAAAAGAATTATTTAAATTACAAAAATTATATTACACTAGGGTCTATTAGAAAAAGGATACGCAGCTCCATATCGTGTCTACGAACATCCGGTGTACAACTTTAATATAAAATATTTGTAATAACATGGTAAATAATAAGCTAAAATTGTTTTATATTTATTTCATTTTATAAAAATATTTTATTTGTTACTGAATTTGTATAATTTTTGTTAAATTCAAATCATGTTTAGCCTCTTATGTAATTTAGCATAATTTCAAATAATTTACCATAATTTTAAATATTATTTTTCGATATTAAATATATATAATTATAATTTTTAATTGAGTTTGTTAAATTATTATCATTTGTAGAAACATTATTTGTTAAAATTTTGCGGCTGAATTTTAAAAAATTAGCATTTTTTATAATGCGGCACACAGAAATGTCAAAATTAGTGTTGCCGATGATATTATTTAATTAATGCGATAAATTAAAATAATTATAATGAATTAATTGTAATATTATACTGAGCAATTATGAATTATATGTTTTTAGAATTATTATTATTATTTTTTGATTATTTTGATAAATAAAGAGTTAATATTTAAACACTGCATACAAAATAATATTAGCTTTGAGGATGCATAAGTGGTTAAGATATTCGAAGCTAATTATTTCAGGAACATTAAGAAAACGAGCAACTAATGAATAGGATGAAACCTAGAACAATGGTAGGCTTCCTTACAAATCACTGTAACCTACAAAATTACCTATACACATTTGGTCTATCAGTGGACCAGATGTGTAGGTTCTGTTCAAGACAAGGACAAGCTCAAATTTCAGTTTAATTTTTAAATTTTTCGAATTTTTGATAGTTTATAAATTTTGCAATGACATTTATAGACTCAAAAATTTACTATTGTCAATATTAAATAGCTATATACAATTATTAAAATGTACAAGCCAGTAAATCGCTACCATAGTAGCAATAATTGACAATTTATAATTTACATTTTTGACAATTGAATTGTTTAAAAAATGACAGTTAAGAATATATTTTTTAATTATCGCAAAATTTCATAACAAAAGTGACAGGTATTTTCGAAATTTATTTAAAATATATAATAAATATTTTTTTTTTGTTATTTTTGCTGAAAAATGTTAAATGAAATATAATAACAATCTCGTCAAACTGTCACATTTTTTTTACAATGTCAACGTAAAGTATAAAGGATTCTTTTAATGTTACCCAATGCCATCATTATATGCTATCAAATCATGAAAACTGACGACAGAATTTTTTATATCTATAGAGAAAGTTACATTAGAAAAATGTTATATTTATATATAGATAATTTTTTTGTTGTTGTAATATTTTTGATAAAGTGTTTTTTTTAGTCCTTTTTCATATAAAATCTTTTTTTTTTTATTTGGTTGGAAATAAAGGCGCGTCGGTCTTGGAAATATTTCAAGGAAAGGAAAAAAAAAATACCAACAAGGGTTGAAAGAAATATAAGTACATGGCAGGGTGAAATTAAGGATCGTACCCTATCAGTATTAAAGGTGTCAGGATACATCGTTTTTATATATACATATATATATAAATTTTAAAGAAAAATATATTCTATTTTTCTTTTTGCAACATAAAAAGCTAAAAGGGAAAAAGTTACTCGAAAGTATTTTAGATTAAAAGTTTTTTTTTAACAGTTTCGTCTTTTTTTTTATTTCATATTTTTTCTTTTCTTTTGGTTGGCGAAGACAAAATAAGATAGAAATAATAATAATGAACACTAAATCACAAGATAAATGCTGGAATTAACAAAGAAAGTTAAATTTTAGTGGAATTTACTTTGTGTTGTTTTTTTTTTAAATTAAAGCAATTAAAATTTAAATTCTTTGTAAATTCTGGTAGCATGAAATATTTATATATAGTTGACCTATAACTGAAGTTGCGATGAAGTTACGATAATTGCAATTTCAGTAGAGTTTTGCTATAATCGTAAGAACAACAAAATTTGTAATAACAGTGTCACATAATCTGCTCCGATAGTAAGCGGCTCTGAAAGCACTGGCTTCGTTTACGGCTAAATCTAAGCTGGTTCAAGTATGTAAACAAAATCTTAACATAACCCTAAAATAGTAGCCAGGCCTTAGTATGTTATCAGGCCTATAGTCGAGGTCGCACTCATATATCAGTACAGAAGATATTAAATGATTGAACAATTTTTGTGTGACTGTACTGTTTCATGCACCTGCGACGCAAATATTTTGGTTCCTCTACACGAACTGTAGAAAGCAGGGGTTCTGGGTAATAAACCAGTCTCTGTTCCGGTCGAAAGAATTGTTGGTTCAGCAATTGTTGGTTCAATATGAAGGGTACATGAGGTGTACAATAGACCTAATTCTGGCTTAAGTGATGTACCGTAGCGGTTCCCATCATAGGAGCAATCAAAACTCAAATTGTCAAAACTTAAAATAAAGCTTTCACAATTTCATCATTTATTTAGTACCACTTCATCATTGATTTGTTATAAAACTAGAGATACTTTTAGCTTTCGAATCATATTTTGTTTGAAGTTTGAAATCCAGCGAAATAAGAGATGCACCGAAAGACAGACAAAGTGAAAATTAAAGACACTATCCAAAATGCACGCCACTAGTTGTAGTGGCGATTTCGGAATCATCTGAAATTTATAAAATATTTTAATAGTGTAAATATAATAAAACCGGATCTGTGATAGTTGAAATACTTTTGAATTTGAAGATCTCTATAATTTGCCATTCATTAAAGGTAATTCTTCAATTTCTTTGCTAATGTCATCAAATAAATTTTATATTTTATTCGCCTAAAAGTATGCAAACAATATTATTGTTACTACTATTTTAATGTCGTATTTTAATATAGCTTAGAAAATTTAATATAATCGCAAATTTTCCTCATGCCTTGAATTTCAATTAATTTATACAATAAAAAAAAGGGTTTTTATAATTTTCTTTGAACATTTGAAATCAATTGAAATTATTTGCCCCTTTTTCGTAATATTTTCATACATATTTATATTTGATTGTAAATTGTAAACCAACTTTCGCTATGAATAAAAAATGAAAAATTCAATTTTATTTAACTAAGGAATTGAAATTAATGATAATGAAATGGATTTTTATAATAGATTTTTTGATATATATAGAAAACAAATAAGAAAAGGAAGAAACGGATTATGTAATGGATAAATTTACTATTTATATCTTTAATTTAATTTATTAAAAACAAAATAAGTTTATAAAAATTAAGTGATGGCCGAGGAATAGAGCCATTATGTAATAAACCATATTGCTTTATGCAAAGCCACCTATTTGTATTTTCTTTATTTCAATTGAAAAGTAACTCGAAGTGGTCTTACTTTCACCAACATTGCCTCAATGATTCAGTATTATAAAATATCTGAATCAAGTGTACATAAATAGAGACTATGTTAAGTTTTATCAGAGACAATTTTGATAGAAGTGTAACATAAAGCAAATTGTTAAAATAATTGGATTAATGAATTAACTCGTGTTTACATGTACTTTAACTTATACTAACAAATGAGTAGAGTAGTTCAAAAAGGTTACTAGAGTAGAATCATTAAATATCAAGTTGTCGCGGTTGACCAAAGTCAAATTAAAGAAGCAATAGCATCAAAAATAGCAAACCGAGCAAGATGAAGATATCAAAAATTTTCAAATATTTTCAAAACTTGTTGTCATGGAAATTGTGTTGAAAACTGAGATTGGATGCAATATCTCAAATTTTATACAGAATATCATCTACTAATATATTTGCTAAATTTTTGAAGTATACATAAATATATTTTTTATTACAAATGTCAAAATCAGTGCTGTCAATATTAATAATTCTTAGTGAATGATTTTTTAACTGGCATATTATTTAAATATTTATCCTTGTTAATTGCATTTTTTTATATTGAAAATTATGATGAAGAGCATCAGAGATCAACAGGCAATATTTTCATAAAAAAAATATCACTAAAATTGTCAAATATTGCACATTACTCAATACTGACACTAACAAAAACCCTAGCAAAAATTTTGAAATTAAAATGTGAATATATATTTCAATTTCACCTAATTGAAATTGAACGATCTGTAAAAAATTTGTATTGAGGCAAAAACGTTTTTTAAGGATAACAAAAAAAAAAAGAAACGAAAATAAAAAAAATATTATGTATAACGATTATCCTTAAGGATACGTACAACAACAAAAAAATCTATGAAAGAATATTGAAAAGGTCAAAATAAATATGTTTATTTTCGATTTTCCCAATTGATGAATATGAGAGAAATGAAAAGAATTGTGAGAAAATCGTTATAAGAAAAATCGAATAATTTTTTTTTTGTATTATTATTATTAAGTATTAAAGTTTTCTTTTAGAATTTTCATTTTATATTTTATTATTTTCTAGATTTTGTATACTGTGTGTAGAAAATAATATAAAAATGTATAAAGAATTTATCTGATAAAACCTTATCAAAATTTGTATCTTTAATAAAACACAAAGAAAAATAATAAAAAAGATTTTTTTTGTTGTTATAGATAATTTTCGTTTTGGACAATGTAAAGATAAAAAAAAAATTTCGTGACAAGAATATTTTTCCTCCCCCCCATTACAATTTAAATGAACATTATTTTATTTTGAATTTAAAAGGAATATAATTAGTTTTAAGGACTATGTGTATTTGTTGTGGAATGATGATGATCGACATAATTATTTATTAAAGATTTTATTTATGATGAATTAGAAATTATGTGTATTTTTGTTGGCAATTCAATTCAAAATGGCGTTTCATTAAAATGAACAGAAAATAAATTATATTTTATTAAGGTATTTAAGGGTTAACCATAAAATCAATAAATTTATTAGTCAGGTTTCACATTTGTAAATGTTATACGAAGCGATTAGGTTAAAATAGTTTATGAAATTAATTATATTGTGTTTTTCATAATTCTGTATCGTTCGTTAGTAATTTATTTCATACAAAATTTTGAATTAGTTATAATAATTGGACTACGTATAATAATTGGCCTGTTCACAGGTTACTGCCTGCATTGCTATGAAAAAGATAGGGAAGTCTGAAAATATTGACTGTCTTTTCTGTCCTGATGAAGAAGAAACTGTGAAACGAATTCCCTGCGAAAGGTCAACGCAACTGTATAAGCGATTTCCTCACGAAATTAGGGTCAGTAAAACTAATAGATATGTTTAAGTCGCAGTATAGAGAGTCGGAGGTTTGTACCGATAATTATTTTTTTAGGAGAACTGGATAGAGTGGTAAGAAAATTTCTTCTTCTTCAGACTGGAAATACTGTGTTATGTACGAAGACTGTACAAAATTTCTTTTTAAACCGAGAAGATTGACTAGAAAATTACTTCTCAGGAGGACTGAAAAGAGTGTCAGGAATATGAATTTTTAGCCGAAAAAAGATAAACTGACAAGAAAATTAATTCTAAAATGGATTTAATTTATATTGAAAAGGAATAGAAATTTTAACAGATATATAGCTACAAAAATGATGATTTATTATAAATCATTATAATAAAAATTTTCTCATTTCACGAATTTCACGAAGAATGAATAACATTATGTCAAATGCAAGAAATTACATTTGTCAATATCAATTCAATTTAATTAAAATTAATAATTTAATAAAATTTTAATAAATTTCAATGAAAGAATTTTATTTTAAATCATTTTCATATTATATAAATATCTTCTATATTCAATGAATATTAAATGCATCTGCTTCAGACTCCCTTCACTGATAATTCAACAGTGACAATACTATCAATGTGTTAATATCATCAGGGCCGTCATGTTGCAATTTCAATTTAATTCAATAAATTTTCTATTTTCAAAGAAAATATGGAAATTGAGTAAATTTATTGAAATGCATTTCATTTTTTAAGTTTTTGATTTAAAATGAAAGAGTAAATTATCAAAATATTCGTACAATTTGAAATAAAATTTGTTATAAATTCTGAAATTTTATATTAAAATTGTGTCAGCTTTATTTAAGTGGAATTTTCGACTTTTCAGTAGGTTTCAGTAGTTTTATTAAATAAATTATTTACAAATTTCAGAAAATTAACACATTATTGCTGTTAACCGATTGATTATATCGAAAACAAAAAATTGATTATTTTAATTAATATTAAACAAATAATTCGTCAATTATATAAAGTAATTTAAAATATTTGATATTTATTTATCAGAATTTTATAGAATTTCATAATTTCAACTAAAATATTAATATATTTTTCATTTTCCTACAGCAAGTAACGATAATAATTTCGTATTTTCCAGTATTTTTTATTTTTCAACACCATTTTTTTTTTAAATTAAATATTTAAAATAAAATCATATTCAATATTGACTGACAACCACAAATAAATTATATGGAAATGATAGTGTCATGAAAATTTAAACATTTCACATAAAATTGAGTGAGATATTTCCAAAATTTATTTAAATTTAAAATATGCTGGTCTTTCGGAATAGTTATTAAGTATGGTGATGGATTTGATGGTCAAAAAATAGATTTCGCTAAAATTTCGAGGACTTGTGTTTATTAAGGCAGAAGTTAGTAGCTAAAAATCCATGTTAAAATTTCGATTAATATTTCATTATGTTATAGATAGAAAGATAGATCATATAGTAAATATTGATACGTGACAAAACTCGCCTCCGCCGACTCGACTCCGATTAATTCGCCACCTCCCAACTCGCTTCCGTCAACTCGACTCCGATTAATTCGTTGTCCTGCTTCGGATGAATATTACGATACCAATGAAATTTAGAACACATATTAGTTTTTTAATGTAGTTGATGCCTAGAGTCGATAGTTTCAGTGGGTCCCTATCAAAAAAAAGAGCTCTACTGTTAAAGTACTGTTTGTTACTAACAAACTGTGAAATACAAAACACTGTTGGATAAAAATCACTATTGTTTAAAAACTCACTCCGAGCTATTAGGTACCCCTAATTAACAACATTTATTATAGGTGATTATTTTTTTATTATTATGTATAATAAATTAAATACAAATTTTTAAATTCGATTAATGTAATATTTAATATTTAATAAATAAATATTATTCTGTGAATGAATGAATGATTGTAATAAAAATATATAAATTAATAAAGATTTCTTAAAATTTAGGAATGTGTCAAAGAGTACCTAAAAAATTTAAATTTATTTAATGTTCCAATTTAAATTATTTTGACAATAACACCAATTAGAAAAAAAACGTATTTATATTTCAATTTAAATATTTTTGGAAAATCCTTGAAAGCACCCTATTTAATTTGATACCAAATACAGGAAAATATGAAAACTCCATTTATTGGGTGAGTATAAATCTTTATTTCATTATTTTTGTCCAAATTAAGTATTGAAAATTATATGTTTTTGAAAAGAGCTTCCCTCTAAGATAAAATGGAAGACATTCTAAAACTTCATTATCATAGAATGATAGAAACCTCCAAATATTTATCAAAACCTTCAATGTATCTTTTTTTTTTTTGATAATTTAGTCCTTTTTCATTAAATATTGTAATATCGATTAGAAGATAACTATCCAATTTATAACAAAACATTATTTCATGTAAAACGCTTATCAGAAAACTTTAGTGGTCCACTTAAGCAAAGAAAAGAAAAATTTCACAAGATATACATGGAATATTAAGTAAAAGCTTGAAAGGTGTAGAAAATTTAAGAAATATTAATTTTTTTGCAAAAATATTAGCAAAACTTAAGAAAAAGGTTAACACAACTGGTTTAAGAGATTTCTTCACGAAATTAGATTCAGAAAAAAATCTGGACTTCTTCACAACCCTGGGTATTAACTGACCAAATATTAGTACAGTAGACAAATCACAGTGTAGAGAGCTGGAGGCATCATCTTCCAATGGATCTGTTCCTGTTGTACCGATAGGAAAAAGTGCTACGAAAATTTCTTATTCGTCGAACTGGAAATCCTTCAGTAGGAAGACTGAAACGACTAACAAAATTACACTTTTTAAACTGAGAGGGTTGACTAGAAAATGACTTCTTATGAGGACTGAAAAGAGTGTCAGAAATATGATTTTTTAGCCGAAAAAAGATAAACTGACAAGAAAATTAATTGTAAAATTGATTTAATTTATATTGAAAAGGAATAGAAATTTTAACAGCTATATAGCTACAAAAATGATGATTTATCATAAATCGATAATAAAATTATCAAAAATTTAAAATACTTAATATAAAAATTTACCTATTTATCAGCGTATGCAAAATATACTAATAGGTTAGGCTACAGTGCTCTTTTCTACCTTTTCTAATCTAATCTATTCTAAAATAATATTTTATTTTTTACATAGTTCTGAATGTTTCATAAAGAATATTATTAATTATAAAAATGTGAATATATAAATAATTAATACTAATTATATTTTTGCGTTTTAATTATTCTGTTATTTATCCTGTAGATAAAAGGATATTAGTACAACTTAATACTACGCTAAACAATTATAACTAATTGTCCTATCAACAATTTTCTCATATAAAATTCAATATATTTTTGATATTTTTTCTATATTCTACTCATTATTTTTATAATTATAATAAAAATATTAATTTCTAATTAATAATTAATAAAATAATAAAGTAAATTGATATCTTCAAAATATAAATTAATAAAAAAATATCAAATAATTTATAATCTTTTGGATTCAAAAACCATATAAAAATTGAATAAAAATATAATTATAATTTCAACTAAATATTTTTAATCAAATTTCGTGAAACAAAAATTTGTTATGCTAAGTTTTTCCATATACTTTGGCATCTGATTTTAAGTTGAACTAATTATCTTCTTTAATATCTCATAAAAGTGAAACAAAATAAAAACGAAGCATATTTTTTTTTTGCGATATCACATTAAAAATGATACCGTCATTAAAAAAACACCATTGCTAGCTACCACCACAAACACCATAGAATAACTTCTTTTAATATGTCCCCAAAAAAACACAACAGAAAATCCTTCCTAACACATTTAAGTACCAAAAATATTCCCAAACAAAACCGAAATAATTGCCTTTAGCAATCTACGTTTTTTTCAGTGTGGTTAATGCACACACATAAAAGCATAAAACATAACAGAAAAAATATGAAAATTCCTTTAATGATTTCATGACTTGTTTTTGTTGTGCTTGTAGATATTTTTCTTTTTTTTTGGGATTTCCTCATCCTTAATTTAACCATCAAAACAAAACGTATGTAAAAACAAAAAAAACTCAAAATCCAATTATTTTTTTTGTTGTTTAAATATATTATATTAACAAATATTATATTTTACCATTATATCAGCAACAATTCTACCACCACCAGGCACAGCTGCTGCCACTGGACCAGCATGAGATCCAGCTTTAATACCATCACCAAAACCACCATCATTATTATCATCCTCCTCGATACGGTTATTAAATTTGGTAATACCAATTTTATTATTGTTCAGAGAACTACTGAGTTTCCTTACAGAAAGGATCAATCGATGTGCGACATGAGCCATATTTTTTTTTTTGGTAGCACACACAAAAGTTACAAAATTTACGTAATTTTTTGGTTTTCTAAAATTTTATTATTTTTTATTATAATATTAAGAACAGTTTTTCAAATATTCTTTTTGGATTTTGGAATTGCAGGATTCTTGAAATTCGGTATATTTAAGATTTAAATTCAAGCATTACAAAAAAATATAATTAGAACATTTTTAAACAGGATCGAATAAATTCAATTTAACAAAAAATCTGGTATTTATTTATGGATCCTTTAACAAAAAAAAAATTATAATTTTTCCAGTTTATTAAATATAATAAATTTTAATGTAAAAGAAGAAAAAAAAATATCACTTTTAAATCGGATAACATGCCGTGATGTACTAAAATTTTATAGTGTTATTTTATATAATTTTAAAGACATAACCAAATACAAAATGTCCTGTGTTCCTTGTCATAAATGATAATATGCTTTTTAATAATTTTTGTTGTTGTTGTTGTTGCTGCTGCTCTTGGTATTGTATGTTGTGTAGTATATATATGTCATTAATGTTTGTAATTCATATAACAACAAAAAAGTGCACAGTTGGTTAAAAGTCATTTGGTGCTGACAAGTTAAAAAAAAAGGAGCATAGCCGAATTAACGAACAATAGTTTCATACGATGAAAAAATTTGAAAACAAAATTTTTTGATGCTATTAGAGTAGCGGACAAAAACTAATATTCTTCCTTAATTTTAGTTTCAAATTTTGTATTCAGAGGCTAAAATCATTTTTGGTGTCCTATTAGATTATATTGTCAAATGAATAGTAAGAAATCTAGAACAAAAGTAAGCTTTCTTACAGGTCACTGTAATCTGAACAATAGTAAGTTTCGTTTCAGTTCACTGAAATCTCAATTGGACTATAGTGTAGGTTGTTCTATCAACACATATTCTATGGCTATGAGGCATTGATGTATAAACTACTAAGACTTCTAAAAACTTTATTGTCGCTTGGAATCTGGGCAGTTGTCATTAAAGCAGTGGTAGGTAATATTTCATTAACAATTCGGTTTGGTCGGTAATGAACCATTTGAGGGCATGTCATAATAAGATAAATGTCTGCAATGATTAGGACTTTCGTGGACAACACTCACTCTAAACCAAATACATTTTAAATTAAAAATTTCCGGGATGTAGCATAAACTCATCTAGTGACATAATCTTGAATTGCCAGATAACAACTCTAATCAATCTCTCCAACATAAAGTATATTATTAATTTTAGTTAACGCTTGCTTTCATAAATCACAATTTCCTATATTAACGTTTAAATACAAGTGAACAAATAACGTCATTTACAAGACGAATTTTGAATTTCTGTTGACACCATATGATTCTCATTCATGCAAAGTTTCTAAGGTTTATCTATCTAATATTTTATATATGTACTGTGTAACATAATAATTTCACAGACGGATCGACAAATGTGACAATTTTTATTTTATGAAAAAGCCTTAACCATAGAATTCCAAATTGGATAGTTAAGGGGCATTTCGATTTTAAAACAAAATTATTAGTATTTTAGAGACAGATAAATTTGGATCTTAAATTATAAATCTTTGGTATAGTTTCATCAGTTTATATAATGCCATAATTACAATTGGATTAGATATTATTATTGCTTTACATAAATTTTATAAATCTTATATAATTATAAGTTTAATTAATTAATTCTAAATAATTACATTTTCAAATTTTGTACAATTAAATTGTTTCCTTCAAAATCAGAATTATATTAGCATACAGAAATGTTAAAATTGGTGTTGCCAAAACTAATTATATCTAAATTTTAAATAATTTACTATAGCTACGTATTGTAAAAGCTCTAAAATTATTATAAACTTTGATTAGTGAAAAAAAATTGGGTTTGTTATACCCCTATTTTTATAATAAGGTATAACACAAGGATTCACTTATTAAGTAGAATTCTTTCAATCAAACTATATGACATTGTGTCAAGTGGAAATTGTAATATATAGTATAGAAAGAAAAAAAGAAAAATTGATAAAAAAAATATTTATTCGTCTCTAAACCACAAAATGACGATAAAAAATGGAAAATTTATGCTATGACTATTTGACATATGGTCTTATAATGCAAAATTATATAACTATAATTTATAGCTAGAGAGAGATTCTATACAAAAAAAAGTATAGACTAATAATCTACTTAAGTGTGGTAATTGTAGTATGTACTTATTTTTTTTTTTATAAATATATTTGATTGTGTTTGTTTTATGTTTATATGTATATGTAATAATAAAATAATGTAATGACATTTTACATTGAGGTATGAACATGACATCTGCCTGAAGGACAATAATTTTGATAAAAAATTTAATATTATTTAAACTAATTTATACAATGTAAAGATTAAATTTAAAATTCATATTTCCCAAATGAATTATTACTGAACTTAACCTTAAATTATGTAAAATTTAACAAGTATTTTAAGGTAAGGTATAAATACTATTTGAAAGTGACCATTGACAAAGCTTCAATACAAATTTTAAATTTACTTTTAGCCTTTCATTGAATTACAGAAAAAGAAAATTACATTTTTCCCACTTATGTTATTTAAAATTTTCATTATTTTGAATTAGTATGGAATAAGCTTTGGTAACAGTTCATACCCTATCGTTACTGCTTGTATAATCCTCATGGTGGATCTTATTAAGTAGGCAAAGCTAAAAATATATTCTAGTCGTTAATTTCTTTACATTACGTGATAAAAAATAATCGATATTTTAATATTCATATTTTATACATTTTATCGGGATTTGAAAATCTTGCAAAACCATAAAGTTATTTGCATTAATTAGTTACTATTTGTATACTAACAAAAACACAAGTCTTACTACATAGTTTAAAAAGGAATTAAGTATGCAAAGTTTGATATTTTCAAACTACATACATATTTAAGACGAGAGTTTATAAAATTTTCAAAAAAGATGGCCAAAGATGTAGTCGCACTTATAAAAATTGAGCTCTGTGCTCTGTGTAATGACTGATGGTATTTTTGCAGGTTACTGCTCATTAAAAAATGATCTGTAAAAAAAATCTTAGAGTTTGTCGATTCAAAACGTCAAAACGTCAACTCTGCTCAGATTATGAAGAATGTGGAAGCTCAAAGGATTTTTGATATCTCAAGAATGACTGATTGGATTTTTTTAGGTTACTGCTCATTAAAACATCATTTGTAAATAAATTGGTAGAGTTTATCGATTCAAAAAGTAATGATTGTCAACTCTGTTCAGATTATGAAGAGCACGGAAGCATCGAAGAATTTCAAGAGGTAAGGGATACAGCCTTCAAAACGATTCTGAGCTTATGCAGTAGTTTCGATATTAAGCGACTCCGAAATAACTGGGTGTATGCATAATAGATCATTGGTTGTGGCTTAGAGAAGTGATCTTCCTTGTGGTTTGAACTTTAACACAGTAATCTTAAAAAATCTAATCGAAGTAAAAACTTTATCGATATTCGAAACATATTAGCAATTTTTAATTAGTTCAGAATTGTGTAACATAAAAAGTTTATAGAATTTACACAACATTGGGAATATTTAAAAAAAATATTTAATAAATATTTTCATATTTTGTGTTTCCTTATTTTAAAACTGTCACAACAAAAGAATATTGTATACTATATGAAAACTCGCATAATAATTTAAGTTCATTGCATAAATCCATACATAAATTTATGAAAAAATTGTAAGAAAAAACATAAAATGTGGAAGGAATTTTTTTTATCAAAGTCAACAAAATTTCAAATTGAATTGCATTTAATTTGATGTACAGTGCTGGCGTATATCCACAACTATTTATTGACGATACTTTGCATAATATTAAAATTAAATTCATTTTATTATAATATATGGAAAAATGTTCTACTTTTACAAAAAATAAGAGCAATTCTTGAACTTCCTTAGGTTTTATAATTCTATGTACAAGGATACCACACACATCTAATAAATTGTGTAAATTGAATATAAAAGAAGCTACCCAGTCCACTTATGTAAAGATAAAAAATAAATGATTTTGTTAAGTTTATTACATGGATGTTAGTTTGCTAGTTGAAATGAGGTAAAATTTTATTAATTTTGGTTTTTTTTGTATAGTATTTCTTTATTTTCATTATAAATTCAAATATTCATCCTTATATGTCATTCTGTGGGTTTTAAATGAATGCATTTAGACAATTTAATAACAAGTCGAGTATATATATGTTACAGATACAGAGTGAATATGGTATAATACACATTTCATACTAATATTTTTCTAGAAAACTATGTGTTAACAAAGTGGAAATGGAAGGTTATAAAATCATTTATAACAAACGAGCTTGGGTTTATATGGAATCAGTGCCGACGAGCTTGAGTATATAGGGAATCAGTATTAGATTACATCACTGTGGGTTTCGGAACATTCCAGGGAATTAGCATTCTGATAGTTGGATAAACAGTCTTCAAAAGATATCTAAATTATCTACTTCCTATCCTTAGCAAGCAAGATGTGGAAAAACTTAATCATGTGCCGTACAACCATGAAAACTGTTTCATCATACGATAAAAAGAAAAACGAAAACTTGTTGAAGTTGTATCATAGCGATATAGCCAGATTAATACCGATGGGTTATCCCATCTAACCAATCAAGCCGTGGGTATTGAAAACAATATTATATAGAAACCATAGTACACTACTTCTCCAGAAGGAAAACTTTAGGTTTTCCCAAGCGATTTAGCATCTAACGATCATGGTACGGTTTCTGTATGTTACGAGACATTTGTGAGTATAAAAAATTGAAATATGAGTGTCAAAAATTGTTATGTTGTCAGTTCCTTCGCTGTTAAAATGGAGATATTTTATTATATTTTTACCATATGAACGAAATTCGTGTTTTATATAACTACAATGTCGATATTGACGAACAGCCACCAGACAAGCGAGTTCTGGGTTGAAAATTTTAACTAATGTCGTGTTATGTAAATTAATCAAGAATTAAAACACTCCATATTTCAAAAAATTGTAAATTTAACCTAAAATTATGGTTTGATTGAAAGGTTTTCCCATAGATAATTTTACTATACATTGATGATCAAATATTACTACTATAAAATAACAATTTCGTTAATCACTCTGTAATTTTGTGTACACACGTCGTGCTTTAAATCTAACTAAATAATATTGTAGTATTAGAGAACACACGTAGAATTCATTTAGATTATATTCTATACAAAAAATAAAATAAAAAATGAGTGAAATAAAAACGTACTCGCTCGTATAGCTTTAATACATGCATGTTTGGTGAAGGTAAAATTTTGTATTGTAAATATTACCGTAAACTTTTGTGATTAAATTTACAAAAAAAAAAAAAAACTATTAACATTGAAAAGATAGTAGAAAATTTCATATGCAAAAGGAGCATTACAAGGTGGCAATTCGAGTCATAGTTTTATATGCTGTTAAAGATCAGGTTCATTAACCAATATTTTTACGTAACACTTAATTGCGAACGTTAGATTAGGAAAATAATCTACAATAGTGCCAGAATTATACAAGAATTGGATTAACCTACAGCTTATATCAGTCAGCGATACTATGTAACTCTTTAGGTTTCATTTTCACTAAAGATTTATAACTGAAAATAAGATTTGGGTCCCTAAGATCATCCAATTCTTCTGTATGAGATTTGTTGCTATGGGGCTACCTTAACATTAACTGCTGCGGATATTACACTAAACAAACCATTAAAATAAAAAGAACAACATGTGAGAGAAGTAATATTTGACAATGTGATCTAAAATGTCATAAATATGGCATATTGATAATTTAATTTTTTGGACCTATTTTTCAATATTTATTTTTCATTACCCGTGTGAGCATAGGGTCTCAATGATAGAGGTTTCATGACATTTTTATCGGAATTTGAACTTACTAACTTTATATTAATTTCGAACCATAATTGTCTTTATAGTGAATAAATTTTTAATTGCAATTACAAATAGTAAGACATTATTTGTTGTCAGCAAATAGTCGCAACCGTTACTGGTACTGATTTTAAAATTGAGTTAATTTAGAGCGACATCCATACCTCAATCCAGAGTTGAACCCAAAACCAAACGTATCACACACAGGAACATTATTTTATCGCCACGCTGTGCTATATTCTTATTTATGTTATTCGTGTGTATGTGCTTCTATTAAAATTTCTGTACAAAAAAGGATATATATAAAGGAATAAATTACAAATGTCGAACGAAACCAATATCTAAAAATTTCATTATTTTCTATATAATATTGCAATAACATTAATGACATTTTTTGGTTTTTGTGAAAAGTAAACTTAATTAAAAGCTCAAAAATCAACAGTTTCATATACGCTACTATTATAACCACTTGTAACACTGGGTAATTTAATTAGAATATATAACAGAAAATTTTAACTTTTCTGCATTTAAATTTGATATTGTACGGTTTAGTTTATATGCTGAAAATTTCATTTAATGGTGGACAATTTTCTTTTTACAAACATATAGCAAACTACTAAATATTCGAGTTTGTATTATATAATTTGTATACATTTTAATGAAATGTCTTGATTTTCATCTAAAATTATATTCAATATTATTTTGATTAAATTCAAATTGATTTTTCTGGTGCAGTAATTTTATTGAAATTAGGTTTTCTTATAATAAGTCAAATAAAGAAATGGCAGGGAAACAAACTCTTGAGTAGAATGGATAACATAATCTACAGTGGGTTATGGCGTCTCTTCAGAAACACATCATATCAACCAATAGTTTAGACTTCCAAGTCTAGTGTATTCCGAACTAGTAATGCTAGTAATCTGATCAGGGAACAAAACAGAAAACTTCCTGAAGTTATCACGCAGTGATACATCTTAGTCTGAAGCTGTATATGCAGCACATTGGCCAATATACAAGAATAATATCTTAAAAGTTTACATCTTGTATGGCTAGACAATAGAGACTACTAAAATTATTACATTAAATACCTTACAAAATGATTTGAAATAAAGTGTACGAATGAAATAGATTCGTAACCTTGCTAAAAATTATTCTAAAGACACACTTGCCTACAAAGGTTGAAGGGGATTACATATTAATAATGTATGGAAAGCCAACGAGTTAGGAGAGATAAAAAATGTAATAAAAATCGTCCTCAGCTAAATTTTCTAGAACTAGATTTTCAAAAAAATGTGAAATTTTTAACTAAGCTTCGGTAGGTACTTTTTGAGCTATGGTGGATATAAATCATTGTGGATCCTAACTACGAGTTATCTGGTCCCCATTGTAAGCAGTCATTTTTTTTTATTATGAATTAATGAAAAAACTAGAACCATTTCTAATAGAATAGTAACGACCATTCGGAATAACAAATTAACCATTTATATAATTACTATAAATATTTACAGTACCAACATGAAAATGTAAATATTTAACATTACTAAGCAAAATTAATATTTACTTCATTATAGTTAATTTAATTCGTTGACCAATTATAATATAATTTTTATATTGATACTTAGTTGAGGTAACTTTTTTTGTTTTTATTAAATCAGGGATAGTAAATCTTGTTTTTTTATTTAGTACCGTGGGCTAGAATTTAATGATTTTTCGTATCAATTGTTATTTTTTGTGAGAGATAAATTGTAAGAATTTACAATAAATAAAAATTTATGAAATGATGAAAAAATCTAACAAAAGATAAATATGAAAAGGATCGACGGGATATAGAAAATATTATGTCCTGTGGAGCGTTATATATATATATAATAATAATTGTTAAGATTCATTTTTTTTATGATTATTTTATTATGATTTCTTGATGGCCATTTTGAGAATAATATAAAAGCAAATCAAAATATTCTATTAAAGGTCATAATGTACTGAAAATTTACGATTAATAAGTGAATTGATAAATGAATTAATGATGATGATTACAGGAAATATTGGAATTTTGTGTTTTTGTTGATGGCAGTTCAAAATTTGATATTGTTGCTGATAGTTCAATGGAATTTAGTGATTATGATGAAGATGATTTATGAATTGTTAAGAAAGTTGAAATTTCTGAATTTAAAAAATGAATAATTTCAATTTCGGCTATAATTTATCTATTGTTATATATATTTTAAAAGCTCAGATTAAAAAAAATGGTTACAACACAACATAATTGGTCAACTTCACTCTCGAGAAAATATTGAATAGCGCCAGCCTCACGCACGCGAGTAGTATTAAAATATAAAATGCTCAATAGTTATTCTAATTCCTCACGCTTGGGTTGACTTAAAAAAAATTGTTTTTAATATTTTTCTTGCCACAATTCAAGGTTGGCGTCACTTTATCTTGACCACGATTTTTTTTAGTGAAATATATGAAACTGACAAATGGTTATCGTCAAAGGACACAATTATAGTTTAAACATCTATTTTGTCATTTCAGTATTCAAAAAAATATTAATATGAGAGACTATAAATATTTTTGACAGGTCTTTCTTTAATTATAATAAAAAATAATTTTTTGTTAAGTGTTTCGAATTCTGTCAAATATTATTTCTTTACTGTCATTAGACGCAACAGCTCAGATATGACTCTTAGTAGTGGCAACAGCTCAGATATGCTGATTCAACTTATAAGAGTAACATCGATATCTCCGTTTGGAATCATACAGCATAGTCCACTGTCACAATGTCAATTTTTTGATTCATTTCAAATTTCGAGCCCTTTCTATTGCTGAATATTAAACACCTTGTATTTTATTTTATGTTGGTATTTTATTATTGCTATTGTATTGTTTGATAAATAATCCTTTAAAAGCTTATCGTATATACAACAACACGGAATATTAAAAGTATGTAACATTTTTAATATATCCTTATAGAAACTTTTTTTAGAATAGAGTTAAGGTGAGATTTTATCCATTTTGAAATGTTTTTATTTATGTATATGTGAGTTTTATTATTATTATTATTATTATTAGAGAAGGAGAGAGAAAATTTTACATATTATATACAGGACCTTTTTAAGAATTTTGTACGGAAATTATACTATGTTTCCGTACTAAAAGGCTTTTCATTTTTATATATTTATGTATACTTATTATGAATTATTGTTAAATTATTTACGAAATGATAAATTTGTATGATGAGAATTAATATGTCCAATTTTTTTTTTGTTAGTTTTGTGAATAACCCTAAAATAAATGTGTCCTTTACATACCTATAAAATATAAAAATGAATTATTATTTATTATATTCATTTTTCATTTAATATTTATAAATTTCAACAAAATAATATTTTAGATTTATATTTATTTATTTTGTATAAAATATAATCCTTAAATTTATAATAATAAGAAGTTAATATTATCCTTTAATTTAGATCTATTTATTGTATATTAAATTAAAAGTAGCTAACTTGCAATTTTCTTTAGGTTTTAGTAATACCCACATTACTCAAGTTAATTTATTTATAAGTATGTAAGCGTATTCATTTTAATGGTATCATTGTCATTATGAAGCTCCCATAATAGATTATATATAGATAAAATTTAAATGTGACCCATTATTATAGATACATATTTTTCCTATATTGAATATTTTGAATAAATTAACATTTTTTTTTAAAAAAAAAAACATCAATGCCATTATAAATTTATTGAATGCTGTCCCTCATTAAGCTATTAATTAAATGAAATATTAAATTATTTATATATTTATTTTAATTATCATTATTTTTAATCTATCTATTTTATAAACATGGACCTGGGATAAATTTATTTTATGGGTTTGTTGAAAGCTAAATATTGATATAACTTATAGAAATTTTGGTTATGTTAATTGAATGTCGTAAATCTTATAAATATTTGTAATTTTTCACTATTAAAAGTTATAATTTACATTGATACCATTTATCAATGGTACCATTTATTAATGCAATTTTATAAATTTGAAATATATATGAAAATTACAATTAGATTCATTATTTTAATATTCATATTTTAGGTGCGTTTGCTTCAAATTGGACAGTTTTTTTATAATTATGAAATTGCTTCACAATTTTTATAATATTTTAGTGTAGTATCAAACTAAGAAATTAGTAGTTAACTATCAATGTTATTAAAGGGTTTGAAGGAATATTTTATGTAGATTCAAAATAAATTGCTGAACAAATAAAAATTTCCTCAATGTTTAAAACTAAACCATAATCGTATCAGAAAAACAATTCACCGATAAATTCGACATTTCCATTCCAATAATTTGCAGTATGTTTCATTGAACTAAATAATGAAAGATTGCCTTTAATGTTGCTAGTCGTTAGCTCGACACTGCAGAATTCTACAATAAATTGTAGATTCATGTTAGAAGTTGGCATAGTGCATCAAATTCCCTACTGTAAGGTTTGATGAAACAAATATACTAAAAAAAGTAAAATTTTATAGCCAATTTACCAAATTTACACTTAATTCAAAAACCTATCCGTAATTATAAAATAACAACATAATTTTGATGCAAATAACAATAATTATAATTTAATTATTATGGAAATTAAAAATAATATTGGTTTAATTGATGAATAATAGCTTAAGCTTAATCGAAATTGTTATATTCTGCTTGATAATGTTTTTTATTAATATTATTTGAAATGAAAAATATTCTTTTATAAATTGGTAAAATATTCTTTTTAAAAGTAATACTTTTTTTTTGCAAGGACAACACTCTACTTTACGAGGGTTGTTTGAAAACTTTTGGAACTTTTGAAAATCATGAAACAAACAGTTCTAACTCTCTTAATATTTATAATTGTCATTAGAATATAAAACAAATTTAAATTAAATTCGTCAATTCATTTTTTATTGACCTGCCAAAAACTAGCAGGATGTCCAGAAACTGCAATAACATCAGAAATAATTCAACAAGATTAAAAGTGTGGGAAATAGCAAATGTTAATGGAATCTGAACATAACGAGTTTACCATATTTTGTATGAAAAGCTATGTGACAAATTCGGGCCGGATTTGCTACGTTACGATCAGAAAAGTATCTGAATGGTCGTGATATGTCACGATCATTGATCCTATTGGAATTGAGCGTGATCCTATTGGAATGTCACGATCATTGATCCTATTGGAATCCACCGTGGTTTGACAATAACAAAAATAAACAAATTAATAAGTACGTAAACTTGACCATCCATAATATTCACCAGAATTAACTCTTTCGGACTACCATATTCTCAAAGCTGAAAAATATATTTATGCTAAGCGGTTTGGACGAATGAAATAATTGATGGCTATTTTACAAGACTTGAAACAAATCATTATAAAAATGATATAAAATTGTTAGCCAAACGTTACACAAAGTATGCTGAACTTGAAGGGGATTATATTGAAAAATAATGTAATTTTTAACCTATAGAATTCGTTCTTTATTTTTCGTTTTCAAAAGTTTTCAAACTACCCTCGTACGAACTACGAACGTGTTTGTTTATTTTTTTTCTGTATTTATTATTATACCTAGAGCAATAAAATTACTTTTAATATATAAAAATAAAAATATATATAAATATTATATTCACTAGAGACTCAGAAAATTAATTAATTAATTTCTGATTCTTCTATAGATAATTTTTGTTGATAATTTCGTATTGGAAGAATAATTGAAAGATCCATAAATATTTCAAAGTAGTTCCCAAATGAATAAACTAATAAGAATTTGTGTACCCAAAAAATGTTGTAGATTTTATAACACATCATACAGCCTGCAGCAATATATATTGGGACCAATCTGTGATGTATTTACTGAAATATGTGTGTCAGCTACCAGTTTGCGTTAGTTGCAAGGTTTAATGATTTTAACCATTTCACCGCTTTACAATAACTTGATTAAGTGTGACGTTTTATAAAATCGTATTATTGATTTTCTGTATCTATTTATTTGCAGTGTGTAATCATATGCCATCAACTATAAAAGCCGGAAATCGTAGCATCTTAATGAAATTAAGCATTTTCATTGGAGCTCGTGATATTATAGATTATCGGTTTTCCATGAGTTTGTCATTTTCACTGTTTTAAGCGTGGTGTGCTGGATACACCTTATTTGTGAAAATACTTGACAATAAGATTACTTAAGCAATAATCTTACTTAAGTTTTATATCAAATTTCAAGTTTAAAAGTTTTATTGATCCTATTGGAATTCAATAGCATTTTAATTCTTGAAACCAACATATTAAAAATATTTTGTAGTTGGAAAATATTGTGAAATTCTTCACATGCTGGAATCAAATTTTAATTTAAATTTACATATAACCTTTCTTAAGTAATCTTGTTTTTTTATTAAGAATATTATAAAAAATTCTTTAATTAAATATAATCACGTAATTATTTCTTTTAAAAGTCCATTACATAAAAGTACACTTGTTATCGGTCTTTAACTCAGCATATTATAATTAAATTACCTACTGAAAATAATAAAAATATCCACATTATATTTTCCATATAAACTGAAAATTATTATTTTTAAATAGTCTCCTGAGTAAAATATTTATACTTGTAATAGTCACTAATTATTATATTCATATAATGTGTACATATATAAATTTTAAATTGCATAACACTTTAAAGAAGAATTTAACGTACAAAGGATTTTGTTGGTAAAATGATTTACGTATTTTTAATACCTTTGCACGGGGCAATAAAAGTTAATAGCTCGAACTAAATTACATTATTATCCTTTATACAAAATATAAAAAATTCTGTGGAATTAAGGGGAAAATTTTTATGCGTGATTACTCTATCAAGTAAAAAAAATATTCAAATAATATAAACACAAAAAAAGATATATGGAAAATCGAAAGTATTATGACGTGCAAGGACCTAGTTAATTTACATGAAAATTCTGAACTGGAAAATAGTATTTATAGTGTATCGTCACTTTAGTACAATATAATACAATGTAGCATTTGCGCAGTTTACCAAATAGCGTAAATTAATATTGTTTTTGTATATAAAAATACTTGAAGCGATCAATTTTAAATATGTACTGAATCGATGTTGCCTATATAACGATGCCAGAACAACGGTGACTATATTGTGATATGATGTGTTACATAAGGTACCACAGCATCAAATTCCTGATTGAATCATCGCAAAGTCGCTACAAGGTTGGCTTAGATGTAAATGACTAACAACAAGACAACAGTAATGAAATTGTCACCATGTAATGCGATTTTGAGATTGTTAAAAATGTTTTAGACGATTTTTTGATAAAAAATTTATTGATCAAGTCAAAAAAGAACTTGGGTGACGATATGGGTTCAGTATATTGTAAATCTCTCATATTTGTCGTTAAAAGTTATTTAAAATGTAATTTTTGAGTTCTGTTTAAAGGAAGGAATTATTTTTCCTTGTTAATTCCACTTGGGAGCATTGGCACTTTTGCCTTTATGATATTTGCCTGAATGATAGAGATTTCATTATAATTCGTTATATAGTTAAATTTTTCTAATAGTTCATTAAGTCGCGTAAATACATTTTCGTAACTATATTTAGAATTAACATAAATTTGTTAATTCTCAAAATATTTATTTTGATTTCAGAATTATATCTTCAAATAAATTTACTGTTCCAGTTCCAGATTCTGGAACTGCTTCTTAATTTCAAATCCAAAAATTATGAAACATGATTTTAAAAATAATAATTCTTTTTAGTACTAATATTTAAAATTTATATTTTATATATACATTCACATAATTTTTATATAAATGTAAAATTCTGATATTTTAATTTTCATAAAAAAAAATGTTTTTGCATAAAAATTACTTTCTTTATAATGTTACCACCATAATTAAATACATGTCGAACATGATGTAAAATTTATGAAAATTAAAAGCATTAGAAAATATGTTTTTATTTTTCATATTATTTAAATGTTATAAGCTTTTTAATTATGTGTACTTTGAATGTTGATTTAATAAATTTTCTTTTATAATTGACGTAACATAATTGTAGTACCAAAAATCATATTATTATTAAGATTAAACAAATTTTGGTACATTTTTGGGAATTCGCGAAAATTTTATAAAATTAAATTATGAATATTTTTGTATATTTAATTTAACTCATCATTCTACATAATAATTACAGTTAAATTTGATTATAATTTGAATAAAAATTATGAAAAATAAAATTTTGTGGTTGAATTAATGTACAATAAAATCATCATCAAAAATGTGATTTTATTTAATATTTGGCTATTTTGGTAACATGATGATTTTAAAGCAAAAAAAAAAAAAACAATCTTTATTTTATACATCATTAATATTGAATTTTATGTCCACCAATAAAGGCTCCTTTAAATCCAACCACTTGCAATGTTATTTAATGCGAAATCTGTGGGAAGCAGTGAAGTGAAGTCGACCAGTTTGATTTTGTTCATAGGGAAAGTTGAGTAAGTAGCCTTTAACTGGGGTTAAAATTGGTCTAAACGACATAGATAGTGGTGGCCTTTATCCATTCCACACAAACCAAAGAAATTTTATAAAAGATTTAAACAAAAAATTTAAAAATGCTGTTTTTCAGTAGAGTCTTTACAATGATGGGCTGAGGTTTTTACGGTTTTTTATGTGGCTGTTCGTCAATAACGATTATCAGTAGATTCTATAGTTAGTTAATAGCGTTTGACTGTTTTTAATTGTTATTTTGATATGAATTTATTTAGAATTATGCAATTTACTAAAAAAAAACTCGATTAAAGTATCATTGTCAACTTGAATATGATTACCATTGAGGCTATAACAAGTGTAACATTGCCTTAGTCACGGTTTACCATAGTATTATTTTTTACACTTCTGTTTGGTTAAAATATTCAGCAGATACAGTCAGCGGTGATAAGACTATACTAAAAGTAACTTTAATTTATTGAAATATTAGATATTTAAATTAAATTTACTGAAAGAATTTAAAATAGTCCCTGAATTTAATTTTTAAATATTATATCATTTTCATATAATTATTTTACCGGAAAGCGCAATCTTCACTACATTTATTTCCACTGAAATTTATTTTGCAATGCAGTGAAGTGATATGCTGCAGCTAAATATTTAATGCATCACGCTTAAAATGTTTTATGAAATCAGTATTACGAAAATTACCATAAAATTTTCCAAAGTCCGTCTATTAGGTTATGTCTATACTATATAAGCAACAGAATTTTAATCTTAATGCGCACTCCACAACCTTCCAAAGTGAAATTGATGCCATAATGAAAGCTGCAGAGATTCTAATTTCAAGAAACTTGAATGGTAACAGAATTACAAAATATGCGGATATTCTGCTAGCATTGTAGAAGACTGCAGCAAGTTATTGTATGAGAAATCTGTGGGAAACAGGTAAAACGATGCCGTTCAGTCTGGTCTGATTCATAAGAGAAATAGGTTCGGTTAGTTTTCTTTTCTATGGCTATGTTGGGTTTCTTTAAAGTGTTAAATTTACTTTTTATAATTAAAACGCTGAGGAAAATGATTTTCTTTAACAGCTAATTCCAAAATTTTCATGATTTTTTTTTTTGATATTATACTGCATGTCCTTCTGTGACCAATATCAAAATTATAATTTCCATTATTAATGTAGCTAACTTTTACTAAAGCTATTTAAAAAATTTCAATTTAATGACACATTAAGTGATAAATTTTAATGTCAATCCTAAAAACTAAATTTTATAGATTCTTTCATATAAACTTTATGACCATCAAATATAATAAATTTAGTCCTAAATTTTATTTTATACTGTACGGCCTACTCTTTTAAATATCATATCCTACACTATCAAATAAATTTGAATTAAATTGTCTCTAAAAAGCAAAAAAACAAAAAAAATATAATAATAAAAATGTAGTAAATTTATTGAAATCTTTTCATACATTATAAAAGATAGAAACAAGATTGAGGCCATTTAAATATTTTAACGAATATAAAAAGGATAAATGTATAAAAATAAATAAAATAAAATTTAAAATAATTGGATAATTGCCCTAAAAAAAAGCTATCCATTAAATTTACATCAATTCAAAACTCATTTATATATAGTTTTTTTATTTTTATATTATCGTATTTCGGGTGTAAATGATTTTAGATTGACGCCAATGGCTAATATGGTCGGAATTTTGAAGGAATCTTGTAGGTTTACAAAAATCTTATATACATTTTCTTATATATATTGGATTGCCAAAAGGAAATATTCATTTTGTATAGTTGTTTTTGTGCCCATATCACCACCATTATAATAAAAAGAAAAACTGTTTTTGGGAAATTTTCCAATAGATTTAATCGCCTTCTTTGAATATAAAAATCAAATTATCAATCCATTTTCTATATAATTTTTTTTCTTTCTTTTCTTTCTTGTTATGTTTTTTCTTTGGATGAAAATTAAACTCATATCTATAATAAATTTTGACATAATATAAAAGGAAATTTACATAATTTTTGTGTTGAAATTTTCAATTCGATTTAATATAACAAATTGATGGGATTACATTTATAGTTTGTTCGTTTTATATAGGAATATGGTCCGGTTTAGGGTGCAAATGTTATAAGCGATTATTTCCTGGTTTATATTGAGATATTCGTGAATTGTAGAATACTGAAGCACGTTATACCCACCGAGATACTGGGTGATTTCAACTCTGTTTTTACATTTAACGAAAAGTGGAAAACTACTACTAAAATATTAAATAAGATTTGATGTTAATTAATTAAATCAGATTTGATTTTACAAAGAGGACCACTAATTAGCTTGAGTTACATTGACCATGATTCTAAGGGTGTAATTATGTAACTAGTAACTACCAAGTTTACGAATGTAACTATTGAGGTTTTCACCTTCACAGAATCTGCACATTTGTTCTACCGATAGTTCAAGTCTGTGTAAATGTTTCTTAATTTCCCAGTGTTATTTAAGGAAGCCTACTAGACTTTATTTTAATTTATTCCAAACATTTCCGCAGCTTGTAAGTTCCAATAATTTTGTTGGAATTGCACTGTTTGGTCTTTTTCAAGAGATATACTTCGCAAAATAATTCTGATCATCTAAATGTCTCATTAATTAATTATATTGAAGATCATTTTAAAAACAACCTCAAAAATAATAAAAAACGTACAAAAAGTTTTCATTTATTCATTTTTTTCCATATTTCCCTAAGATCAGACGAGCGTGACCACCATTATAATAGGAGAAATCTTCAGTAATGTTTCTGTAACTATTCGGAACATGGAAAACCACTTTTGAGACAAACTACATAAATGATTAAAGTTCAATAGCGTCTTCTACGAATTTTTAATGGAAAAAGACTTTCTAAAGGTTTCTTATTCTTATGGCATTAATCGCTGAGGCACCATAATTTAAAGTTAAGCATTTCCTATACTAAATATTTATAATAATTCTATTTAAATTTTTACGCATTTCATTCATGTTAATTATATTCAGAAAGAATTTATTATTTTTTACATTACAAAAGTTGTAATATTAAATAATTCACACTCAACTTATCAAAGTGTAATTTACTTTGACAGTTCAACAAGTCTCGGTACTGAAGTGCACTGAGGCGTTTACCTTAAACGCAATAAATATGTATAACTCTTATATGAAAGATTTAAGCAATTGAAAAATAATTTATTTTATTTAGTTACTATAAATTATAAATTTTACTGTCGAAATTTATGTTCTCCCCATAAATAAAAGACAAATAATTTTTCTTATGGAGCTTCTAAATTGTTGCCAAGAATGTTCTATTTTATGTATAGTTTTAAAATTGATTTTCCTTGGAAAATATTATAATGTGCAGCTTGTTATCCTTGTATATTGTAATTTTAATTTAACAAGAATCTCTACAACAATTTTAGGTATTTAGAGTGTAAAGATATTTTGAAAATATGTGTACAAATAATTATTTAACATTTTTTATTACTACACTAATCCTAGGTCCATGAATATAGTTTTTAAAAGAGTTGGGTAGAATTCCTCTGAAAATTTACCAATAAAATAACCTACATATTTAAAAAAAAATTCTAAATACCTTAAATAAAATCTAAATTTCGGTTTAGTAAAATTTTTTTTACTGGTGAAATAGAAGCACCAATAATGGCAAAAGTCCAAATTCCATTAAAATGAATGTACAATTGATGTCAGAGTAAGATATCGTTGTGTTTTTACTATAGGCTAATTTAATATTTTGTCAGTTTACAAGTTTTGTTTTTATTTAGCTGGCACGCTAAAATATTGTATAATTTTTTTGGGTGATTTGTAATTTTGTAACTTGTAATGTAAATATTTTATTTTGTGATTAAGGATAATAAAATGGAGAAATTCTAATAATTGTATTTTAATGAGTTTTTTTTTTTTTTAAATATAATTGGACACCATATTTTTTGTTTTTAAATAAAACTCTTAATGAGACGATACAAATCAAACCAAATTTAAATTTATATCACATTCATAAACAAGTTAAATAAATTCACCAAAATCAAAAATAAATCAAATTAATAAAATTATTTAAACAATTTGGTAAATTTTTATTAATAAAAATGAATCACATATAAATTTTTTTTATCATTTCCATTCCAATTATTCATGACTTAATTAATGCGTCCCCTATCAGCAGTGCCGGCGTTATGAGTGGGGCAATGGATGAAAAGCATATAAAGTAAGAAAATTATAAAAAAAAACATTTTTTGACCATTTGGTTTGCAATATTACATTTATAATTATATCGCTAGAAATGTTTTCGAAGCTGTCGTCAAGATTATTAGACTTTTATTATACAGAGGACTATGCAAGCATATCTAACATTAAAAAAAATCTGAAGTAAAATATATTTATCTATTTTATGCTATTATGACATTTGCTGTTTTTCTAGTTTATGAATTTAGAAAGAGAACTAAAACATCACTGGGACTGGAGTGAATGATACACTTCAGATTCTAAATTTATAGCTTCTATTTACGATTTTTTTGATAGCAAATTATATTGTTCTAAAGTTTATCGTAAAAACCTAACCTTAAAAAAAGAATTTTTCATATAGAGTATTAGTAATGCAATGAGAAATGTTAGCAGCTTAAATTAATATACATTTACATTTGCAGACACTCTTCAATTAACAATTTTCTGGGAAACATCTCGAAGTTCAATCGGAGTAAATATACATTTACAATAAGATACGACACTGCTCAAAATATCAAAATATTTAATTTTGACATCGTATCAGGATAATAATTTTGAAATGTTATCATTATCAGGATAATATAAAATTTCCTGATAATCATATAAATATTTCATAAAACTATTAAATAATTTATAAGAATTTACGATTATCAGAAAATTTATATTCTCGCTATTATCCTGATAACATATCAAATATAAACGAAATAGTTTTTTTTGTTGTTTCCTTTATTATCCATTTATCAGTCAATCCCATTTATATATATGGTTATAAATTATTTATAAATGGTTATTTTCTGGTCCCTCTCTAATATATTCAATTTATGTTTTTTTCACAAATTTCCAATCTCCACCACTAACCAAAATACCAAAAATTTTAATTGTATCGTTTATTCTGAACTAAATCTACGACCACCGAAACGCCACCGAAACGAAAATAAAAATAAAAAAATCACAATTTCCATCTGGGCTAATAAAAACAAAAAAATCCCCAAAATCATTGTTTCAAATCATTATTAAATTGTCCCCCAAAATGTACCCAGGGGCATAATATATTCTCGCGAGTGTCGAAACAATATATATACATATAATTTTCGATATTTAAAGAACAAAAAAAAAAATGGTATCCAGTACGTTTTTCTCTGCGTAAAAAAGCCATTAAATATACGTTTTTATGGTGATATTAAATTTATATATAAATATTTATTAAATGAATTGATAAAAGAGAAATTTTTATTGGAAAAATACAACTAAATTTCATATATAAATAAATTTTGACTGGAAAAATAGATTATTTTAGCTGTGATTGAAAATGACTCTGAACCAGGGAATTAAATCTTTGGATTTTTCCTTCGAAATAATTTGAGATATTTTTGTAAATTAATTATATTGACCAACTTTCAGCTAAAAATAGTGTTCCTCTAGCTCTAGCAGAGCTAATTGCGAGAAGTAATTGGCAATTATAGTTATACTTGCTTTATAAGAGAAGCTTCATCAAAATGTAAGCATTATTTGGAAATACAGAAGACGAATACTGTTTTTGTGTAGAGCTTTCTTAATTTAACATTATCGCTGAAATTTTTAAGCATCACAAAAGAAGTTTGATCAGTGATTTAAATTCTAAAGATTAGTACAATAATGCTACAGTAATATTGACTTTTAGTCTTCTTCTTCGTTAATTTCTAGAACCCCTGGATGTTTATAGGGTGTTCGCTACTTCTGTTAACCCGTTTTTCAATTTCAGCCAGCTTTTAACCCATAGTTTCTGAATCATTTTTATTTTTAATTGTTCTGCTCCACACAATTTTAGAGTGGGCAGATGTTTTCCATTCCCTTGCATAACATGGAATATTTATTTTCATCATTTCGGAGTTTGCGACTAATCGACTTAAATTTTTGTCCGCTTATAGAGTTTTCTCTTCTTTCTATGGTCAATTTTGTGAAAAAACTTTTGGTTTAAAATCCATAGTCCGAACTTACAATAAAATGTCACGAAATTTCTATCATTACGGTCATATGCTCCCAAGCGGAGCGAACAAGGAAAAACTAATATTTGAAATTTATTATAGACGCTGCTGAAGCTGATACATGAATCTGACACTAATCTGTATAAGAATTTATAATTTATAAATTTGCGAATCCGCTATGATCTTATGGTCCTTAATTACAATTTTCTATGCAACTATGTAGTAATTTTTTTTTTATGTATTTTTTGAATACATAAAATGTATCCATAAAAGCTAAAATAAATTAAAGCAAATTCAAGTTTCTTTATTAAGTTTTTGTAAGGATTTTAATTTTAAAAGTTAAATTATTATACATTTTTAATATTTTTAATTCAGCCAGGCTAGCATTAAAATATCCCAAAAGTAGTCAGTACTTAATTCTGGTAGAAAAAATTTTATAGTTAAAATTTCATAGTTTTATATTAATTGCTCCTTAATTTTTGTATTAAATTTCTACAATGTAGCAGGCTCACTTTTGGTGAGTGCAAATGTAAACATTTAAATAAATTTTCATTAATAACAAATTTAAGGATATACTTCAGAATGAAATATTTTTTTTAGTTGAAGTGTTGTTTTTCATTTTTCACCAAAATATCCACCAACTTAACATGTTAAAAAACTCAACAAACGAAAATTTAATCTCATTCATAAACATTTTTTTAAAAATGCATTTCTGATGGCGTTTGCTAATTGGGGTGGATTTATGAAAAATTGGCTTGCAAAAATAAAACCCATCTATTTTTATTCAGTGTCAGCCAACCTGTAATAAGTTTTTTTTTCTCGAAGTATCGTTGGTTTTGGTGGATATGAAGTAATAGAAAACTTGTGTTTATATTAAACTAAAATTATAATATCAAGTGATAGTAATTAACAATATGGTAAAGATTGACGTACTCAGGCCAATATCGGGCTCACTCCTTAAAATGGTTTATTATTGTTGTATCAAGGATGTAAAAATATAAATTTTCGAATCAAATTTGGATCGAGCCGCTTTTTTCTTCTTCTTTAATCTGACCATTGTTTAATTCTGATCAAAATATGTGATTTCACTCATCAAAAATGATCAAAATGTGATTAAGATTAAAGTGATTAAAGTATTACTGCCATTTACTAAACCACTAAAACAGTAAATGAAAACGTTAACCATTAAAATCATTGCTACCTCACAAATTTAGTTTTCAATATAACGTTTTGTGGGAAAAAGTAATCGGTATTTCTAACGTCTGCATCGGAATCTATTATTACCAAGTTGTATAATTGTCCATTGCTTTCATATATCCTAAATATACCTTGCAAATAAATCACAATTTGTTATTCATTTCGTCCATATTTCATTAATGTAAAAAATCCAAAGATATTTCAGTTTTAGCATTTACAAAATTTATTACAGTGAGAGTCAATTTTCTATTTACAATTCCACCTTATGATGCAAAAACTGAAAACTTTTGAATTATCCTTCATCTTTAACCTAGAAAATGTCGATAGTAAATCAAAATATATTCTAAAAAAAAATATTTTTAGACTCTATAATAATAATAACTTTTATATAATATTGTTATATTTTATGTAAATCGAGTTAAAAGATACAATTACGTGCATTTTAAAGCTTATTAAAATATTCTCCTAAAACTATGCAATTTTATAATTTTATCAGATTTGGAACTTTTTTACACAATTTTAATCATTATTTTATCAAAAAATAGCATTTTCAGCAAAGATTTCGGAAATATTATTTTTCATTTTCAAATTTTCAAGGAAAACAATTTTTTTTTTTATTTCTGCCTGTTAAAGATTAAAGTTAAAATTGTTTTCATAATAATTTTTCTTCAGTTTTCCATTTTAAATGGCAGTGAATTTTAAATATTTCTACATTTTTAGATAAGTTCTCTGTCAAGTTAAATAGCATAAACGCAAAAAAAAAATTGTGAAATTTTCATAAAGTTTTAATTCTGGTACTCAAAAACAAAAATTTTCTTTTTGTTTTGATTTAAAAATATTATAATATTTATCATTAAATAGATTTGAAATATAAAAGTTTTAAAAGAATATTTTTAAATTATGCAATAATATTATAGACAAAAATGTTGGTAAAAAATTCAAATTCGAAAATAATTTTAACTAATTTTATAAAGTTTTCGGTAATGAGATTAACTTGATAGTATTTTGTTGTGAAAATTATGTTTTTATAGTTAATAGATTTGCAATTTTTTAACAGTACAGAAACGGATTCAAATATATAAAACAAATGTGAGTTTAGATTGACATGCTAATTTCTAATTCGGATATTATTGTACTTTTACTAAACGCTTTTGAATTTTTCAGGTGAAGTCTGCCACAAATTATAATTAATTATTAATTTACTTCTTTTTTACCGAAATATCGACTGGTTATATTCTATTTAAGGAACATTCAAGAAGATTATGTTTAACGGAAACCTCAATATGTAGAAGGATATGGGAAAAAGAGGAAACACTAGAACAGCTCATCTGTTACCCCCTGTGAGTAAGATATAAAACAATTAAACACGTTATGACCGATGAGTCTGGCAGATTAAAACCACGTAGACAAACCGTCCAGTGTAGAATAAGCAGAGTTGTACAACGGACCCTTGAGATCTAAGAGCGTGGAGAGTAATTATATGGAATAATTACAGATACGATACTATATGATATTTGATAATCTTAATCAAAAGTTTACACTTTATTGATCGAAATTTTAGATAATGTTTAAGTTTAATGTATAGTACAATTATAATTATTACATGTGTATGATTTAATTTTCACATTTTAAGAGAATTTTAATTAAAGTCCCTCTATCGAAATAAATAATATCATTTCTTTTCCTATGAGCTTTTCATTTTTAAGCATAACAAAAATATGTGATTGAAAATAATCTCCAATTTTATTATAACGAGGAATTTCTTTTTAAAATAGATAATATTCAGATTTAAAGAATACATCCTATTATCACTGCTTGTTCTAATAATGAAAATCCTATTTGCAATTCGAAAACTTTTGTATACACTAAAATCTTATATACTTTGCTTGGTTTAAATAGAGTCATCTGTAATTAATCAGATTGCTATTAATCAGATTGAAATATTTCTATTCAAAATTCAAATATGAAACTGTGATTAGTTCGATTTGTATACCGAAACTATGCCAATAATTCATATTAAATATAATAAGTTTGCTACCATATCTATAGTTGAAAAATTTGATTTGAATAAGTTGCATTCGTGTAAAAAAAACGTGAGCCCATCCTATTTCTTTCATGAAAGCCACCAATTTCTCCAGTTTTATTTCTGCTCATAAAATGTATCATAAAATAACATTCGAAAAACTTAAATCTTTTATGTCTGGCAGGAAATTTGCTTTAAAACAGAAAACGTACTCCAAATATTCATATCAGACTCCCCTACGTTGTGTTTGCATAAACTTTGCCCCATACATTCTTAGTAAAATATGACCTGTGACGTTACCTGTATACCTTTAAGTATAGTCTTACTTTTACTTTACTGATTGTTAGAATACTTTTAGTTTTCTTTGCGGATATATTATTGTACAGGAGTTTTGTGTTTGCACCAATGGTAGAATTTTCCCACTCCAGGACATGTATTTTCAATAATTTTTTGGATGTAGCCACTGGATACAAACAAATGCTTCGCAAATCATTTAACTCAAGTAGTTAATTCTTACCAAAAACTGGATAGTTAATTTAGTTGTTTATAGTCGGTTTGTGGAGGACCAGTTATTCACACCTGTTCCTGTTCGTCATCTTTATCTTGATATTATCAGTCACAAATAAAATAATATTTTAGGTATTTCAATTTTAAGTTAATGACAGACAGGCAGTGACAAAACTTTTACTTATACATCAATTTTATGAATCGTAACAAATTTCATAAAAAATTTCTTGTATTTATTTATAATTTTAAGAAAATTTTTTATGATTTTAATTTTAATCTTAATTTTTTTAATATATTTTGTAATTAATTAAAATTATCATATAATAATATCGTATTAATTCTGAGTTCTTGTGAACGGGATTACCAAAAACCAAATATAAATAAATTTTATTTAAAAAAAAAAAGAAAATTATAAATTTTCATATTTTCTACTTACCAATTTTCACAGTGTGATTTTTCTTTTTAGAAAAATGTAATTTCATATTCTTTGCATACATTCAAAAAGGAAATTCTCATTTCCATTTATTTAAATTAATTTTTTTTCAAATTTCATTTTTCATACAAAAAGGAAATTTAATTAATTGTTTCCTGTTATTTCTTTGTGTCTTATCAAAATAATTTTTTTTTTTATTTGTGTTTCAGGATTAAAAATTTTTTTTTAGTTGCGAAAAAAGGATTTAAATGCACAAATATATTAGTGAAGATAATCAAAAAGGATGTCATATGAATAAAAAGTATATTGTAGTAGATGAAATTTTAGTATTTTTTATTTAGTGTATTTTAAATTTTTCACATTTTCATATTTTCTTTTTTTTATTGGTTGTTAAATTAGTTTCACTAATAAAATAAACTAATTTGAATGTTTTTTTTTGTTAGTTAGTATTACAAACAACAAGAAATTCTGTTGTAGTGCAAGTTAATTTATCAATTTTCCACGAAAAATTCACTTATTTTATTTTTTTCACATTTTCTTTTTTAATTCACTTTTCCACAAATTGTTTAAATTTGTATGTGTTGTGTACAAGGACTTCGCATAAATGGATATGAATTTTTACTACTTACATACTAAGTTTTTATAAATTTTAACTTCCTTTTTGTTTTTTGTTTTGTCCTGCAATAAAAATTATCATTTTTTACATAATTTTTTTTTATATTTTATTTTGAAAATGTTAGAAAATTGTTTTTCCAACAAAAAAATAAAAATATTAAAATAAATTTGAAATACAATTTTTTTTTCTGAATGTTTTATACACAAAATTGATTGTGATGGTGTTAGTATTCGTATACATCAACACATGATAATTTATAAAGTAATTCTTTTTATGTGTATGTAGTCGAGCATTAAATTTATATGGTAACAAATTTTTTTTTTTATGAGCGCCGAAAGGACCAAATAACAAAATTTTTTTTTTTATTTGTGGTAGTTTTTAAAAAAGAATATTTAATTTAATTAAATAAAAATGATGTATAAAATTAAGGATATTTTGAGGTTTTGAAGAAGAAGAAAAAAAATGAGTAATTTTTATTTGGAAAAGTTTAATATTATTATGAGGACGATAGGAAACATAAAAATTCTATTTATTTTTTGTGGTTTGTTTTGGAATTTTTATAGGATTTTGAGTATCGTTTTGGTTTTGGTATAAAATAGAATATTTAAAGTTCTTATATTTTTTAATAATGTTGATAATTTGCTAAATATTTGATGAATATTTGTATAGTTACAATAAAAGAGGTCAAAATAGTATTCTGTAAGAAATCAGATTTACTGAGACGGAAACGTCACACTTTACTATCTGAGTCACATTAAAAATGTTAATTTTGTCGATTACCAACCCGGCTGGCACAAATAAAATCATAATCGGTTTCAGTTTATAGTAAGAGTGGCACACAGGCAGTCCTTATCACTGCAGTCATTTCGATTATTGTGACATTCCATCTAATTATTCGTCACTGACCAAGCTCGTACAGTTAATGAAAAAGTACAGTCAATTTAGTGACGGTGGTAAAGTTTCCGAAGGAGAGACAATATAAGCATCAACGCCTCACAGCCACATTGTATGTTTTCTGATGTTTCGTCCTCGTGCTTACAGAACCGACACATCTGGTGATTTTGATGGTCCAGGAATAAATTGAACTGAATTACAGAGAAGACTCATAACTGGTGATTATTTATTACACACTGTTCGTTCTATAATTCTTTAAATAATTTGTATTAATGAATTTTATTATTTTCGTCCTTATTATATATTTGTACAAAAGGGACGGGAAAAACGAAATAAAATAATTGAAGTGAACTCAAATCAAACACACTTTTTAGATTTATAATGGAACATTTAAAATTATAAATATTTCATATATATATTACCCTATTAACGATAATTCGAGAAGGAAGCATAATCAAATATTAAAACATGAAACCAAGTTGGAAGTATAACAAGAACTCCAAACAAAATGTATACTATTAGTTAACCAACTGGCACAAAAACATTTAAATTAAAAAAGCGTGGAACCGCATAATTGCAACTCATTTAATTGCCACAAGATAAAGATGAATGGAGGACGAAGCTAAATTAAATCCACACAGGATTGTAATTCCACGGATTTATATTTATATTGCCCTACATTAATAATACCCTAATAAAGTCACGTTAATAGAGAATTAAATAAACTTTGTATATCATAAATTTAAAAATTCAGCATTAAAAATTATTTTGTAAATTTTTATTTTATATTAAAATTGTTGTAACAAAATTTCTGAAAATGTGTAAAATTTTAAATTTTTGTCCTTATAAAATGTAATAATACACAATTTTATAATAGACAAAAACAAAAATGTCATTTTTATTTTCGATTTAAAATAAAATAAATATTTTATAATAATATTTTTTTTTTCAGCTGTGGGAATTTGTACATTATATTTATGTCCTTTTCGAATATATATAAACGTTAATATAATCCTAGGAAAAACAAAAGTTTAAATTTTGTATATATTAAAATTACAATTTTCATGGCGTATTAACTTTTAAATAGAGTTCAGTAGCTTAAACTTTTATAGCTAGTTAGTAAATATTTGAAAAATATTTCAAAAAGTTCTTTATATTAAAATATTTTTATAAAAATATAATCTGAAAATAAAATATTCAAAAAGTATTAATGATACTAGCAAAAAGATTATATAAGAAAGAGATCAAATCTTATACATAAAAAAAATTGTATGGTTGCAAATATTAAGATTAAATTCCACAAGAATTTTTTTTTCTTCTAAATATAAATAGTTTCATAAAACAAAAAAAGAATAAAAAGTATATACTTTATTCAAGATTGTGTATTTAATAAGCTTTTTTATGCTTGTAGTATTTAATCTTTCACTCTTGAGATTAAATCCCACAATAAAAACTTGGTCTATTTGTATACATACTTTTTGATACTACTCAATCACGTAACATGTAGCTACAAAGAATCTACCATCAATTTCAGTAAATTGATCACTACGAATATTTACTTAGAACATTTCCTTTCTTTAAATTGATTTTCACGGGAGAGTTTGTAGATTTCAAACTGCTAAAGCTACAAATATTTAATACAGCTTTTTTTTAAATAATTGTGATTTAGATACCTATTCTATATCCATTGAGGTATTGAATCAACATATGAACTGCTTTTAATAACATAGGTCAAAGTTTCAAAAGTATATTTTTATCAGAATGAATGGAAATTATACTTTACTCTGTATCAGATAGTTATGACTTACTCAGTAGTGAAATTATGTAAAGTAATTCGTGACAAACATCTAGCTAACATCAAAATATAGAATCACTTATCCTTTCTATTTTCACTCTGTTATTTCTTACATAGCTAAAAAATATTTGTTGTTTAATTTGAATATCAAAGATGTGATTGTAACCAATGACTTTACATAATTCCACTACGTCATGCAAATTAAAAAAAAAAAAAACTCTCGTTACAATTACAGTGAAAAATATTACCGAAAGTATTATTATAAATTACTGTGTGTCCTTGCTAACTAACACTGCATAATTCATTCATTTCACAGGAGTAAAAAGTATTAACCGACCTCCTATCCACTATAACTTATCTAACTCATTAGGTATTCACTTTATTTGAATATTTGCAAATTTAATTAAGTCCTAATTCTGGTGGCCATTAATCGTCGAACATAATTTTGGTCTGATATTGTCAATTTGTAAGCAATCTAATGACATTAAAGACAATCAAATACTTATAATGTAATTCAAATACTTTTGTATTCGAATAAGTATACCCAGCTTTGTTGCCAAGGTATTATGTATAGTAGTTACAAATTTAAAATTTACAAAATTATTTTACAAAAAAACATATAAATATACACACATATATTATATTTTACGTTAGATACGACAATTCAAGGATAAAAGGATATACTAAATATTAAAAATAAAAATGAAAACAAAATTTCTATGAAATAATAAAATGTAAAAAGACAACATTTTTTTTTTTTTTTGTATAGAATAAATAATTTTATATGTTTTCGTTATATAAGGGAAAATTGTATTCGGTTAACCAGATCCTTTTTGAACTAGATTACATAATACTTTAGATAAACAGCAACAATTTTTAGAGAAAATAATGCTTAAGAAGTATGTACTTTATCAGTTCTTTTATTTTTTATTACATTTTATATTATGCTGTTTTTTTTGTAAAGAATTTAAAAACAAAATGAATTGGTTAATGTTAGGTAAGGATCACAACATTTCAGGTTTAATTAAATTTAATTTTAGAAAATATGTAGTTAAAAATTTGCTGAACTAATGATCGCAATGAATATTTAGAAATGTTTTTCAAGTTTCTGTATATTTCCTGGAAACAATTCAATATAATTTCATAGCTACCATTTTTAATAGTTTCAGAATCCTTTAATTATGATGACTATTTTTCGTAACTTTGTTCAATTTAAAGAAAGTTTTTGCATAATTAATATCGCACTCAATTTATAAATATTTTCTTATAATTCTCGAAAGTAATCCGAAGTCTTATTAAGCTAACGTAAGTTATTATATCACTTCGTATCGTAGGACTTCAATGACATTTGCGTTACATTTTTATTGAAATTTGGACTTATAGTTTTATATGTATTCCGAAACATAAGTTTCTTTATAGTTAAGAAACTTTTAATTGCAACAAACTAGTGGCTTTTAATAGAAAGACATTTGTTATCAGCTGCTAATGGTCTCAACTGTTCGATTATTTTCCCAGTCTTGAAATTACAATTAATTTTTTCAAATTTTGATTACTGGTACTCATTTAAAGCAATCAATTAATTAACTGACGTTGGTCAGGAGTTGAACTCGGGACGTAATGCTTCGCAACATACTGAAAATCTCTAACGATGAGAGTCATCACGATATTCTATCAAACAGATAAATTGAAACAATTTTTCTGATTTTTGATAATTGATATAATTTTACATTAATTTTTACACTTGTTGCACTTGTTGTTTCGATTCCAAATAAATTGGTTTAAGGTGCAATAGAATTTCCTGAAATTGAAACTTCTATTAGGGATAACAATCATATTTGAGGGGTTACAGCAAGAAGTAAACTTATATGTAGAAGAAGTAACAAAGAAAAATATTTTGAAATTTTTCTATTTGTGCATAACATGCTTCAAGTTCTTAAAAGTAAAGATTGTTTTTTTATAAATTTACATAGTTTCCTTACTTCTTTTGAAATATACGTGAAATCATACTCAAATGTGACTGAATTCACTTGTGGAATATTTTTTTTTTAACTTTTATCATTTTTTTTTGTTCGTTTGTAAAATTAAATTTCTTCCTTTATCTTGAAAATATCCTTTTTCTTACATCAAAGATAAAAGGAAAAACTTTACTTTTCCTTAAAACCTCTTGTAAAAATAACCGCGAATAATAATTTTCTTATTTGTATATTTTTTTTCGAAAGTGGAATTTTTATTAATAAAATAAATATGGAAAAATCGTTTATTTTTATTAATATTTTTCCTTTATTAAATATTATGTTGACTTTTGGGGTTTCTTAAGAAAAAAACAAAAATTAATTAATTATGTAAAGAAAAATGTTGAAATTTCTTATGAAAATAATTTTCGTTTCTAACCTTAGTTACAGATTACATAAATTACACGCTTTGTCAAGATCTGGATTCAATTGACGATAATTTTATCAAATTATTTTTAACAATTTTACAGTCGACATTTAATCGACTATTAAATTTAATCATAACAAGAAATTCTTATGATTAAAATTGATTAATCATTACTAGAAATTGATTAGGTATAACAAAAAATATTGATTCATCAAAATATACCAACAAATATTACCAGTAAATGAATCACAGTTGTGAAAACTTGTTTTTTAAAACCGATTTTGGTAACAACTTACTAAAAATTAAATATTTTTTGTAAGCCTATTGCTATTAGCATTCATACATATAGTCATATATATATGAATGCTAATAGCAATAGGCTTACATATCTTACAAGCTTATATAAATACTTCCGGATTCACATCATTTTTGCTAGCAAGTTTAAGATCCAGTATTTTATGAAAAGGCTCGGCAATCTGACTTTCCATGAAAATATAATGTGGTTATTCGAAAGATTATGAACCACGTCATAATCTTTATAGCCCCCACGATGTTTAAAGCAGTAATTGCTGATAGAAAAGTGTATGTCAGATTAAAAAGTTAAATTTAATTATAAAACATGTGGAATTAAAACTTTAATTGAATTTGAATCATCATTATAATATGAACCATAACATGGCTTTTCAGTAACAAAAAAAAAATTCTACTAGGCTTTGTCTGTGGTATAGTTGTGATATGAAAAAATATGATATGTACGAAACTAAAGCTATCCAGTGACATGAGAATCAAATATATTGAGTTAATTAAACAAAATTACAAATACTGTGAATGCTATTCTAGTATTCATTATAAATGTATGTAGTATAGAACCTTTGATGTTGATGTTAGATTTATATCATTTCAATTCGTCTTTTAAAAAGCGTTTTTTAATCGTTATTTTATAATTATAACCATTAAATCTCTATAATAGTGAAACTAATTTTTGTGAAATTGAGTTTTAATGTTTCATTTGTGCACGATGGGCGCTAGTGGTATGAATACATACTCTATAATACATTATTTATTTTATAATTATACAAATTACAACGTACAACATGAAATTCGTACATATATTTAATAAATAATCTAAATTAGGCTCTCCAGCTACAATTAAAAGATCAATTTGATTAATTATTAATTTAATTAACAACCAATATTAACAAGTTAAAAAGCCAAGTCCATTATGAGAATGATCAATAATTGTAGTCATAATAACTCAGTCGAATTTGTAAAAACTAAAAACATTCGCGCATATGCACCGTTTTACTACCATTCATACTCATGAATCCAAGCTAGGCTACGCGGTGGAAAAGGGAAGTTTAGATCCACCTCGTGCTATTGAGGAAGCATATCGTGTTGCTTCGTGGCTAGGTCGTTAAGTTCGCTAAGGTAAAGACTGCCAAAAGAGTTGTGTCTGGCAACTATGATTATGACTAGCCAGTGCAGGGTAACTATAGTTTCTTATATAGTAATAATACATATTGTATATTAGGCCATAGAACTATCAATATTTTAATGAAGTTTTGTTTAAGTTCTTGTTCGGTAGCTTTTACTAGACATGTGTGGTTCTGTATATTTGTTGGTTCAGGTTTGAAATACAATATTAAAATAATTAATATGGAAATGAATCGAATTTGACCAATGAACCAAATCTCCAATCTAATCCTGAATAGCAAATAGTGTACAATGAAATCTGTATTATTAATAATTGTATAACCAAAATATTTGTCACAAATAATTTTCTATTTTTTTATTAAATTTTTTTTTTTTTTTGGAAAAATTTAATTTACCAAATTTCCACTCTATTTTTCTTTATATATATATTAATATCCGTTATGGTTTTTTTTTGGAAATTTATTTATTTTTTGACATAAATTTTTATGAGACATGACATGCTGTTAGGATATAATAAAAATAAAAATTATCGTACATAAGGAAACCATTTTTATTTTGGGGTTTTTGTAGTTGTTGTAGTTGTGGTGTCAATGGTCATTGATTAAAGAAGACCAACAATTTTACAAATAAATAAATTTTTGGTTTTTTTTTTTCGTAATTTTAGTAAAATTTATTTTATTATAACAATTTTAATGGATAATCAAATTTCAATCAACTAAACTAGAATGCTGAACAAGAACATTTAAGAAAATTACAATGTTGGCTAGCTTGCTATATAAATCAAAATCAGAGGACAAAATGTAATAAAATTTAAAAATATTTTATGTTTTTAACAATATAAAAAAAGGAAAGAAAGGAAATTTATTAGAAATTATTTTCATTTTTAAATGTTTTCGCATCTGCGAAGTAGAATTTTCCATAAGATAAATAATATTTTTCAAAGACTAGACAGATGAGGGTTAGAAAAATATTGATTTTACATTTACTGTGGAAGCATGTGGTGATAGGAGAAAAAATGTAAGATTGATGAAAATATTGAAATAATTATACTGTCATAGCTAAAAATATATAATTTAAAAAAAAACCTGATGGTATCAACTCTAAACTTTGCAAATTTCTATTATTCATGCAACTAATTTATACATTGACATTTTCATGCTAAACTACAATGTTGGACATTTAGAAATTATAGAATTTGTATTTCTGTTCGAGCAAACAGTTTTGTCTATTGCGCCTTGGACCCACCTGTTAAATACATATGTTTTTGGAAAATGTTTCATCATTCACAAATATAAAACTATTTAAGGAACATTTTCATATCTGTTCTTTTTAGATATTTCAAAGGGCAGCAGTTTTTACAGTCAACGTATTTCCAACAGAAGCTTATGTTTCTGTTGAATATACTCAAGGTCCTGCTTAATTTTCTTGGAGTCCATCAAACTTTCTACTTTTATTTTTTACATTTAATTATTAAAGTTCCCATATTTAAAAATATACCAACAATTTTTTTGCCCCTTAAGAATTTCTTCTTTTTGGACAGAGTTATTATAACAAACTGTATAAATAAAATTTCCAAAAAATCATTTAATTCCATTAAAAATTTATTTCCAATTTTATTTTGCGTTACTTCGATTTATTATTAACTAAATTTTTATTAATGACAAATAATTTTGATGTCGTGACAAGAAATTTTAATTATTTATGGTTTTATTAGTTTTATTATAGTATTATATTTTAATTAAATTTATATGCTTACAATATCATAATAATATAATTTAAAATTTAATTTGTGATTAATTTTATGGTTTTTAATTAACAAAATTAGTTAAAAAATTAAATAATTCATGAGGTTATAAATGATAGAAAAAAATCAAATTAAAATCAATTAAATTTGAATCATAAAATGTACCCAAAAATGTTATCTTGTTAAATTGTAAAATTTTATACTACATACAGTAGGAATCTGTTAAACCACTTATATAACTTTATTATTATTATTGATGATATCATAGGAAATGACCGACATTGGAATAGACCATTATAATTAAATCTTGTCATGCAATTTTTAAATTCAAAGTTTTGCATGCTTACGTTCAATAATGTTGTAGGGTTAGTCAACAATCCGGTTCTTAAATGCTTACTAAAGTAATCAAAAATGAATCAAGTCAACCTAGACCTAGAGTTTCCATCCCCGGATATATTTCTCGATAAATTTACATAATTTTTTATACCCGAAACCCAGAATTTAATTTAATTAAATTATAATGGAAATTGTGATTTACGAAAAATTTGGGTAACACATTTTTTATTAAACTGCTCGGTAACAAATTGTTCGCTTATATTTTTAAATGCCTTTCACTTCAACTTCTATCAGCTTCTATCAACTTCTGTGTAGAGGGAATTAACCTGTGTCGCACTGATGAATTGTAACTAAAGAAGAACTTGAAGACTGCACTTAATGGTTGTTGCAATAAATTGCGGATTAACTTTATAATCTTCAAAAATAAATAAAAAGGTTTGAATTAACTGATGAAAGAACTGAAATACTAAAAAGTTATTTAAGGAACATTATAAAATTGTCGTTTCCTTACTTTATTGGGAAGCTGATGCTACTTAATTAATGTTAGTTCTTAATTTAAAATAAGTATTCTACTACATTTTTAGCAACGCTGCCAATACGTATTTGTTTTAGCGCTTATATTAGAAATGTTTCTAATACACCGTCACCGACTTTGAACATTGTAATTGTTTACGTATAAAGCTGTGTGTTTTACACAACTGTCAACGCTATGGTAACGATGGTACTGTGATTCCTTCTTAAAGATTATTCGGAATGTCAAAAATCCTATTAATTTTATTTAACTTTTTCCTTGGTATCATATTTCAGACACTTGGATTTGAATTATGATTTTGTATAATTGTATGAATTTTTACGATTCAAGTTACTATTATCCTACAGGTTTTGATGCCATTTTGTTTACAAATTCTCTTCTAAAAACTTTTAACAAATTGACTTTAGTGAACACATAAAATCCGAAGTTTTGTCAAATAAAAAATATAGTTTTTATACATCAGAAAGTAGCTCTAAACATTTAGAAATTAAAATTATATGTTTCAAAGTTTGTTATTTTATTAATAGTATTTAAATTTATTACTTGAACTCTCGTTTTGTATACTAATTTGAATAAAAAATACTAGAAAAATATATACATAAAAATTTCATTAACAATTTTAATATGATAATATTAAAAGTTTTGCTTTATATATTTGAAAATTATAATTTCAAATTAGTAAATTTATTAATATTAATTTCTTTACAAATTACTATCACAAAGCGACTAAATTTAATTATAAAAGGATTTTCATATTCAATTTATATTTAATCATATTATTATGTAGTCTACTATCATCATAACTCCCAAAACATTAATTCAAAAACTAGATTTTATTATGTTAAGTAGCCATCAACTGCTACTTCTGTCCTGTCAGTTGTATAAAATAATTTTTCTCACTTGCCTAATTTAAGACTTGTTATCATTATTCAAATGCAAATTTGTTTTTTTATTATTATTATTTCGTTTGTAACATTGTAACTTAATATTACGAGTATATACAAAAAATAAGAATACTTAAGGCTATATTTTCCATTGAAAATCCTTCTTTATCCTTAAATGCATAGCTTAATTTGATGAGTTTATGAAAAAGGTCACTTTTATTCCCTGCAGAGACTTGCAAAAAAAAAAAGAAGAAATTCTATTTTTTTTTTTAATGAAGTTGTTATAGAATTCAGTGTTGTACCACTGGTAAATATTAGTTATAAAAGGACTCTTGTATTTCATTAAAATAAAATAACACGAAAAAAGGAAAATTTATTTTGTAAAAAAAAAAAAAAATGTTTTTAATGAAACTTAGTTTTACTTTGTGGTTATATGAAAATTGACTTTATAAAGAAAACTTTATGTTGAGTTATTTTTTTGAACTTTTTCTTTTTTTTGGATTATAATAGAGAGAAGATTGAAAATTGAATATGTCCTACAGGACAAAAGAAATATTAATATAAGAAAAGTTTTTTTTTTTTCTATATATATTAGATTCCATTAGTTGGAAATGTTGAAGGATCCGTATTGCAACTGTAAGTATCTGAAGGAAAAAAGAAATTTTTGCAATTCCATTTCACTATCCAGTGCCAAGCATTGTCAGCTTGAGAACTACCACCTTAACCGATTTAACGATCTAACTATTAAGCGGCTTCCGGAAAAAGTACATTTCCTTAACGCCACAAGATTTATTCCAAAATATTCATGAAATTCAAGAGAATGCGGTTTAACAAAACAATTCTTTGGAATCCTTTAGCCAGTTTGTTTGGTGCTCGTCACTCCAACCAACCAACCAAGAGTTGATGTATTCTGTTATGACTAATCCCAATGTTCGGTAGTTACAAACAGTGGGTAAACAGTCACTGGAACCTTTGCTATTTTATATTGAAAAGAAGAAATAGAGTCCAAGAAAATCGATGTAGAAGTTAGAATTAATAGTATTGGCAAGACTAATTTTTATTCATAATACAATTTTCCATTTTCTATCTAAAAATTCAAAAAACAAGTTTAATTTTGTTATAAATTAGACTAATTATAATATTACACAAAAAGTTTTTACTATTGGCAACCCTAATTTTGACATTTCTGTATACTAATCGTTTTTACCGTATTCATCGTTTTGGAATCAGGTAATACGAGATTTCTGAATAATAAAAATTTTAGGATATAGAATAACAGTAGACACTTTAGTATAATTTTGTACCTAAAAGTTGTCGTAAGTTTTACGAGCTTTAGAATCGCAATCGCTGTCATTAGAAGTCGCAAATGATGTCAAAAAAATAATAAAAACATGAAAAATCATCTCTATTGCTCCCACAAAATGATATGCCATAAATTATTATGTTTGATAATGACAGTTCGATTTCATTCAACGCTGTTAACTCGTTCACGATTCGTTTACGTTAAACTTATTTTTGATTTTATATTAAGGATACGGACCCTTCTACAACAACAATATTCAATACAATTTTCTTTTCTGTATATTTTTTTTATAAATATTTTCCTTTTTTTTTGTGTATCACTAAAGAAAAACCATCAGAAAATATAATCGAGGCTAGTTAATATTTTATACATTTTCACATTTTCATTTTTCTTGTAATTTTGGAATGAGACACATTAAAATCATATTTGGTGGTAAGTTAATTTCATTTCTAAGTTATTAACTTTGTTCACTTTTTGTTACAATATATTCAAAAAAAAAATGCCACAAAATAAGTTTTGTAAGTGGCGGTGCGAATGGTGTCCGTGCGTATATTGTTAATTTTATGTAGGTGGTATGGAAAGAAGAAATAAAATATTTGGAATTTCCTAAAATTTTACATGACAATATAATAATTGATTGTCCCTAGATTATATTAAAATGAAGGATAATAAAAATAATATATATTTATCATTGGGGAAATAAATGTATACATTATTATTTTTTTATCACTGATTATTATAAATGTATATACAAATTTATGAATATTTCCGATCATACTCCTTAGATTATGTTGTACAAAATAAAAAAATCGGGTTAAATTACATAGAAACATAAATTTTCAATATTATAAATTTGAAATGGTAAAAATGTATTTTAGTGAATTTGTTTGGAATATCGCAGAAACTTACAACAACAACAGAAAAAGGATTTTTTTCCCTTGTGAAATACAAACGAAAAAAAAATCACATAAATTAAATATAAGTGGTTTTTTTTTTGTGTTGTTGTATAAAATAAGGATCACATTGAAAATTTTTTGGTATTATTGAAAAATGTATTTTTTACAAAAAGAATTTGATTAATGTAATTTTAAAATTTGTTTTATTGTTATATTAAAAATATCAAACAGTTTTGTAAAAAGAAAATTGTAAATTTCATGTTAGTTTAGTTTTCGTTCCATTTTTTATTGGTTGAGTTCCTTTTTTTTGGTGATTGTTTTGTGAAATGGAATGAGAAATTGTTACAAATTACTTAAGCATTAAATAAAATCTTTAAAAATTATTTTAACTTTGTACTATAGAGAAATAAAATAATGTAATATTTCATTGCAGAAAATATTTATCTGTAATTGAAATTGTCCATAATTAATGTATTTTTATATTATAAATTTCGAAAGTAATTGTTTTTTTTTTTAATTTGCTTGTAATTTATAAAAATGAAATAGAAGAATTCATGAAGGATTCTGACTTATGCTCATTGTATCTGGAAAAACTAATAATGTTACACATATGCCCTGGTAGTAGACTTACTCTAAACGTCCGAACCGAATTTGGGGATTAGCTGGCAACTCTGAAGTCCTGCCTCGTCAGGAAAGCATTTTACGGTAGAATTGTTTTTCGAACATTTTTATACAAATATTATGTGATTCTGTCACGGTTATGACACAATTTCGAATTAATAATTCAAAATTGTATTAAAATATGACTTTAAAATTTGAAATCGAATTTGTAATCATAAACTTCAAAGAAGCTTAACGCGACGGTTGCAAAGGAGACGAACTCAAATAAACAAAATTTTAAATGCAAAGGAATATATGAAACTGATCAAAGTCACCACGGAGACGATGACGGACGTATCACTCATAAGTTCAATTGATTTTAACATTCGATGGACGACGGATATGAAATAGAAATGATTTTTATAATATTAAAAAAATTTAAAAATAAAAAAGTTTAAATAAAATTGACATAAATGTGATTAGAAAAATAAGAAAAGGAAATATTTCAAATTGTTTACAATTTTTTTGTATTTTAACTGTCAGCGAGGCGTCTATTGTCAGTCTAGCTTGTTTGAACTATAAAATTTGTAGTAAAAGTTATAAATTAATAGTATTTACAAGTCTAACAATTTTTATTGTAGAGATTAAAATTGTTTAATCTGAAAATTTGAAAACCATATAAAATCTGAACATCGAAATTCTATACCCCATCAGGCCTGGAATTTCCTAACACAATTCGAAAGTCGTACTGACAATATCTTAATTTTTAATTATCTGATGATGAATTTTATATAATCTTACAACAAATAAATTTGTAATTGGAATTTTGTTTATACATTTCGTAAGTTTCTAGAAAAACTAATTAAATTTGATAAATAGTTAAATTACAATTAAATTTCGTTTGCTTGTATATTGAAAGAATCTAATATTTTCGCTTTCCCAGCTAAAATAATTTGATTTTATTATATATAAAAAGTTACTACAATTTAATATTATTTGTTAAATTTCAGTTTTTTTAGTTTTACAATATATTAAATTGCTTTCTAAATATTTAATTTCCTTTCGGAATAAAACCATAGTTTTCCCTGTTTTTTTATTTTATTTACTATAATGCTTGCTGTTTTTGTTGATTTTCTAATTTTCAATATAAAAGTGAGAATAAATTAAAAATTAATTAAAATATTTCGTAATATCAATATTTGTTATTAAAGTTTAATTTAAAAATAAATAACATATTTTAACAAATCTCATTTTGATTTGTTTGGATGGTTTTCATTATTAAATAGTAAAAATTTAATTTAAAATTTGTTTATATTAAAAATCTAATCAATTAAAATTAAATATCTTAATTTATGTTAAATTTTTTGAAGTAGTGTTTGAAAATTAAAACTATGCCAAGTTAGTTTTCTGAATGAAAATGTCAAAAACTTTAAAAATTAAACTAAATTTTGAATATTTTAAATTTATAAATATATTTTCATGATATACAAAATAGAATATCAAAAAATTTCGTCCTTTTGGTCTACAGAAGTTACTGGGAAAACTGAAATATTTTTTTTTATTCATTACTTTGTGTAGCATAATTATATCGATAATTGATGTAGAACTTTTCACTTTATGATTCATTTGTAGAACTTTCTCAATTCTTAGTCTATCCAACCATCCATTTTCGACAAATATTACGTCTTACAATATTTAATTCTTGTTACAGCTAAAATTATGCTTTCATGCTTCTTTATATTAGCACATTTTTAATTGATATTAGAAATTACGACATACTATTTCATTTTCCTTGAAAATTACTACTGGGCAATAAATTTTACTCATTATATTACCAAACAAAATTTCATAGTAACTTAAATTTTTCTTAATTTTAATTAAAGTTTTCAGTTCTTCATGTAAATTTATTCCTATTTGTATTAATTTCCAATATAATTTTAAATATTATCATAAATTCTATATAACTTTTATATGTATATTTAAATCAATCTAACCTTAAATTAATTTCTTATATTATACCTAAATATGTCACAAATATGTTGCCTGATAATAAAGTAAAGAGATTGGCATACAACACGCATAATAAAATTAGAATATATTTACATGATGCCATTAACAAAAAAAAAAAAACTTACTGAATCGTTATTTAACATTGCCTGTAAGATGTATAAAGGTTACAAATTATAAAGATACGTGTTTAACTATTACACCAAATATATAACTCTAATAAATAAAACGAAAAATTATCATGAATTTCGTACACCAAAAATATAATAATTTCTAAATTTAAGGCAAAATAGAGACGACTACATAAAAGGAAGCTCTTCTATCTGTATTTGTACGACAAAAGTAACAGTGTAAATACGTAATAATTTTTTTTTATATGTTATACTTCAACAATTACTTATTTCATATAATATTAGATGACAGGATATTCTGATGATGATGACAAAAAATATTACGTTTTGTTACAATTCGAATCCTTGTATTTCGTAAAGGGAGAAATTTTCAAGAAAATTATTATAAATACACTACAAAAATATATCACTTTTTTTCAATTATATTAAGTAAATAAAATAATATATTGTAATTATATACTTGACAGTTTGTCATAGTTTGTTAATCAAGGATGACAAATGGTAATTTTTTGGTATACGAATAAAACATTAGATACGGTAAGACAGTGGTTTTTAATCAGTGTTCCTCAAAATAATGGTGTTCGATTGAAAGACGAAAAAAATCTTTGTTTTTAAGCTGCCCATACATTATGTTTATCAACGTGTTGACAACTTGGTCAAGTTATGTCGTTTGTTGGCAAGTTTACGTTATGTTGCCAATCATTTTGACGGTTGCCGAATTGATTGAAGAAATATTGTAATTTCCAATATTTCTTCAATCGATGTTGGTTGATGTTTGTAAGTTGTTTAGTGTATGGGGAAATTGTATAAACAAAATGACGTTTGATCACATTTTATGTCCAAAAATTACATGTTTTTAAATTTTTGTGTTACATATCAATATTTTTTATTGATTAAAATAATATTAAATTGTAATTATTTATCACTTAACTCTATTAAAGAATTTTGTTTATCATTTCACAATATTTTTGACGGTTGTAAGCTTAGTTAAAATATGTGTAGATAAAATTTACTACTCGGTTGACAACCAGGTTGAACAATGTGTGGGCAGCATTAGTTTTATAGTCTTTTACTTATAGATATGCACTTCTCTTGGCCTTTTATCTTTTTATTTAAGTTGAATGATAACAATCGAAGTGTACGGACGTATTTCTTGCTAAAAAAAGGTTTATAAGTTGTTTTTGTTTTTTCTTACTTTTGATATTTGAAACTTTATTGACTATTAGACTTATTACAATATTTAATTTAATTTATGAGAACGTCAGTTATTAAAAAAATAATAATAGTATTAGTAATCATTGATTTGAATATGGTTGGGTTGTGTACCCTCGTAAATCAATTATTTAAAAGTCGTGTTATTTAATATTTCGAAGGTATACTAATCTAAAATATCGCATGTTGAAATTATGAACTAGCTAGCTCAACAAAGAAATGAGATTATATTGGACTTATTAAATAATTACTCATACTTTATTGATTGCAGAAATATTTATTATACTTCTATAAGAGAATACTTATTTTATGTTTTAAATTTGCAAATAAATTCATGGAAGTTTATAGATTTCATATAAATGCCGTATATTAAATAATCATAGCGTTTTTTTCGTCCAAAAAAGAAAAATGTAATACTGCTGGTGTTAGTGGTTATCTTCAAATGCCTAAACATAAAAATCATTATAAATGATAATGCAGAAATCGTTATTATTTATAGTATATTTCTGACACTACATAGTTCAATCAAAAAACTTAATTTAATACTCACTTACTATATTTCGGACATAGAGAGTGAGTATAATTAAACTTCCAATCTATAGTTTAAAATCATAATCAAATCACTGTAATAGGAATCGTTTTTCCAAACCGGGTTAAATTCATTATATATTCCATTCTCCACTACGTAACTTATCTTATGTAAATTATCTCGATTTTATGTAAATTGTCTTGGTTCGAATTCGAACTATTGAAAACCTAAAATTACTAAAGTTTAACTAGCAAACGTCATTATATTATATCTACAAACCGATGTCGTTATTTTATCCAACTTTTACATTTGAATTTATTAGAAATTGCTAGTAAAATAAATGATGATTTTTAAAATATAACATGAAGTTACATCCGATATGCCAACCAAAATCGGTTAGAACCGAAATCAAGGAACGAAAAAAGTAAAAGATTGAAAAAGCAATCTGACGAAATATGTAAATATGCTTTAGAGAGTGGAACCCACAGGGATATAAAAAATAAACTCGTCTCAAAACCATATTGAAGAAAATCCAATAAAAAATACATTTCTGAATCACGCAAGACATGCTGGGTGAAATCAATATTTAGTAATGAACAAAACTAGATGGATATGTCTTACGAGGAGTTCGATCGGATAATTGAATAATAGACACGGGTAACTACATTACTCTATTATGGAGTTGACAATAACAGGTTCTACCATTATCTAAATTAAAATTAGAATATTTTATGGCGCAAAATTGAATATTTTAATAAAATTTATTTAACATAATAATTCAATTACTTGAAAATTTAAATCCCCGGGAGTGGTTCAAATATTATTATCATTATTTTCTTATTACAGAATTGCTTTTAGCATATTTATTTCATAAAATATTTGTAAAAACATTTATATTCCATAAATCTAAAAACATAAAAATTTAATTATCTACTTTTAAATTATTTGAATCTATTTTTATTTTGTTTTGGTTTTGCTTAACCTATCAAAATTTAATAAGATTATACGAAAAATGGCTATACATCTGATAGATTCTCACCTATAGTTATATAATCTTTCTATAATTGGATTATTACGTATGAAGAAAATATGACATCAATTAAAATAAAACATAATATTAAGTGTATAATTAATTTGATGTTACAAAATTAGATTACAAGTTTTTTTGATATACCCCATAAACCAAAATGATTTTAATTGGATTTATAGAAATTAATATTATTTTTGAAAATGTATTTTGTTACGATATAGAAAAGAGATTGGTAACATCAGAAAATTATTATTTAAGTATATTAAAACTTTTATTTTCATATCTAGAGAGAAATGTCAAAATCAGTGTTTCCAATATTAATAATTTATTTTGCTATATACAAAAGTTAGTCATCAGGCAAATTTTATATTCTAAAACTAATCAGGATTGACTAAAATGAATTTTACCTATAGCTCTTGTTTTGCAGAGTATTGTATAATGTATTCCGAATAGACTAAAGTTATTATAAAAATTATTATTTTTCCGTATGTTTTCTGTTATATAATCCTTTTTATTTGTATATCTACGGAATTATAACTGAAGTTATTTTGAAAAATTGTGAAATCACCTGTAAAGTTTCCGATTATATAAAAGTAATGTCAAATTTAAGAGATATTTGTTGATAATAATTTAAAACGAACCTCTACTAAAATCGAAATTCAATTAAATACAATTTTTAAATGGTTTAATATCATTTATCAATGCTAATAAAACTCTGTACTGAAAATTGTTTTGTTGAGGCTTTTTAGAGAAACAAAATCTTCCTTATATTAATATCTTTGTTTGTCTGACAATCTATTTGTCTGATGGAAAATATTTTATGTCAAATTCAAATCTATATAATCTTTTGGTAATCAAACGTCTCGAGAACAATTTTTTATCAACCGGTATTGATACGAATTCAAAAATAGAGCTTATTCCAGAATACATGGGTGAAAACGACAGCGACACCATCGCAGGCGAAAAATATGATGCATGTGACGTGTTCTGGATTAACCTTTAACCGGTAGACTGCTTAAACCAGAGCACGTCATTAATCGATATTATCGCAACATGTTTTTAACATAACTTTTTAATTAAAGTTAATCAAAGTTAAGAATAAATTAAAAAAGTTTTTACAAAAAGTTTTCCAACAAGATGGCGGTAATATTAATTTTAAATTTTCATTTTAAAATATTCTAAAAAAATGCAGAAGTCTTTAGAAACAAAATGGTTATCAAAACCTGACATTTTTATTAAACTACTTCTACTCCCCAGTAGTTCTACACATTACTAAACATAATTATGTTTAATTGTGATTTAACTATCTGTGATTTATTGAATCGAAATTTCTAATTCAATTTTATACATTGTAATAATTTCCAAAATTAACTTTATAATTCAAAATATTTGCATTGGTAACACTAAATTTGACATTTCGATGTACTACAAAATAAACTTTCGTAAACTTCCAAAATGTTCCAATTTTCAATTCTAATATTATAGCAGCTAGAAATAGAAACTAAAAAAATTCCATTATATAAAAAATATAGATTAATATTTTTCTCATCTATGTATGTATATATAATGTTTGTTGATTTTATCTATGTATATGTAGCTATATAATAGAATAAATATATTTTTCATATGTGGGTGTATAATATTTGTATATAATATTTTACTAGATATAATATTATAATTAACAAAAAATATATGTGTAAATATAAATATTATAAAAATATAATGTATTGCGTATTATATCATTAAGGAGCTTTATTGAATGGAAAAAGGATATGCTCACTGATGATGACATTATTGTATATATATATATAGTAGTTACATATGTATAGATAACTATATATACTTACTTATACCATAAGTTTTAAAAATTGTTATCATTACTTTGATCTAGTTTTTAATGAGAAATATTTGTGAACCATAAAATTTTTGTACCAATAACAGCAACCATATAAACATAATAATTTTCCCATTAATAAACTGTATAAAATTTCAAAAGCATAAAAAGTGAAAACTTCGTAATGATATTATTTATGTTAAATAATTACTTTTCCAAGGGCGTAAAGATTACAAAAAAAGAAATTTTATCATTATGAATTTGAAAATGGATAATTGGTTTTTATTATATTTTAAGAAATTCCTTCAAAGATGAAATTACGTTAGGAAACTAGAGACTAGGTAATCAAATTAATATAGTTACTCAAAAAGGAAAAATTATAAATTTTATGATTAACGTTAATTGATTAAAGTTTGAAATTTGAAAATTTGTCAGCATTTTGATTCAAGATAATAATAGTGAATTAAATTCTTCATTGTGGCAGTAGTTCATAATATAAATGAGATTTAAATATTTATTAGGTGATTAAAATGATAGTTTCAATAGATCTTAACAACCTCTAAAGAATATCTTAAGAAACAAGACACTACCGGACATTTATATAAATGCTTCTCACGAGCCAAGACTTTGGGTATTACTTTTTAATTATTATTTTGTTGTTGAATATTAAGTACAATATTTGTTTTGTCAAAATATTTGTTTTGTCAATGCTCTAGGCAGGGCATCTAGAATCTATCTATAATCTATTAGTGCTGCAATTATTATTATTAAATATAATGCTGTCAGCTATGGTACACAATAATATATTAATATCCATCTCGATTATAAAATTGCTCTCCCAAGCTTATTCCAAGATATTTCAGATATTAATATTCAAACTAATTATCACTATAGTGGACATGGTCGGGAGAAACAAAAAATTTAATTTACGAATGTAATAACTTGAAATTTCTTTAAATATTTTCATAAAGGGAAATTAACTGACATACTGACATAAATTTTACAATTATGTAAAATATTTTATAAATACGAAGTCAAATTGAAAATGCAAAACATTATTGAAAATCATTTTTAATTATTGCTTAAAAATTAAAAGAAAATGTTGCAATTTCTTCAAAGAAATTATTTATTTCCAATTAATTAATACTTTCTTGTATGTATATAAAGAAAACTATTTACACTCAATTCTGTAGCTATGTTCCAGAAAAAATAGTGAAAAAAATAAGGTTGTCCTTGAAAATTAAGTGATTGTTTCGATATATTAGAAAAGTCATATAAGAAACCCATCGAAATAAAAGGATACTGTATACAAAAGAAATTATTTTAAAAGTCTTCATAAAAAGCCAAGGAAATTTTTTTGACGGTGTTAAATCAAAACAAAATTATTATTATTAAATTTCAATTTAAACTACATCAATTTTCCAGTTTCCTTAATAATTTTTCACTTAAATTTGATTTTCTAATTTAATGCTAAGGAATTTAAAGGAGGTCAAGATCCTAGTTGCCTAGATCGACTTGTTTTTTCATATGGTTTATTCAAAATTAGATTAAATTGAATTTATAAATTCTCCAGAATTATTTGATTCTACTAGTACAATAGTACAAATACCTAATTGGTGATATGACAGAAGGCCATATTACGTTAAGCAATACTGTCAATATGTCTCATTCAAATTTACAAAAAAAAAATTAATGTAAATTCTTCGAGTCGTTAGAATATGTATTACCAATTTGTTAACTAAGTTATTTTTCAAAAAAATATTTTATTTTATTAATAAGTCTATATGGCTAGGCTATAATTTATCATTTGGGTGAAATACACGCAAAAATTATGACTTTATGTCTCATTTCAAAGATTGTGAGAGTCATTATGACCTTATGTCGTATGGCCTTATATTATATCATTATTTTAATTAATATTATCTATAATAACTTCAACAAATTATCAAATTATCTTTAACCTAAAATATACATTAATATTAAATAAGATTTTATACAAAATTTAATTAATGGATAAATCAGAAAGATATTATTAAAATGACCATGATATAAATTTTCAAAATCACAAAATATAATACCAAAAATCAAAATTAATCTTTACATTTTATTATGCATTATATCATCGAATACACACACACAGTCACATTAATTGAATACAATAAAATTTTCTACAAAAAAAAAAAAAACAAAAATAAAGGATATTCCTAAAGGATTTTCAATCCTTCATTACAGTTTTCCCCAACATACTAAAAAAAAAATATAAAATGAAAATGAATAACAAAAAAACAACTAAAAAAAATTATGTTTCTTTTGATTGTGTGTTGTTTACCTACTTATTTATTGATCCTTATTTTTACAATAAACAAATTTTTTGTTATGTTTCCTTTTTTGTTGTTGTTGTTGTTGGTATGTTATCCGAACATTTAGACAAATTGTAAGGATTAAAGTTTGATATATGTTGTATGGTATAAATGTATAGGTAAGAAAATTACCTGAAAAGGTAACAACAACAACAAATCCGTCTACAAATTCGACATAAATATGTTAAAAAATAATTCATTGGCTCAGTATTGGTTTGTCGTATACGCCAAATTGACCATTTTTAGTTATTAGATGTTAAATTGGTTTTAGGCACCATCAGTTTATTTCTACTATCTGTTTTTTAATATTTGCAACGATTACGGTGAGAAAAGATATAAAAATATGTTGAATATTGTCGTATGTACATATATAACCAGTTACAATAAGTTCAATTATTAAAATTTCGTAATACTTTTTCCGTGATTCATTCAAATAGAATTCGTTACTCTGTGGAGTGAATCAAGATAATTTATTTATTAATTAAGATTATTTTAATATTAATCAAAAACAAAATAAATAAGTATTTAAAGTTGTCGTATAACGCATTCTGTGATAAATAAGAAATAATTATTTAATGAATTGTGTCGGGAACCTAAAGTAGTCAGTTTCAGAAAACTTATAAATCAGTTAACTTCTGATGTTATAAACCATTTTTTTTTTGTGATTGTTTTAACATTTAAAATGCATTTTCAAGAGTTCGAGCAAATGACGCATATGACAAACTAATACTGAGCCGACGAATTATCGTAAAAGCTTTTAACAATATTGTTGATTGGAGTTTTCTACCTAAAAAAGAACTGAAATCAAAATAAAATTTATTGAAATTCGTATCGTTCTGGTTAAGAAATCAACAATTTCCAGATACGTTAATAATGAAAACACAAAACATATCAAAAATTTCTGTTTAACATTAAAATTATTGAGATAAATATTTATTTGGATTGTTAAAATTTTTAGTAAAACAATTTTTTTTTTTGTAAAATTACAACAATTTATATAAAGTGGGGAATTCATTATTTTAATAATGTAAATGTTAAGCACTTTTTTAAAATATTAAACAAAACGTTTTTGTTTTAGTTTTGATTATGATAAAGAGCAGGATAATAAATATTTAATATGATCTTGTAATAAGAGAGAAGGAGCAAGATATAATGCAAAATAATAAATATTTTTTTGCTAATTTTTTTAAACATATAAAAACATGTGTTTTTTGACATAAAAAATCAAAAAATGTTATTTTGGTTGTCCAACTTCCTCATGCAGCTTACAACCATTAACCAACATAAATTAAAATATATTAATATTTATTTAACCATAAAAATTATTGTCCACGTATTGTCGACTTATCCACAAACGATACAAGTTATAAACACGTTGATAAAGATTGTTTTATAATGTATGGACACCTTTATATTTTGTCTATTTTTTTGTCTATTATTAATGCAAGCACACCTTAATTTTGGATATATGTGAGTGACGAAGAATATTTGGGATCTAGAACATCTCAGATGATTAATAATATTGTAACTATAAAATCCAGCATTGGAAGGGGTATTGTTATTACTTAATTAAAACATCTCAAGTTTACTATAATTATTAGATAATTCGACTAACAAAATGTAGAAAATACATTTCAGAGTTTCGTTATCCATAAAAATGGTATCATTATATTAGGTTTCTTCAGCAAAGTTGTAAATGTAAATGATGAAGTTGTAAATGATACAAAAAATACAACAGTTTTTGACATGAAATCTATATTAGTTCATTTCGAAGAGATTATTCATATCTAATTCTAGAAATATGGAACTAATTATAGTTAAATCTATGTAACCTATTGGGTAAAAAAAGTTGTTATTAAAATTTTCGATTTGAAATTACATAATACCAAAAAGAGAAACGAAATGGACAACCTTTTGTAATCTTTTACTTTTAATATAATAAATTTACATATTAAATTTCACATTTAAATCTCAATTTAATTGCCTGTATAAATTAAATACAAATTTTAAATACCCCATAAATAAATAACGATACTAAATTTCCAAAAATGTAGTTTTAATTGTGAACCACTGGAGCTTAAAAAATTATTGCTTACCATTTTCATTTTTATAAATTTACCATTTTCCCAAAAAAAACGAATTCTGTTAAAAAACAAGGACATTAAAAGTACCTGTCTTATTGTTAAATTGTTAAAACCATATAAAAACGTATTCGAAGGATATAAATTAACAATATAATTTATAATATATCCAATTTTTTTATTTTATTATTTTTATTTTAACTTTTTACATGATTGTTTAAGTTCTTAAGATTTTTCTTCAATTCTATTGAGAATTCTAGTCCAACAAATCTATACTATTTTTTATGCCTTTGGCATTGTAATTTAAAAGATTAGTAAAAATATATATAAAAATCGATTTGAACTAAAGTTATTTTCTGTACTCAAGCATATCCTGATTTTATATTTATTCGTTTACATTTTTGTTGTGTATATGTTTTTCAAATGAAAAATGAATTGAAAATTCAAAAATTCCCGAGGGATTCTACATCACAATTTCTAGCATAAGAAAAAAAAAAAGAGTCTATTTTATTCAATATTCCATTTTTAAGGACAACTTTTTCTTATAACAAATGAAAAGAATTTGGGTTTTTTTATTACCAAAAGTTTAGAAGGACTAATTTTTTTTTCATTTTTATTTTATTTGGAAGAGTGTTAAAGTCTTTTAAGATATTATTAGTTTCGTATGACCTTTAATAAACAAACAAGGATAGTAAATTTAAGGAACTTTTGCATAATTTATTTTATTAAAGTAATAAAAAGTATTTTTTTTTTAAACAATTTTTATGGAAAGTATCCTTATTTAAGTGAATTTTTTTAAGTATCCTTTTATTATTTACTAATTATAATTTTTCTATACAAATTAAATATTTATTTTTTTTTGTATGGAAAAGTGTGAATGCAAAGCAAGGACAAATTATTATTTAGTAAAGTACTTTAGTTTCCGGTTTTATAATTTTCAATGGACTTTAATAAATTAATATTTCAAGGACTTTTAATTTATGTTTTACAATTTACTTAGAAGAATACTAAATACATATAATATAAATATTTTATTCGACTACTTTTAATTTATATAATATTTATATTTTCCTGGACGAGATTGTTACCACCATAAAATTAAAGAATGGAAAAAAAAACTAGGTTATATTATTTTAATTATTTTAAGGAAATTCATTTGTCATTCTTTAATCAAGACAATTTGTCATTATATTTCAGGTTTTTATAAATATATTAAAAAAGATGATGGTTAGTTAATGATTATCTTAAATTTATAGCAAATTGTTTTCAGAAAATGTCATATTTTATATAACACTACTAATTTTTGCGATGTACTTTGGCTAATAAGACTCTTTAAGAGATATCCGTGGAAGAAGTACAAATATCCAAATTTCAATGTACACACTCAATACAGGGTCTCATTTAAATAGATTAGCAGAGGTTGATATTTTTGTCTCTTTATTGCATCACATAAGTAGTAAAAAGTAAATTAGTCAAATTTTACTCATTTGTTTTCTCACTTACACTACACTGTGTCACACCAGCAACTTTTAAAGTCTAGTCAGGCTGTTACATTACATTCAGTTTGGTCGTGGTGTGTATAGCTGAGAACAGTTTAATTTTTAAAGAATTTGCTATTAACAGACACAGTGATGTCAAAATTGACTAGCGTCATTACTATCTGATATCTTGGTAACTGGTTTAATTTATATTACTGATTACTTTACAAACTTATTGACCGATTTATCATTATGGACCTAGTTTTGGTTTATGAGGGCCTCTGTACTGTTTGAAACTTTTTCACTCGATTTACTGATTTTTTTTAAGAAGCCATATAAAAGATACGATTTGTAATTTTTTAGAAGATTTACAAAAAAAAAAATTTAATTTTTGACATCCTATAAATTTATGTATACTTTTTAACGTGTAAATGTCGCAGAAATACTAATAATTAGCACTTTTGTTCTTTTGAATTACACACAAATGGTAACTGATGTTGATCTATAACACAGACTAAAACACAATTTCTCAATGAAATTATAAAATTAATTAGTAAATAAGCAAATTAAATTTTATTTAATATGAAAATTTTAATTTGCAAATATAATTATTAATTTCGGAATAATTATTAGTTCTGTAGAGTAGAAATTATATTAATTTACTATATAGTTAAAAAAACAAGCTTGTAATTTAAAAGATATTAAAGTTTTACTTGGCCACTACTGTAAGTAAATAAGATTTATTGACAACAAACTCAGCATAATAAATCTATAAAAAAATATTTATGTAAACAAAATATTTAATTTCAAATATAAATTTTCTGTGCAATTTTCTGCTGATATTTATTTTCTAACACAATTAACCAGAGAGAGTCGAACCGTATCTTATACAATTCCGGTTTACGATTATGTACTGTAATTTTTTTAGGTTTCGGTTTGCATTAATTTTTTTCTTCCGCTCTGATTATCAATTTAAACGATTAACCATAATCAATTAAAATAGTTAAAAACCGTTTTCATAATATGATATAACTAAGATTTCGGATATTCATAAACTATTCTTGCTTAAATTAAATTGAGACATTACCCTTCATATCACTGATTTAGCATTTAATGGCAATTAATTTTGACTAAGCAGTAATTTGTCGTTGTATAAAAATAAATTTAAGTTCTACCTAGTTTCACATTTCACTTAAAGCTACTCAACCGAATCGTAATAAACCGATTTTAAACAATTGATCCGATTAACGTTACGGACGGTTCATTCATTTCATATTATTTCGGTTCGGTTAGCTAAAAATAGCCATTAATTGCGGTTTTCGGTTTCCGGTTCAGATACGTTACGACTCTCTTCAACTAACAAAACAAATAAACGACACAAAAAAAAGAAAAAACTTATTGAAACAATACAGCAAAACAAAGCTAAAATATAATCACATTTAGATCCTTTCTATATAGTTACCATTAATGCTTTAACATTCAATGTTGTCATCATTTTCCATTTTTCTTGAATTTTATTACCAACATCAACAACATCACCGCCGCCACTACCATAACCGAATGTCAATATTTTTCTACAATTTTTCATTTCACTACCAATCTGTTTACTACTAGTATTTTCCATATTATTTTCACCAATAATATTCATTTTCTCTTCAACACTTTTTACAATTTGAAATTTCCTGATATTTACTTATAATATTTTAACGATTACAAAATAATAAGAAATAAAAAAACGCTTCTAAACTTGAAATGTCTTTAAAAATTGACAAGAAACTAAACAAGTCAGCATAATTTTTGTTGTTGTTGTTGTATATAAACTTTTCTCAATTGCAAAAAACAATAACCCCACCTACTAAAGGAAAATTGTTTTATGTTTGTTTATGTATTTTCCAGAAAATTTTAATGTTTTTCATTCACTAATAAATGAATTTCCTCTTTTAAGTATTTTTCCACTTTTCTATTTTAATGTTTCTATAGTTTTTCTTTAGATTTTCTTTTTGTTTGTGTAGCTATTTTGTATTCAGCTTTTGTTTCGGTAAAACATCAGGTAAACAATGAAAAAAGAGTTTGCATTTTTTGTATTTTATGGTATTAAAATGTTTTTCAAAAAAAAAATTTAAAAGCACCAGAAGAAACAAAAAACCAATTTTATATTAAATCTTGTACTCAATCCACCACAAACCCATAAAAAAAAACGCAAAGTAATTTTTAACCCTAAAAAGTCAAATAAATTTATAAAATTGAAAATTATTTTTTAAGAAGATTATTAATTTTATGGAAAATAATATTTAAGAGATTAATATAATTAATTAGGAATTACTTATTTCATAAATTGACTCTAATTTCAATTTTCACAGTATAAGCTTTAAGCCTTAACGAGAGTTTAAACTTCAGTTTAACTAATATTCGTTGTTTTTCGCAGTGTAAACTTTAATATAAGCCATACTTAAAGTGAGTTTTAACTTAAGATCCAGATCGATCGAGCTTAAGCTTAATATACACGTACACTAGTTCACAGATTTGCAATGTCAAATTAATTTTTATTATTAATTTCTATTTTTCATTCAATAAATAATTCACAATTTTTGATTTAGCTTAACTTTTATCAAATTTTTGATTGAGAACCAAAGTAAACTTAAGTTGCAACCTTAACGCTACATAATCAGTTCAGTTAAGTTAAATTTTATTAAAGCATTTTAAACACGGGCATTAGTAAGTAAATCAACAAAACTTTATTCCAAATTTACACTGTCCAATTTCAATGCAAATGTCTTTCAATAATTTAATTTACTATTTTTGATTAATTTTTTTTGTAAATCATGTAAATCATGAAATTTATCAAAATCTGTCGTCATCATTTATTCGTCCAATTCTGGATTAACTGGACCTATCAAATAATATCTTTTGTAGTTAATCCTTGTAATTTGGAAAAGTATATCTAAAAACCAACACCGATTAATCTTAATTGTTGATTGGTAAATAAATGATGCCAAAAATTTCAAATCCCTAAAAATTATTTAGATTAATTGAATCACTGCGGTTTCATGTTTTTCTGTATCGAAATTATTTATTAAATAAATTTTTCACTCTTAATTAATTGATATACAATAATCTTTTAAGAACTTTATAATTTGTAAGGAAATAAATCCTTTTTTTTTTTTTTGAAACTTTAAAAACTTTTCATTTTTTTTTTAACATTTATAAATCAGGTAGGAAAAACAAACAAAAAACGTTCATTAAGGATTTTTTTTTTTGATATCATAAAGTTATAAAATTCATTTAAATTCAACTAAGAATGAAAATATTATATTTAAGTTATAAATATTATAATTAAAATGAATAACACAATAAAAAGAAAAACGTTTAAATTTTTTTTTTAATGAGCTTTATATTATTTGAAGGAGTAAGGACTCGTTAGCAAAAAATTAGATTTTGTTAATTTAAAAGAAATCCAACACTTTTCATAACGCGTCACTTGAGTGTTTTAAAAGTCGCGTACGTTTAAAAAACAATTAAATTTCTTTAACAATAATATTTTTATTATATACCAGCAAATAAAAACACGTAACAAAAAAAAATTATCCTCGACATTTAATTTTTATTAAGGATACTAAAAAAAAACATCGGAACATATTTTTTTTTATCTTTTGAATAAAATTACAAAACGTGTGCTTTCTACAATGTGCATTTTAAGTTTAGTTTACAATCAAAAAAATTGTGGTGTTTCGGTCATTACGAAGTTTACTTTCAAAATAAATAATTACATTTGAAGGTCTTTGTAATATTCATATAGTTTATTACGTATGTGTAAAAGGAGCATATTTATAACCTAGTCACTAAGTATACACAAGAAAGATATCAGGTCAGTAAAAACATTAAATTTTAAATACATATTGTTTTTTTTATGAGGATAATATGTAGTTGCGTGCTAACTGTTAGTTAATGGATAGAATTTATGACTACGTAAAACTGACCAATATCTAGACAAGAAAACCATATCAGTTATAAAATATTACAGGTAGAAAACAAACAAAGGAATAAAAAAAAAACGATTGACGGGTCGATTTTTCATTAGGGGCATTTTTATTAATACTTCTTTCCAATACTTTCATTTTTAAAAATTCTCTATAAACTTTCCCAATTATCTGTCAAAGTCAATCGAAACCGCAGGCCGAAAATTCTTAAGCTCAGTATCGAGTTCGCTGTGAAGTAAAATTTTCTTGCTAATTTATGATTGTCAAATTGAAAGTGAACTGATTTAAGTGAAAAAATTGTGAAGTTTGTAGTTTCTTTATCTGGCAACGTTTTAATTAATAGTGGATTTTATAATGTGTATGAAAATTTCACTTCACATAGGGCACTCCATACTAAGCTGCAGTAAAAGATTTATAAAAAACTCATTTTATGTGTCAATAATTTCTTGGCGGAAAGGTCTATTAAATGATTCTGCAATTTATAATTTTACGAATCTTAAATCATTAATTAATTTAATACATATTTAATTTAAAATATTTAAATTCGAACATGAAACCCATCATTAGATTTTTATAAGCGAAGTCTGAAGCCTGGCAACCCAGTTAATGTTAATTCATAACCTGTGTCATCGCAAGCAAGTTCATTTCACCAAAATCGGATTGAAAATGATTTAATTAATCAAGAAAAAATATTTTTGGAGACTTAATAATTGATCTGAAAAATAAGCGAGCACATACACAACATGACGGAAAAATTGAAACTTTAATGAATTTTTGTACTAATACAAAAGTGTCTAAATTTTTTGTAAAATATGAGAACTGTTAAAATAGTTTTAAATTATTAGATTTAATTACGTGGGTAAATAATGTAATTATATTTATTTTTATGATTGTGTGGATGGATATTAATTTAAGATTAAATAAAAAATTATATAGGAAACAACAAATTAAAAAAAAAACTTGAAATACTTTACTAGCTAACAACGTCGCTAATGTTAATAATCTGAAATTATATTTATTTAATCTAAATGTAACTATTCAACAGTTTTTAAATAGCTACTAATTCTAATTATCGGGCAGTTTTTTAGAAATAATTAGGCCATCTATTGGAAAATCTTATAAACTAATATAATGTTTGACTCAGTTCAATTTTATTTGAAGATAATATATTTAACTTCGTCTTGCTATTCATCTGTCAAGCCATACTTGCCAAAAATAAATAAATTTAGTTTTAAATTTAATCTTTTTAAACCTTCTCTTGATATTTTTTACAAATTGATGGTGAAACAAACATGAAATTTTCCAATATTAAATTCTTACTAATATAAATTTTTGACTACACTGTAAATCTAGATCTAGAATTAGAGTGAGAGGTAATATAGATAATATAATTAATAATTTAAAAAAACTCATGATTATACAAAATTTATTATTTATATGAAAACAAAAAGGAAAAATTAAATTTAATTGCATTTATAAAATATAATTTATTTTTTAATGAATATCAAATAACATATAAAAATATTTTTGGCTGCACTGAAAAAAAATTATAAGAAAAATTTGTTTGTGTAGTACAATTAAATATATCTGATAAAAAACATTTTCGGTTTAAAATTATTAATAGACTTTGGTCTCAAGTTTATTGTCTATTGAGTGAAATTGTCATAATGAACCTCACCACAGTGAACATTTATAATCGATATCAAGAAATTAAGGTAATTGAATAGAAATCTTAACAGAAACATATTAAGGCTCTTAAGGGATGTTAATCCTTTAGTTTGGTAGTTGTAAAATCCATATAATTGATATTCACTGATTGGTGAAGGAATCGACCTATCATAATATTGAAAATTTTAAAATATTAATTCATAAAGTAGTGGTCAAAATTGGACAAATTATATCATACTCAAAATTTATCTGTTCAATGGTTCTCGTGAGCCTTATTATGGATGACGTTAGTTTACAACCATTTCCTGGCGTTAAGAAAATATACGGTCTCAGTTATCAAGAGTATAATTTCCGGACCTGGCTAGCATTGGAACCTTTCAAATACGCTGGGCTCTAGCATGTGCACAATTATTTCTTTTTCATTAGGATATTTACAACTGCGACATGGTTGATTTAAATTCAGTACTTTCAATAGTACTGAAATTTAATAAAATTTTATATGTTATAATTTAAACTGTTTATTTTTCTCAGTGTAAATATCACACTGAAAAGGAAATTAAATAGAAAATATAATTTTACTACTTAAATCATAAAAATTTATAAAGTTATTCTACTTCTCTTCTACTCCCACATGAATTGAACCTCCATATATAGTAAAAAAATTCGTTTATACTTTCGACGATTTTACGATATTTTATTTATTTATAATTTTAGAAACTAATAACCACCAGTAAATATTTATAAAGAAAACTATTATAAACTAAATATAGAAGTTATACTTAAATTACGGAAATGTTATTATTAATATTTTGTAAGTTCGCAATATTTTACCAAGAATAATTGGAAATAAATAATTTACTGACTTCTGAAACTTGGGCAAATATCGGATATCCTAAAATTATATTTTTTTATGAAATATAAAACTTTATGAAATTTATTTTTAAACTATAATTGATGGTAATTAACGAGAATAGAGTTCAAAATGATTTTGATTAAGAAAATATAATTTCAAATTGACATAATAACAAAAATATATACAATTTTTTATAGTAATTAAATAGGCGATAATCGAAATATTTATATGAGTGTCAAATTTAATGTTGCAGAGAACCGCCTTTAAATTTTAAAAACGCCTACGACTAAAAATATAATATTGGTTATTATTCTGGCGATTTATGTCAAGTTTTATTGAATTTGAAGTTAGATACACAACTACTAGAAACCTAGATAAATACAAAAAAAGTTAGTCTCGAAATGCGTTGTGTAGTGGAATGATTGCTAGAAATTTAAATTTATTTCGAAGGCCTAAAGCTGCCTATACATTATACAACATGTTTATCAATATGTTGACAAGTTGGTCAAGTTGTATTTTTTGTGGGCACGTTTACATCACGCTGACAACTATTTTGACGGTTGATAAATATTCTGAAGACATTAAAATATTTGAATTTAAGTAGTCCTTGGTTAATGTTTGTAAATTGTATAGTGTATGGGGATGTTGTATAACCAAAATCACGTTCTTTACGTTTTAAGTAAAGAGCGACATGTTTTTATATGTTTATGTTATTAATATTTTTAATTGTTTGATATAATTATTAAATTATAAATATAATTCTTTTATTTTTGACATTTCACACTATCCTGAAAAAAAATTGTTTTTGATGTTAAAAAAATATATTTTTGACGGTTTAATATCGGTTGTAAACTAAGTTAAAATGTGTGTAAAGAAAATTTACAACACGTTCCAAACCAAGTTCTATAATTTGTGGGCATCATAATGATTCCTGTAAGCAGATATTCAAAATTGTAATGAAACGATGGATAGTTCTACTGTTGGCTCAGTTTTTGGAGTATTTTAGCTGACGTATCTTCAATTCTTAGATCTAATTGTATTCAGTTTTAAATTTAAGGCTTTAAAAAATTTGCCAAAAATTATTTGATAGCAAAAAATTATCCCATTAATGAAAGCTGTTAGTATTTAATGTTTCTCCACTATAAAAATAATGTCATATTCTGTCTAATCCACTCCTGATTAAACTATTAGATCAATATTATCAGTTAGGTGTATCGTTAATTTCAAAAATGGACGATGGAATCCTCATTAAAGCCCGGCTAAGTTTTTTTCCATTAATTATTAGAAAGAAAAGTCTAATTTCACTTTGGGGTCATTAAAGTAAATAAAATGTGCATTGGCGTGTAGCCTTGAAAACCACTTTATGATAATAATTATTATAAATTTCTTGTTGCGACTTTATTAAATTTAGTGTGAAAAATTTATTAGAAAAATTTACTTAAAAATTTATTACATAAATTTTGATAAATATTTTTATCGAATAAATTTCATTTAAAATTTTATTTCATCTGGTATTAAAAAATATGATATAATAATATAAAAGTTAATAATGTTCACTATAATTATTTTGAAAATTTAATCCATTTAAAAATATAAATATAAAATCCTTCAGTTTTCATTTTAATATTATAATTTTACTGTCAAAAATTTATTGTTCAAACTTTATGATAAACTTTTCTACAAAACTATTTTAATATGATGTTTTATTGTCGTTGTTATATAGAAAATAGGAAAATATATAATGAAAATGGAAAAACCTATGTTAATGACAGGAATTTTTATAGACATAGTTGATAAAAAAAAATATACAAGTATTAAATAAATTGTTTGATATCAAATATTTAGTTTCCAAATGGCAGTACAAAATTAGCGTTAATGAACTGAAAAACAAATTTCTCTAAAGGATAATTGTTTCGTACAATTTCATATAGAAATAATAATCAAATTATAATGATCACTAAAATGGAATCTATACTTTGGTGTTCATTTTTTTATATTTAATGATTTTATTTATTTTCAAAATTTTGTCATAAGCATAATATAATAAAATTAATGGAATTTTCCCAAGAATTTTATTTTATATAGTACCATAATAAAAACAAATTTAAATTCTTGATAATAAAATTGTGAAACCTGTAGATATAATTTATTATGAAAATAGAATTATTAAAATTTATTTGAAAATTACATATTTTCAAATTCAGCTTCAAATATTTCTATAGCCTCAACTGGTTCTACACTATAATAATTATAAATTTCTATTGAAATATTTTAAGTTGCAAAATTTTGTAATTAAATCCTTTCTCCGGAATAATAATTTATTTAAGTACATATAATAATTTTAATTTATTTTATGGGATATTGTTCCTAAGTCAATAAAAATCGTTATATGGCAATGTTTTGTAATTGGATTATTTATTGTACATAAGTTCCGAACTGAAGAACAGAAGATTGTATTAAAGTTTTTATATTTTATCAATGTTTTGACATTTCAATGATCCAATTTTAATTATTTTTTTGTTTAAGAAATGTTTTATCAGGCAGACCATATTTTTTATACTTAAAGGAGCAGCGGCTATAGTATTTAATAGCAACTTATATTCACGAAAAAAATATAAAATGTATACAACGATACAATAAATAAAACCTTGACTGATGATCAAAATACATTTTGCAGTGAAGTCCACTTTAATTCATGGTTTTATTATCTTCTTAGATCCTGTTACTCCTGGACGTCAGTGAAATATTTCCATCTTATACGATCAACTTGATTTCGCTCCACGTTTTTCCGGACTCTGCATCTTCTGTCTTAAGTACACTTCCCTGATTTGATCGCAGTTGCACCTGTTTTTTGTTGACATCTAGTAGGAATTCCACATTGGAAATCGTGTTTGGCCACAATATTTCAAGTATCCGGCGTAGAAAGCGGTTGATGAAACTTTGAATCTTGCTGGTTAATAACTATATCTTGCTGGTGTCTAACTATAAAGCAGAAACAATTTGATATTGAAGTTGAAGATTCTGTTCTTGTATGTAAAGAAAGTAATGATGAACTCCACACATTTTGAAGTTAGACAAATGTACCTTTAACTTTATTAATCATGGATAGTATATCTTCTTCAGCACCTCCACATGATGTTCTTACACTTCCAAGATAAGTAAAACTTTCGACGGTTTCAACGTCTGCATCGCCAATTTTGAAATTGTTGGAATTAAATGATCTTATCTTCATGGCCTTTATCTTCCTCGTATTAATTCTGTACGGAATTCTTTTTTTCTTAGATAATCTATCTTTCCTTAGAAATCTCCATAGCTAGCAAAGCTAATATCTTAGACAGTCTACTAAAGCATTAATTAAAATAGCATGTAGTACGATAAGAAATAGTATTGGTGATAGAAGGAAATGATTTTATTATGGTAAGTTATTATTTGCGACATTAACAATACTTTTAGTTATAATATTTGAAATTTAATTTTTAATAGAAATTTTCCTAAAAAATATAATTTATCCACCAAATTTTGAATAACACCAGAAAATTCGAAATCTTAATAAAAATATATTTCTATTTTAATTACTAATTATAGTTGATACCTAACTAGTACAAATATATTACATTTATCAGTTACCACCTCGGGGGATACATTCATTCATATTTGAACAAATTATATTTACTTGTAATATCTAAATTATTTTATGGTGATATGTAAACATCTGAGACATCTCTATGGATATTTATGTTGTCGCTCTCCTTGGAAACATAAAACATGTCAGTTACATATCTATCAGTTATACATATATTCATCAGTACAAATTTTATTTAATTAGAATCACAAAACGATAATTATACAGTAAACTGGGTTGAATCGTAGTAATATAAGAAAGTTTAAGTATTTGAAAAAAGTTCCTAACTTTAGGGGTAGTTAGGTTCAATAGAGATTTATGTCCAATATTTTAATACCTAAAAACTATGTTAAAAACTTCACAAAGACACCTAAATAATTGATTTTATATAATTGGAAATTGTAATAAGGACTGAATCTTGAAACCCCACATTCTATAGACACAATATAGATTTCAAATTACTAAGCTGCTCATCAAAATTAGTTTCCCATGAACCCATTAAAGTGCAACTACACACAATTGAACTGGTCAGTGGACCAGGTGTGTATAGGTTCTATCAACACGAAAACGAAATGACGGAACAGATACTATTTAGCTGTGAGGCATTGATGTCTAAACGAATTCGGCACCTCAAAATCAATGTTGTCCCTCCTTGAGAAACGTGTATGATGTCATAAAGTAGTTATACTGCTTCATCAGAAGTATGAGTAAGTCAAATGGCCAAGTGGCTTGAATGATTATGAGTGTCTGTAGCACACTCTTACTCTAAACATAAATATAACCTAAAAAAGTGGTTTTCTGAAGGTCAACACTAAATTAAAAAAATTGTTAAAAAGTCAATTTCAGGACATTTAAAAGAATTAAATAAACTAATAAAAATTCTATTTAAAGGTCATTTTAATTAACTCCTTTTTTCTTTGTTTTTCATATTCTATTATTATTATTATAAAAAGGGAAAAATATAACAAAATAAATTTTAAATAAATATTATTAAAATTAAAATATTTTTTGGTTTTGTATTGTAGGCTTTGGAAATGATAAAAAGGTAAATTTTACCATTTTTTTTAAAATCTTTAAGGTTTATAAATAGACAATTATAATATAAATGTGTATATTTAGAAGTCTTCTTCTTGTTTGTAATTAATTAAATAATTATTTCAAAGATATTAGAAGAGATCATTTTTAAATATATAATTATAAACTAACAAAAGCAAGATTCTTCTAATTAAATTCAATGTAATTATAAGAATTTTCTATAGGTAAAAATTTTACAAATTAATTATGTAATGGATTTATATTTAGAATATTGAAGACAATTATTATTGTGATTATTTGAGTCTACAAAATGAAAATAAATTACCGAATAAATCATATAACAGCTGTTTTTTTAAGACGTAAAAATTTTTAATTAATAGCAAATAGAAATGCACTATATTTAGTTGATAGTAATAATTACCAAGATATGGAATTCTGATTCTGGAGAGACAAATTTCTGGACGTTTTTAATATACTCGATAACCTTTGATAGTAAAACTGTACGGCCAACTAGTGAAAAGTTCAAATTGAAATAAATTGTACATTCAATAAGACCAAAAAGTCTGTACACGATCTGCGATGTACTTGACTATTAATTTTCGGACTAAGCAAACAGCTTTATTAATATTACTGGAGATTACTCAGGAATTTTTAAATATAAATAATATCGAGTAATACACTATTCAGTATTTTCTTCCTTGCAATGGTGTTACAGCTCAAAGCTAGCGTTGGTGTCCACAAAAAGATATCGTGACATTTTATTGCAATTTGGGCCTACTAATTTTAATATTTTGTCCAACCATTCATACAAGCCTTCAATGAAAAAACTAATGATTCTGCTACCTTTACACAGTTAAAATACTGCGACCATTTTAATTAGGTACATCAGTGGGCAGATAAAACCTTAAATATAATTCTAAAGGACATGTTTTTGTTAAAGAGGCGAATATTTTCCGAATGGGATTCAGAATCATAAGACATTTGGTGTTAGTACAATTAGTCTCAACTCATTTAAATCTGATTAAACTTAGAGCGAAATCGATGTCTCTGGCTGGAGTTAAGCCCGGAAATTCACTTTCTTTATAAATAAATCTAGAAATTTCAATTTGCCATAGACACTGAAAAAAGAACTCAACTCTGGCAACTCTGTTCTGACATTTCTGTGTTCTAAATTATTCATAAATTATTATTATAGTTCCATTTCTTGAAAATGTTTGAAAAACATTAATTTTGATTAATTATTTTTATCATAAATATAATTTTAATTTAATTTTGAAATGTTTCATGTATAGAGTTTTTCATAATTTTCTTTTATTTTGTATAATGTTTTATGTATTATATGAAAAAAATTCGAAAAAAAAATGTTAATCCTCTTAAATTATTGTTTCTAATTCTTTTATATGCAAAATGTCCTTTCTGTAGAAGGCGTTTTTTTCTATATTATATATAAAATTATATAATTGACCATATATGTCATAAAAATGGACCAACTACTATTCAACAATAACAACAAAAATGATTAAAGACCTTACAATAATTTGCAGTTTCCTCTTTTATGAAAATATTATCATTGTAACTTTGAAATAAATTTTATTAATATTAAAATGTATATAAAAACTAAAATTATCTTATATATATAAAATATATATAGAAAAAAAATGAAAATACCAAAGATCAAATTTATGTATATAAATTGATTTTAGTATTTTTATATTTTTTTTGCTTGGTATTTTATCCTTTTTATATCGTTCTCAGTTAAATTATCTTTACTATCAAAATTCTACAATTTCATTTCTACCAGATTCATCCTTCGAAAGTTCGAATCCTCTTTATAAGGATATTTATAGTACATACATTTTCATATATATATATACAATTCTCTCTCTCTAGAAGCTTCCATATAAATTTTCCATTTCAATTCGTTTGTGTTTTTTTTATTTTTTCTGTTGTATCTGCAGAAAGATTGAATATTTTTTTTATTTTTTATTTTATTTAGCTTGTCTTTGATCTCATCCTGCCAGATTCGTTTCTATTAATTTTCTATATTTTCTTTTTTATCTTCATTTTTTTTTTTTGTTATTTTTGTTTTTCTTTTCTTATTACTTTTCTTAATTTGTTGCTGTTATTGTTGTTGTTGTTTATTTTCTGTCTTTTCAGTTTTTTGTATTTATTGTGAATCAAGGATTTTTTTCTATATTGAGGATAAAATGAGGATAGAATTGTTTTTTTTTTGTTGTTGTACTCCTAGTATAGATCCTTGAAAATTTTATATTAAAAATAGACAGGGTTATATATTTGAAAACTTATGTTTATATATATATTTTGATTTATTACATACAAATTATGTAGTAGAAAAGCTTGTATATATTTATTGGTAAAAAATGGTTGGAGATATAATATTTATAATGATAAATTTATCAATATTATTTTTGAATTTATATTTGAGACAGAGAACTTAATGAAAAATCAAGAAAATTAACTACTCTTAATACAAAACAAGCAAAACTAGATAATCTTAATAATTGAAAATTTAGTAATAATGTAAATAATGTTATAGAAAATAATGACCAATTTAATTAATATCAAATCACCAGTGTTGGTAACATCAAATTCTAGATAATGAAATTATATAACAAAACAGGATGATAACAATAAATATTATAAAAAATATCCTTTGATGGGTAAAAAAAAAATAATAAAGTAAATATTTATTATTATCGATTACACAGTAAGAGCTTAAGCACAAGTTTAACTAATCCGATTGTGTGGTTAAAGTCTGCAATTTAAGTTCAATTGTTTTCTCAATTAAAATTGTGCCCTAAGCTTAGGCTAAACGAAAAAAATGTAAATTATTGTGAATTGTAATTGAAAATAAATATTATTGTGAATGAAACTGAATCAACTGATTATAAAAAGTAATGTGACATTGCAATTTGTGATTATTTGTCGCGCAGTTTTTTTGTAGTGTCAAAAGTGACTCAGTTTAAGTTGAACTTCACTTTAAGGAAGGCTTATTTTTAAGATTGTACTGAGTAGCCATAAATTAAATTCTGGCAATGCCTTAAGCTATCACTGTGAAACAAGTATTGTACACAAATGCACAAGTATTGTACAAAGTAATTACAATGATTACTGTCAATATACACATAAAAAATTGTTTTAAATTTAACAAGTATATTTTAATAAATCCCCTGGAATATATTATGACCAAAAATTATTTCGAAAAAGTATCGTAAATTAAATTATAAGCTAAGTTCTGCAGTTAGCCAAATATATTTTCCAATATTGCATATCTATAGGCGTATAAAAATTATTAAAGAATTATTTTCACATACTAAATAAAAATTTTATTTTATTTTTAAATAATAAATAATTTTTCTAAATTTTTTCAAAATTATTTTCACTTCAAATTATACGCATGAAAAATGTGAATTCGCCGCCATCGAATTTTTGTAAATTTTGTTTGAATTTGATTTCAAAAATATTTTTCAAGTTTCACGAAAACGTGATTGAAATTGTAATTGATGGACAATAAAAATGTACAATTTTTTTATAATTGTGATTTAGATACTTTAAAACCCGACATATTTTTTTGATTGGTTAAATTTTAGGAAAATGCTAAAATTTATAGAGATTGATAAAGGTTAAAACAAATTAGGATATGTACTTCATTATGACCTAAATAGATAGAATCCTGGGGATATATTTAACACCTAGATCACATAGAACCTTTTTGCTTGACATTTTTACATAACACTCCATGATCGGCATTGATTGCCGATTGCAACCTAACTCAAAAGCTTAGTTGAACTTGAAATATAAGTTTTTGATAAAAATTATGATATAAATTTAAATTGTTCATTTTAAAAAATTGATTGAGTCATTTTAAAAAATTGACTGTGCAGATTTATGTTCATTGCGTTTATATGCTAGTATACCGAGCGGTTAATCTCGTTGCTGTTTAACTCGGAAATAATTATCTATATTTTGAGAGCTTGAATGGTACCAAAATTAGTCCGGTTGCCTAGAAGTTCTATATAGCAGAGTACCTATATATAACTCTTCAAAGTTAGACAGTATCGACTATCTATCTGGTTATTGTAACATAGAATATAAGGTGCAAGTCGCAAGATTGAGAAAGAAAAGCAGCTCCTATACAGATTTTCTTTAATTGGATTGGTCTAGTGGTGCGGGCCATATACGGCTTTCAAGCAATTTTAGCCTTCAAGCTTCAAGCAATTTTTTTGAATAGCTTTTCTTTTTACTAAAATATTAACATGTCATTTATTTGTAATATTTAGGGGTAGGTGGAATAAATGATTTTATAGTTTTTGGCAGACTCTTTAATCTTGTAATTTGTTTTTGAAACGGCTGCACACTATTACAGATTGGGTATCACTGCTTTAATCTGTAGTTGTTATCAAAAATGCAGTCGATGAGGAGAACACTAAACGAACGATTAATAAGAAAGGGATACAAGGGTTCTAAAATGTGTACGATGTTACTAATAATTAAATATAAGATGAATGAATTTTTCACATGTTTGGGTAAGCACTGAACAATGATTCTCTGTCTGAAATGTTAAGATATTGTGAAAGAAAATATATAAGAAATGTTTTCTATAACTAGCTATTAAGGTTACTAATTCATATAATACTAAACTTATGGCCTAAATAATAATGGCTTTAGTGTTGGTATTATCAATTCATATTCACTTTCTAAACTAATAATTTAAATAAATTTTCATTTTATATAAACATTTCAATAAAAAAAATTTATACCTAAAAAATATTTATCCGTCATCAACAGACAAATTATTCATCACTAAAAACTAATATTTCGTCCTTTCAAATAAAGGAACTATAATATAAAAAGAAATATATATAATAATCCTTTGTTAGAGTAGTTTATTATACATATTTATATATATATACATTTTATAATTAAACTTATACTGTCAATAACTTCTTTATATCCTTAATCCTAGATCAGATGTTAAATATATTATCATTTTTCTTTTATTCTTATTATTCTGTAACAATATTAATATATAATGATATACACAAACGAATACATTTACATTTAACATAGAGCCCATCATCGCAAAGAAAAAATTTGATAACATTCTTAGGTATAGGCGAAAATTCGGAGTTTGTTATAACAATATTGAAGAATATTCAAGAATAAATACAAAATTTCAGTTCTCTAGGACTCCAGAAATTGATAGAGACCCACTGAACTATTACAAATTTTCGGGATATAAAATAAGATGGTTTTACGAAGCACTTGAATGAATTAATAATTGCTTTAGAAATCGAATATGATTCCAGTTTTAGAATCATTACCCACGAAAATATAAAAATAAAATTTATTTGTGTAAATCCAATATTTTCGTCCGGTCATTCCATCACCACACATCATAGTTATTCAATAACTTCCTCATAAAATATCAAGTAGCATAATACAAATAATGTTTTCATAGTTTATAAAAGTTAATATATAAATTTACAAGGTACAGAAAGATTTTTGTGTTTATACTCGTACGTCCTTTTTTTTGTTGGTATTGAAATTATTGTGTGTTGAATTCAATACAGGATAATGCATATAAATATATATACAAAATATATAAATGAGAATATATTTATTTATAAAATGATTAGACGAGAAAAAAAAAATATTATATTTCAACTTCATATAAAAATAAGGATAACAAAAACAGGATTTACAATAATTTCCAGTCGAATTAGAAAGAAAGCCAAAAAGAAATAAAATTTTTGGTTTTTTCCATGTCCTTTTTTATATTCATTTTTATTTTGTCTGTAATTGTATTACAAAACTTTTTTTTTAACCTGATTTTAGTATTATTTTTTTTTTTGTGTTGGCTGGACCAAAAAAACGAAATGGACAAGGATTGATATTATCGAAAATCTTTTAATACAATCCAGTCCAGGTGTATTTTAGATATACAATAAAATAAGATTTTATTATTTTCCTTTACAAAAAATAGTCTTCGTTTTATGAGTTTTTTTTTGTTAGATTCTTTATTTCGGAGATATAGAAAAAAACAAAATAATATTTTTTTGTCCAACTGAAATTGTACAGGGTTTTTTAGAAAATTTGTTATATAAAATTGACGTAATTCTATCATCAATCCGGTCGTTACTGTCCTTCTTACAATTACTCCTTTAGTTATTTTGAAAATGAAAAGCTTTATAAAATTTCAATGATTAGGGGTTCAATATATCAAGGATTTTGGATGACCAAAATCTAAAAGGATCAATTATATAATTGAAGCTTTCAAATTGAGTTAAAGTTTGATGTTTTTATAGCCATTTAAGATCCCGACAATAAGCGATAACGAACGTAAATGGATATCAATCGAACGACCTTTTAAATGAAACTTTTCTATAAATATATGAAAATTATAAAATTTTGATGTTCCAAACTTTATTATATTAAGGAAAGTAATTTTGTCGGTTAAAAGTTGATCCTTCTAATTTATTGATAGACGTCTAAACTCTAAACGCTAGCTCTAAATTTTAAATATTTATTTAAAATACTTTTATCCTGTTAATAAGTAGCATTTACTGAAATGAAAGTATAAACAATATTAGTTCAATAACTTTGACAGCAAAATACTTTATGTAATTTAGTATAAATAACCTAAATTATGTTTACCTAAAATACACTACAAGTAAAGTAACTTTGACCTCTTCAAGTTTGGTTGCTTTGATACAAAACAATTCGTTTAGTAGCTCATAAGTTGAAGCTTATAATTGATTTATAATTCAGTTAAAGTAATTACAAATTCAACCCACACCGAAAAATTCATTTTCAGCAACTTATATCTCTCAGCAACAGCTCAACAACTACCAATATACCTTACCGACTAATTTAATGTGGAATTCGTAAAGGAAATCTGAAGAGAAATAATTTTCCATTAAATGAAATCTATAAAAATAAATTTAATTCCCTTTTAACAAATTCTATGCAACTTTTTCGAAACTGGGTCACGTGAAATATCAAAATGAAGTGGGTCAAACTGTAAAATGTATATATGTACACCATCAGACTACAGATTCTTACCATAATTTACATAAAATGTATGTATATTTTAATAAAACATTTCATTAATATAACTTAACAATTTCATTTTACTTTAGTTTATAATGAAACATTTAAATTTTACTAATTATACTATAAATTCTTGAATAAATAGTAAACATTTTTACATAAAAGTCAAGGAAAATATTTCATTTACTCGGGAAAAGTATAGTAATTTAGATTCGTGATCCCTCAAAATAGTTTGATGCCCAATAAACTCTTTCAAAAAATATCTCTTCATTTCATTAAACCGTCAATCGCGGTATTAACAGAGTTACATGCTTTATTGATCGAAATTCAGGATTTATTCAAATCTACTTAGATCGGATAATATAGAAAATAGGTGACTTTTAAGTCCGAACACATAAACCGTCGAAGTATTATAATTAGCTCGGTTGCCAAACTTGTTGTATTTTTTGGTAAGGACTTCAGTTGATGGAATTTTAACATACGTGCGAATAAATAAACCGTACAAGTATTATAACGAGCCTCAGTCTGGTTGCCAAACTTTATGTTTTCTTTTGGTAACGACTTCAGTTGGTGCCATTTTAACAATTTTTGACTTTTATTTGGTAAGTTCATTTTACTAGTACAAAATACCTTAAAGTTTTACTTTTTACGTCTCTCTGTACGTCCATATATCATCGATAATCTAGAAATACTATAGAAACTTTAAACCAACAATTTGGATTTAGAATGGTTGAAATATTAGAAAAATCAGTAAATTTCATATTCAAATTTAAATATTTCAAGCAAGTATAAAATTGCCTGTATCACAGATTTACCCATGAATCTAATCTAACGTTTTTCGATCCTGTAAATTTGAAAAAAAAAACACTAACAGAATTTTGGTTAAACGTATCTTTCTATATGTCTCAAGTTTTGTTAAGGTCTTTTGTAAATAATATCGCTAATTGCACAATCATTCATTCTTATATATATTTGTATAGAAAAGAACTTGTTTTTCCTTCGGTTTACAATATTTATGAAAAAGGTATTACACTAATTGAAATTGAGATTTGTCTGAAAGATAATGTCTAAAAAAAATGATTGAGGATGCTTACGTTATCTAAAACAAAATCAATTAAAGAGGGATAAGATATTTTTTTAATGTATTATTTTGCAAATAAAAAAAAATTAAATGTCAGCTTAACGAATATTTATTTTTAAATAATTTAATGGTTTTTCTTTATTATAATAATAATTTCAAAAAATAATCTTGATTGATTATGATGACCAATTTTCTGTCGCATTAAGAATCTATCAAATTTTTGGAAAATTTCTTTTAAAAACCGATTTCTTTCTATACAATTTCTACACTTGAATGACATTCAATATTGTCAAAACTAGAAAGTAATTAATTTATACTATATTAAAAAATGGACGTAAATTCGTATAAGAAATTCAAAATGGTTTAGTAATGGTGAATGTGAAGAATTGGTTTATTAATATAAAGAAGTATTTAGGGAGATGACATTTAACTGAACTCTTGAAAGAAGTTACTGACCACAGATTTATATTATATCGTCTTAAATCATAACATTCAACGAAAAATAATTTCCAGGACAATAATTACTCAAAAAACACATAATTTCAACAAGTTTTAAACTCCCAATATGAGATATCATAGAAACACTAGTTCAGCAACTTATATATGTACGTTATTTAGACCTGACCTAACTCATTGTAATCAAACACTTTCTTTATACCGCGAAAAACGTTGTATTCAACAACCTTCGAAATCATACCCTGCAGTAATTTTCATATTGCTAACGAACTCGTTAATTTTCTATGAAATCCTAAACTTTTGTAATCTATTTCTCATACATTTCTCAAGGCTAAACAGTGATTAATCAGTAATGAGGTCAAAAACTATGCGTTAAAATTTGTTTTGCAAAAACATGTGCAGTTTCTAATTTTATTGTAGAATTTTGCAATTACATGAAAATGTTATCATACTCATAAAATATTTATACATTAAAATATTAAATTATTCGAAAAGATATTATAGCATAAATTCAGCAGCTTTAATTATACTTAAGTACTTAAATTTGTTCAACTAAACTTTATTTTTCCACTCAATATGAATATGAAAGTATAATTTTTTTTTTTGTTTTTTGCTAATACAGTGTACTTATAAAATAAAAGTTTTAACAAGCAAAATTTCGATTTAAAATTGAAACGCCCAAAGAATTTAACAAAAAAAAAAAAAAAGAAATATTTATTTTTGAAAAAAAGTAATAAATATTTAAAAATTGTAAAAACAACAAAAAAGATTTTTTAAAAGTTTCTGATAAAAGTTTATTTTTGGTATTACTATTATTAGCTTCATCACATAACACTAGAAAGTTGAACTATCGGAAGACCAGTATGCAAAATCTGTGAAAGTGAGGACGAAACAGCAGAGCACATACTATTTCACTGCGAGACGTTATCGCGTAAACAGCTATGCAATTTTGGTAGTTACATAATTGCAACTTCAGAATCGTGGCCCCTTTCATTTAAGCAGCAGCACGATTGTATCAAAAGTACAGGTTTCGGCAGTGACACATAATTAAGAGAGGCAAAATTACAATAACCCGAATGATTGTAGTTGTAGTGATGATGAGTAATAGTGGTTGTGTGGAACCAGAAACCGGACATACCAAAATTCACAAGCATAAATTAATTATTAAACAAACACAGCTCTTGAAAATTAGTATCACTTACTCTTGCAATAAGTTAATATTACAGCATTCAATGGTTCTTACAAGCTCTAAAATTTTAGATTTGTTATTAAACTGTTTTTAATCCTAACCACCGTTTACCTAGAACCAACGCCAGCAAATACAAAAACTCCCAAATGTTCAATTAAATAGTTTGAAATTTTTCTTTTTTTCAGGATTCAGTGAATTACTAAATCACTATGAGATAGCTATTGCTGTAATTTTTACTATTGGAAAATTTAATGTATTTTTCAAATTATCTTTCAATCACAACACTTCATAACAATTTCATAACTTCTTGTAAAATATAATGGGAGAAATAATTATTAATGTATTAAAAAATATTGAAAATTTGTTAACTAGTTCATGAACCTGAACAATAAAGCAGTACAAAATATTTTCAAAAAACTGACCAAGCAACTAATTCCTAATCTAATCCTAATTATTTTTGTAATTGTAATTTATGATTGTGAGATTATTTTACTTTTGACCATTATTTACGAGACTTGACCTCAGTCAATAACTTTTAACAATAATATTATTGTTTTCAAAATTTAAAAGTTATCAAAAAAAAAAAAGTTTAGCTAAAGCAATTTAGTAAGAAGATTAAATGAAGACGTTTAAGAAAATAGAATGAAAAGATTAAATTTTCAGATAATGTCATATATTATTGAATGTAATGCTTTTGATTTAAGTAATTCAGTAACGATTAAGGTATTTTAAAACGAATTATGAAGTCACAATTCACCGATTTTGTATGAACTAAGAAAACATTTCAGTATAAACCATTTTTTCTCGACTTTACAATTTTCGATATTTGAAACATTTTTATTCTATTCAGCAAGTTCTGTTCAGCAATTTCTTTTAATATTTAAACGACGATAACAAATTGTGTTAGCTTAATACTATATAACTAAAAGTATAAATATTATCCGAGACTTCGACGGCATTACAAGTTTACTCAGCTGCATGAATTAAATAAACTTAGATAAATATTTACATCTTCCCTATTTTCTTATTAATTAGCATTTTCAATTTTGTAATAATTAAATATTATGAAATTAATCATCGAATCCTGGGACTATATAATAAATTTAAAATAAACCACAGACCTGCAAACGTTTAAATACGTGATTTCAAATGAAAATGCACTATTCATTCTCACAACAATCTGACCTGTAGTAACAGAATTATGATATAAAACGAAAATATTATCGCCCTTTCCGGGTCAAAATTCTTGAACCGTCAAAAATAAAATACAAAAAATTCAATAAAAATTTTGTGACTAAAGCTGGTATATATTAAATTATATGTAACTTTTTAAAGTGTCCGTTTCCTCACTTTTTTGTGAAATTGATGCCACTTATTGCTACTTATTAATTTATTAGGAATGTACTCGAAATTTTTATACTACACCGTCAACTTTGAACATTTGTAATTGCTTAGGTAAAGCTTTATATTTTACACAGCAATCAACGCGACAGTGACAGTGGCACATTGATTGCAGCTTAAAAACACGTAAGATTCTGTTAAGGTCAGATTTTTTTTTTAATTAGACTTAGCAACTAACAAAATATAGAATGTAGTCAACATTTGTTCATATGAGTAATAAGCATGAGTTAAGGGATAAATATCAACAACGTCACTTTCAACCTGCAGGAATTATTAAATTAACCCTGACATTTTTGTTCGGTAGGGTTCACCATCTTTATATCCAATTTTGTGTATAAAACAATCATTAAATTATAAATAATTAAAATCTGAAATTAAATATATTAAAATATAATTTTACCTGGCAAACATTTCAATATTTTAAATCCATAAATTTTATTGGTTTCATTTCTGCAGAGTAAACATTTTTATTAAAAAATTAAATTTAAAATAAATTTTAATTATTTTTTATTTTTATTTTTTTTAATATAGTTTTACTTTTCACTATTTTCATTTTTTGCATAAATTTTAATTATATTTTATTTAAGTATTTAAATGTTGATTGTTGTTGTTATTGTTTACGTGTTAAAGGACGTAATTTTGTTTTATATATTGTTGTTGGCACATAATATATAAATAAATTTTTAACTAAATAATCAAAAATATAAACACGAAAATTTATATAAATATTTTTTTTCTTTATATATGTATTAGAGATGTAATTTTTATTAAGGACCAAAAGGTAAAGGACTATTCCAATAAATTCTTTGCTATTATTTTTCTTTAATATTTTTGTATAAAAAAAGAAAAACAGAAAATTTTAAAAGAAAATAAAAATCATGTCAGCAAAATAACAACAATAACAATAAGAAAATTTACTACACTAATACAATTATATGCAAACACACACACACACTCACACGATATATAAAATAATTTTTTAATATTATTATAATTTTTATGATTGTTTTGTTTTGAATGTATTTTTATATTATGATTTTCACGAATTTGTTGTTTTTTTTTATACATATATAAAGTTTATGTATTTACATATTTTTATGTTTTGGGAAATGAGAAGTGAAGAGACACAGATTTTCTAAAATTGGAATAAAATAATAGAAATCCACATTATTTTCTTGAAAAAAAACTATATAAAAATATGTGAAAAATCACAAATAGACTAATATAAAAAAAAAATCTTGTGATATTTCCCGATATGCAAACAAACAAAAAACTGATTATGTTTCTGTGTATGTGTTTGATATTTTGCAGTTGTATGTGAGTGGGAGAGTAAATATATATATAAAAATTTTTTGGGTATCCTTTTTTTATTTTGCTATTGACGACAAGAAACTATGAAAATCAAAAGCTTTTTCTAAGTAAGTCTGAAGAAAATTACAAAATATCGAATTTCAAAATATCGACTGTTAATCAAATTTTTTATTGGGGTTTGATTAGTATTAAAAGTGGAATATAGTTTAAATATAATGTCAAAATTATACAGAAAAATGTGAAAATTGTTCTAAATATCATAAAATTTTAGATAATATTTCATAAATTTTACAGGAAAATGTACAAAATAGAAAATGTAAAATATAAAACGTGAAAATTAATAATTTTTATTCCACAATTTCAAATTATTTTGTCTCAATTTTCATGAAAATCAAATAAATAACTACAAAAATTGTCTACAAAAACGAATAGTACCCAAATTAACAGCAAACAATTAAAATTACTAACATAATGTTCACGTTTTCTTGAAAGCACCTAAATTGAGCTGAAATTCCAGGTACCAGGATCAACTAGAAACTTTTGTTTTCGAATATTAACTTCATATCCAGAAATGAAACCTTTCACAAAATGAAACCTTTATAAATATTAATGAACCTAGTAAAAAATTCTATATAATTTCGATATTTTGACTAATCCCATTTTCGAAAAAATGTATATACTATTTAAATTATAATATTATAAACTTATACATATACATGTATACTAAATCCTTTAGCCATATCCTTTTTCAAATGATTTAACTAAATATATATAATTAAATCTAGTCTGGGGCAGAACATTTATAAAAATTGTATGCCTTTTTTTTTAGGTCGTTATTGTGTAATTTATTAAAGGGGCAGTAGACAGTAAACTAATATTATTGTTATAAGAATTACTGTATGAGTGTTTGTCATTTTTATTTAATTAAATTTTATTGACACAAATACGGATTTGACATTGACTATAATTTAGTCAAGAAAGAAAAAAAAAATAGACACTCAGTTAATAAATAATAAAAAAGTATTTTATTTTGTAAGTGTTTTAACAAAAAAATTAATTATTTGTTGTAGCAAATCTGGGCAAATCTAATATAATTATTACAGAAGAATAATTTTCAAATCGCTTTCAAACAAAATATATTATTTATTAATTAAAAAATAAAGAATTTCTTGTGATAGATCAACGAAAAACCATTTTTCTTCATCAAATTAATTGAAAAATTAATGATAATCTTTAATTACTTTAATAAATGTATCAAATTACTAATTTTAAAATCACATTTCTGAAATTTATTCATTTTGAAAAATAAATTCACATTAATTATAAAAATTGCTACTAAAATTTTTAAAACGTGTCTGAGAATCCTTAAAATCCTTACATACAATTTTATTCAATTATTTATTTAATTAATCTAATAATTATAGTGCCTAAAGTTATGCAATATCTCAAAAACACATTTTTCAATTTACAATAAATAAATTTAATATTATCAACACTCCTTAAAAATATAATTTTTAAATTAATGCAACTAGTTGCAACATTTCATCTCTTCCTTTATTAGATACAGTTTATAAATCAATTATGTATTAGAAATTTTGAATTTTTGAGTAGCAAGAAACAAGTACATATTTTGAAATCATAAATTTATTATCCTTTCAATAAAAAATCAAACCAGTAAAATTTCATTAGAACAAACATTTTTTTTTTTTTATATTAAGGACTTTGTACTTGTTGGTTTTTATGTTGACAATGTTCTGAATTGTGTGTGTCCTTTTTGCAATAACATATTTACTCAATTTATATCGTTATATAAAATCAATCCAATGCTAAGGACATTTTTATAACTTGTCTGACAAGACAAAATTTTTTAATATATTAAAATTGTATTTTTATTTTTAAACGTGAAATTAATTAATCATTTTTCAAATCCATTAAGTTTTGTCCCTTTACTTATGGCACGTATTATTAAAATATTATTTATAAATTATTTATTATTTATTAAAATTCTTAATTTAATTATTTATCTCGAATGAAGTTAACGTGATCATTGGAAGAATTTTATGATTATCTCAAAAAATTTAACATTATCAGGACATTATTATATTTACTACCAGGACAGTAATTTATATAGAAATCAATAATCCAGTAAAAGTTGTTGTAAAATATTGAAAGAAATTTTGGAAAATAGAAAAATATTTATGAAAATCCTGTATTTAATGTTCTTTATATATTTTTTAACATGTAGAGTGCCGACAATTTTCAAGAAATTAATAATAAAAATTAAATTTTATCAAAATGACAGCACAAATTCATTTGAAACTCCTAATATCCAGAAATTGAAAATTTTTAATAATAAGGTTTCATTTTACATTCACATACATCGGGTCACTTCCGAAAATCGGTCATGAACAAATTTCGACAAATTTATCAATTAAGTTGTGTGAAAAGCAGGTCTGTCCATTCAAAATTTTAGAATGAGCCCTGAGAAACAATAACAAAATTCAATATGAGTCACTGTCAAATCATGAATAATAACATTTTTAATAAATAAATCCGTATTTCAGACAATATATGACGACGTCCAAGAGCGTTAGCACAGTTTTCCTAATATTTTAGGTACTGCTCTGTTTTTTACAACTAAATTCAAGCAGAATTTAATTTTTGATTTTAAATGAATGCAGAGTTTCGAACTGAATGATCCAAATTAGGTTTGTGAAAAAATTGCTCGTCCTAAGAATCTTATAGAGCTGATTAATGGTCACATGACAATTATTCCAAAATTTAATAATACGACATTAAAAGGTGGCACTTTATGTGTTAATTTCGGTAGTAAGAAGGAAAATGATTTTATTTATTTTTATATTTTTAATCCTTGATATAAATTTTCACAGAAAAACAATTTTTTTTAAAAAAAACATAAAACAACTGCAAAACATCATACACACACACAAACGCAAATAAAAATCTAATATTTATTTTTGTTTTAAGGATTTTAAATCGAACAAACAAACTTTTATGTTACAATATTATTTTTTATAAATTTTCTTTTAAATTTTCTTCTTTCAGAGTAAAATTCACTCTGAATAAATTTCCATAATTTTTATATTCTTAATTTAATCAAAATTGACAAGAAAATTGAATAAAAAGAAAGATTTTTTTTTTGAAACTTAAAAAAAAAACACTTAAAAATTAAAATTTAATTATTTGGAAAATTTGTTGTCACTTTTTTTTTTTTTGTCTTTTGTTAATTTAATTATTATAAACAATTAAATCATAATTTTCATAAATTTCACATAAATTTCTTTATATTAATCTACTTTAATTTATTTACAAAAACAAATTTAGTGCACACATAAAACCGTTATTATATCTTTAAAAAAAAAATTCCATTACGCGATAATAAATATCCTTTTTTTCGTTTTTTGAATTATACCATTAACTAAAATCATGACGACGAAAACAACGACGGACTTACAACATGTATCAAAAAAACAAAAAATGATGATGACAAAATAGGTGACACCAACAAAATATCAACAATAATCAAATAATAAAATTTATATATTTTTTTTTTTGTTAACACACAAACTATAAACAAAACAAAAATGTCCTTTTTTTATTTTTGGCAGGACAGAGTAAAGTTTTGTTCATACAGGTGTAAATGAAATATTGGCAAAATTTGCGATCGTAATATTTCAAATACACTTGTACTATTTAAATTCATATTGAATACACAGTACAGGACTAACGTTTGTATGTATTTAGTTTATATTTATCATTATATTGGGTTTCAATATGAAAAAAGGACGAAAATGATGATGACACACCAGTAAAAAATATAATGGAAAATATTATGTTAGAAAGAGACCAATTCAAAGTTGATTTTTTACATTTGTTTTTTTTTTAAGTGTATTTAATAGTAAAAAGTAATTTTATATAAATACATATATAAATATTTTTTATGTATATATGTGTGTATATAAGTCCTTCGATTGTTTTTTTTTTGTACACTTTTTTTTTACAATTTTTTTTTTTTTTTTTTGGTATGAATTATCCTTTGTAATAACAGTAAACGTACCTACAACAATTGGGTGTACATTTGTACGTAATAATTTTAAACACACTTTTATTATTGACTTTATTTTTGTGATTTAACTAATTAAATTAATTACTTTGTTTTTTCTTAATGAAATTAATTTAAATTTTCTTTCAACTAATTGTCCTTTTCAAAAAAAAATTCTTTAAAACCGAACCGGATTCTTTAATACAAACAGGATATTTTTTATATAAGTTATATAGAATAAAATAAATTTTATTTAATTAGTTTTTTTATACATATACAATAATTTTTTTTTAAGGATTTTTTATTCGAAATTTTTCGTTGTCCTTTTTTGCTTAGTAAATTTTCCAAAATTATTTTTTTTTGTTATTTTTTGAAAAGTTTTTAGTTAAGTGTAAAATAAAAATAAAAAAAAATAAAAATTTAAATAAATTTACACCCAAAAATTCTAAAGCCGAAAATGAAAAAAAAAATTATAGGTGGTTTGACAGCCGCCAGCGCGAAGACAAGAAGAACCCCGAACGTTTTGGTTTCTTCTATAAAAATATTAAAAAATAAAATTTTACTTTCAACCCCAACAGGAAATTTTTGTTTTTGTGTCGGTGGTGTAAGTTTTTTTGCATTTTCTTTTTTTTCGCTTTTCCTATTTTTGAGATTTTTGAGTCCTTAATTTTGTTTTTGGTATGTTAAACAGTTTTGTTTTTGTTGTTGTGTTTTCCAATTTGGAGTTCTTTTGCTCTGGTTTTGTGCTCTTTAAAGGTTATCAGGTTATTATCACATATATTGTAATGGAGAGAAACCGAGCATCGGATAAAAAGAAAAGAAATTTGTATAATAAAAACCACCCCCAACAAATTGCAAATTTATATATTGAGAATATCCTGACAATTTAAATTGTTTAAATGTATTGGAAGTGTTTTTGATAAATGAAAATTTTCCAAATTTTTTGTAATAGGATTTGCAGGGATGAAGTTTGGAATAGTAAATAGGGGAAATTTGAAATACAGAGATACAAAATCGTACGAGCGATGATGATGAATGAGAGATTGAATGTGTATTGTGTGTAGGCGATGTCCTTAAAATGTTGTGACATTAAATTTTGATACAGTGTGATTAGAAAAAAATAAAAGTTTTGCTTTTTATGTCTAAGGATATTTTTAAGTAACTTTTTTTTAATTTCAATTCAAATATTCCATGACACTTGAGCTTCTTTGAACTATAACTTATAACAAGAAATTAGTGGAAATGGTTTGTTAAAAAATATTATTCATATAATAACAAGAAATTATTCCACTATTACCGAATCAATTCCTCAATTCCTCAACTAAATCTGTGAATCTTCATTATTGAAATTATTATTGTTAATTTTTAAATTATTATTACCGAATTATTTAAATTTGCTTCTAAAATGATTTAGTATGTCAAAGAGCAATTTGTAGAAAATTATGATTTACTCCAATATTTTGGAAACTTCACTGAGATCTAACTACATAACCTTTTCATTAATTTAACATTGGGATAGAACGTTAGCAATTGATTTACCCTTCTGGTTAATATCAAATTAATTTTGTATTCTTAAAATGTAATTGAATCTTTTGCTTTAATAAACTTAATTTTTAGTATCATATTTCTTACTTAATGATAATTGAAAATATAAATTTACATTCTTAATAACTTGTCAATGAACATTAATTTATTTTTCTTATATAACCGAAAGAAGATTTACTATAAAACTGAATTTACATTAATAACTTTATTTAGTTAATTTAAATTAATTGAATCAAAAACAGTTTTACAATCATGAAATTAATAATTTTTTTAACTTATTCAGTTTTAAATTTTTCATTAGTATTTTGTTTTCCATGGCAAAATTTCCATATGTACGATAACAAAATTCATCATACCAAAAATTTTTTTTTTAATGTATTTAATTTTTACTCCAGGCATCGCAAATATCATTTTGGACCAAAAACTATTACTAAAAATAATGATAGCGATATGAATAATGACGATAATAAAAATGGTGTAAATTTACAATGGTTTAAAGATAATTTAGAGCATGATTATCATAATCAGCCAATTGATGATATTATACCATATTATCAACATAATTTACCATTTCAAACAAATCATCATCAACAACCACAATCACATCATAATCAGCCAAAATTTGAAGAATATGAATATAAAAGAGAACCATCTGAAACATTAGCATATGAATTTAGTTATGAAGAAAATAGTAGTCATCCAAAAATTGGTAAATTAAAAGAAATTAATTTAAATGATATTAAAAATATTGAAATATTTTCAAATGAAAAAGAAATTGAATCACAAATTCCAGATATTTGGGATATTGTTAAAAAAACTATAGCTGATAATGATAAATATCCAAATGAATTTTATTAACAAAAAATATTCTTTATTTATTATACAAATTAATTTATTATTTGTTAATTATTATAAAATTTATTTAAATTAAGTACAAATTATTGTTCAAAAAATAAAATTAATTAAATTATAATTTATAATCTTTTTATTATTTTGAAATTCTAATTATAGACGACGAAAATTGATGACAATTAGTTTTCGACAAATTGTGCTAAGTGCTTAATTATTTCCGGTTAAAATGAAATATGATCAAGCAAGCATTCTTAAAAAAATGATCAACATTTATAAATTATTTTTTTATTTTATTAAACTTTTTAAAATTCTAGAAAACTTACTGAATACCTTACCTTGCAAAATAAAGTTACACTGTTAAAAATAGCAGCAACAAAAAATGCTTCCCCTCAAATGTATAAATGTGTTGGGCTTTATTTAGGAACTTCTGATTTTCCTTTGATTCATTCACCTACAAAAATGTAGAGTAGAAAGGAGAAACTTATAATATTTTGCAAAGAGAGTAAAATTTGCGCATGATATACTCAAATTTATATGAGAATTGAGAATTAAATTGGATTTTTCATATGAATACATACAGTTTTTTGACAGTATTGGTAGGCACATGTCAGATAATCTATATATATACTATGATAATAATATTAACCTAGGTTAACTCCCTCAACAATGTCAAATTGTTTACATATATTACTACAAATATAGTAATTATATACTCCACCACCTGCCCGCCAACCAATTGAAAATAAAACTTTTATGTATTTTCTCTCATTTTATTTGTATATGTAACAAAATCCTTATAAAAAAACCCGAATTTTCCAGAGATTATTTTGAGCTTTTTTTAATGTTGAAGCACAGAAGAATCGGTTTATTAAAAATCTGTAAAATTAAAAAGTTTTTTTTAATGTGATTCAGATATAGCTGAAAAAATGGATCACATGAACCAACAGAGTACAGCGGTACAAATAATTAATAAATAAAAATTTCATTGTTTGGCCATCTGTTGAGAGAACATAAAACTAAACTGACACTGACAGTAACAAGAATTTCTAACAAAAAATTATCATATTTATAGAAATATCTAATATAGAAAAACCTCATCTGTTACCACCACTGGCTAATATAACGCAGTCTTCGAAGGGGCAACCACTCGCAATGTATTTAAACATTATTTTGCCAATGCTATTCATTAAACTAAATTGTTTATTGTATATCTATGAATTGAACCCCAGTACCACACCTCTCATAACATTTTTGTTGAATTCCGCCACTGTTTTTATATTTATTGCTTTCGAATTCATTAAGTAATTTTTGATATATTGAGAGAGCGCAGATTTTTCTCAAAAAAATTGTTAAGTATAATAAAAATGAAATAGAAAATCAGCTGGAATTAGATGGAATTGTAAACTTTATTTGTCCTTAGCAACAAATCTTAGTTAAAGTTAAAAAAAAAAATCAAATTTTTTTATTAAATTAAAAAATTTATATATTTTTTAACAGTGTAAGTTTCTGATATTTTACAAAAATTAAAAAATGCTTCATTTTTGCAATTAATATGAGTTAAATTTATGATCTAATTATTTAAATTTAAAATAAAATTGTTACTCACAATAATTTAATTTTCGTAAATTTTTATTAGGTTTTTGGGTCATAATAAAACTTATTAGACCAACATTTTAGTAGACTACAAATTCAGTTCATAGAAAATAGTTTTACATATTAATTTGGTAAACACGTTTCTCAATGGATCCATAAAATAATTTAATTTTGGGTCAAATTGGCATTAAACTTTAAAAATCAAATCTCATATAAATATAACTTAAAAGGACATACACTAATACAATGTGATAAATATTGAGTTATTTCAATACTAAGGATCAAATGTATAATTTTATTCTCTTTCTGTATATACTAGTATTATATATAGGATCCTTACAGGATCTTTATATATATAGAAAGCTTTAAAAATCTCCCCTTTAACATTGTATCTACTATTGAAAACCTATTAAAAATTTAGGAATTTAACAAAATTTCAGATTTATATCAAGGATTAAATCGAGATTTTTGGTCTAATATATTAATTTTTTTTAAAAATAATGGATTTCCGGATTAAATTGGATTTATAATTAAGAAAATAATTATAATAAATTTAATTAAGTGTTTAATTTTTATATATTAAAATTAATAATAATTATTTTCAATTTTTTTTGATAGATTTTCATATTTTTTAAGTTACCATGTGTTGAGATGTTTCTAATGAAGTAAGAAAATAACTAAAAAGTTAGCAAATCTACTCTAAAAATTTATTTATATTTAATTTTTGTGTCTGTTAATTAGAATTGTAAAATTCGTCATAACTTCGAAATTAAAAATTAATATAAAAATATCAAATATAATGACAAAAAATGATTTATTATAAAATGTTCTAATAATTTTACGTATAATACAAAATTTAAAATGTAAAATGATTTGGTTAACAATGTTATAAGTTTTATAAGTCATTAAATGCCAAATAGAATTAATTATAGAAGATTTTTCCAATTTATTAAAATTCAATTAAAATTTATAAGGTTTTCCAATTTATTTGATTTTTTTCTTATAACAAACCCATAAATTTGTTAATTAGCTTCTTTATTATATTTTGTATAAATTTGCGTGCACAAAAATAATTTTGCTTTTAGCTTCATTTTGTTGGCATATAAAAAATATTAATAATTTCTTTATAAATTCTTTTAACATAAAATATATAAATTTATATATTAAATGAAAATGATAATGATTAATGACAATTAATTTCATTTTACTTTTTTTGGAAGAAAATTACTATTAATGGCGCCAATTGTCTATTTTATTTATAATTTAATATATTTGTGAAAAAAAGTTCTTAGTTAAAGTTAAAAAAAAAAAAGTTAAATTATTATAGAATTAATTCCATTAAATAATATTTTGTTATACATTTATTCGAACATTTTAAAACAATATTTCGGAAATTTTTCTATACATTTAAAAGTTTGGATTCATTTTTACGTTAGGTTACGATAAGATAGGTGATATCTCGATGTCAGGTTTGAAAAATTCAGCTCATCCTTATAAGTAGAAGAGTTATCCAGAAAGGTAGTGTTAAAAATGACGACCAACCATGTATTCAAATATGACGCACTCCAGTCTATCGGATGTATATAATTCAGTGTGAGTTCTAGAGTTTCATCCCCTCAGCGCCTAATATAAGTTAACCCTTTCAACAGTGACCAGCAGGGAAGTGGATCAGTTAATTTTTAAGTTTTGGAAAGTGATAAAATATAAGTTTTAAGTACTAAATTTATAATTTTATTAATTAAACTTTTATTTAATCAGAATTGTAATTGCTTAATTTGACGTTTGTGTATTAGCCTTATAATAAGTTTTCGCCAATGTCAAAACAAACATTTAAGATAATTTCGAGGAATTCAATTATAATAATGTAATTTGTTCAATAAAAAAGTTTGCTCTATACTTAAATAATTTTGGCTCGTTGTTGGTTTTAAAGGATAAGGACAGGAGGTTTACATTTCTCCCATGCAGTGAAGACTTATTACAATGCCCGTTATAGTCACCAGTAAACCAGTTTTTTCCTTCTCAAATGAATTTAATCAACTTAACCGGATTTATCTCACCTGCTACTCAAAGTTTTTTTCCAAATTCTTTATTGCGTCGAGGAACAGTGGCACAGTATGTGCTTCTGCATGTTCTCTGCATGTTGAATAGTTTAAGTATTTATAGAATTTTTTACATTTAAACTTAATTACAAATATATCTTGAAAGGTTCATTATTTATACTTTAAAACTGATTGACTATGAATATAAAAATTAGCCATATCCAATAAATTATCTTTTCAGAACTAAAAATGTTTTAAAAAAGCGGATATGGCGCAAATTTACCACTAAATATCTCTACAACGACAAAATATAGCAATATAAAATTTAAAAACCTAAGAATCGGATATTTTTACGTTAAAATAGCTTATGGGACTTTCATAACTCGGCCGACGATTATATGAAATTTATGGTTTGGTACTAAAAAAATAAATATATTTAAATTTACATCGTCGTTTTACATCAGTGATTATTACTTAATGAAATAAAAAAAATTGTATTTGCTAAAATTATCAAATTAATAAAAAAATATGATTCCAGAGTATTCAAAACTCGTTTAATAAATTATTATTTAATACTTCAATTAAATAATAAATAATTACATGTCAATCATAATTTTCCCATAAATTTTAATGTAATTTATTTAAAGTTTTGATATAATAATTCTTCCAATTACCATCAACCAAAAACATCAAATAAAAATTCATTTCACACCCAAGAATTTTATGTTTTCATGTAAAAATGAACATGTTAAGTCAGCAAAAATTACATAAAAAAAAATTTTTTACTTTTCCCAAAAACAAGCCAAAAATTATAATCGTATTTGATGGTCTATTAGTTTTCCTGAAATCATTTTCTTTTCTATCAAAATAATTTTCTGCTCCTTGATAATATAATTTAAAGGTTTTTTTCCTTTTTAGTTTTACTTTTTAGTTGTTGTGAATTATTTGGCACAATGCCCAAAACATATCTGAAAATTACGAAGCTTCTTAAATACAATATAATCCACAGGACAAGGGTGTAGTTATGGTCAGAAAATTAGTTTTCACTATTAAATAGGAAATATATAAAAATTGGAAAATTTCTACCTCAAAATGAGAATATTTTTCTGTTGCATTTTATATTTGCGAGAATGAAAATTCAGGTCATGGTGAACTCTAAATTGTTGCATTATTGTCTTTTTAATTTCCTTTTTATATTTTCCAACTTGTTGAAATTATTATATATTTTCTTCAAGCTAATAACAACAATTTTTCTATTTAATAGTACACCGGATTAAATGATTTTATAAGTTTTGTTTTTGCTAAGTGCACAATCAGTAAAACGTTGAATTAAGAAAATATATAAAAAATTACAAAACAAAAAATTATTTTATTTCTAAAACTTTAAAATTCTGCACATAAATATTTGCTTGTTGCTTCTGTATTCTTTATCGTACTACTATTGATTGTGAATTACCAAAAAAGACAATATTTTTTCTTAATTCAATTTTGAAAAATATTTTAATTATAGAACTCTTATAATCAGGTATAGATGCAAGCATGCAAGGTTTTAGTAGCTACTTTTATATAATTTTTTCGGTAATGTTTTAATTTGGAATTATTTTTAAAATAATTTGATAAAACTTTCGGAATTCTTGTCAGGGAATAAAAGTTATTAGTATATTTGTCAGATATTCTATACACGTGATTAAAAATGAATGAATTATAATTAAATAGCTAATATTAATCAGTTGTTGCTGACATTTTTTAGGTCATCTCTTCATCTTTTGATTTGTCGCTCCAGGCTCATCTGGAACTGGAACCATTTCTTAGAATCCAGTCTTTCTATGTAGATCTATTATTTTCTAAGCGGATGGCATTCCCACTGACATTTTAATGTTTTTTCTGTCCGTATTACGGCTCGAAAAAATTATAATAGGTAAGGTTAGGTTATATAGAGCAGGTTATAGAGTAAGGTTAGGTTTGAAGTAAGGATTGGCGACATTACTGTCCTACTCACTGCAGCCTCCATTTGGTTTTTTATGATATCTCTTCTAATTATTCGTAACTGATAATGTCTGTACTGTTAATTACAGCTGCTTTAGTGACAGCAGACAACCGCCTCGTTTCCGAAGTAGTGACAGGATATCTTTTGAATTGTCAATGTCATGTAGACTCAAATCATTGTAGGTGTTGAAGTAAGACGTTTGAAAAATAAGTCAAAATAAAAAATAATTATAAGATTGTCATTTCAAATAGCATTTTTAATAGTAAATGGAGCAGTGAATCTGAGAAAAAAAAATTTAAATAAAAAAGAATTTAAAAAAAAATTACTTGTCAAAATTTACATTAATTTGTAAACATACTTCATTTATATATACATAAACTTTAAGAATCTGAAGTTTTAAGAATTATATTATCCCTTTCGATTCCCAAAACATAATTTACATAAAATATAAAATATTGTAGTTAATTTTTATTTATAAAAATATAAAAATTTCATTTTTATTTATCAAAAGATTATTTCAGAAAGAATTCATAGAATTTTATAATCCAACTTTAAGAAGAAATTGAAAGAAAAATTTATTTTCATATAATACTCAAATAATTGAAAGGATTAAGATTTTCTTTTACATTTCATTGATTCGAAATATCTTGTAGATAAATATATTTATTCATTGAAGTATTATTAATAATTAAACTCTTTCTATTAAATTACTTCAGATAAACTTTCTTTTAAATTCAAGAACAGATTTTCCATAAAATTTCTGGTAATAATTGAAAAACGAAGATATAAAAATTTCAAAAATAATTCAATATTTTAAATATTTTTTGTAGATTTAACAAATCCATTATAATTTCAACATAAGTAATTTTTTAATCTAGAGGTAGCTGAAAAACAGGAGTTAGTTCAAACAGCTCTTTGTAAAAAACAAAATCATTTCAAGAGTGTGCAAAAACATTAAGAATTCATATTTTATATAATTTTCGAATGAACCTAATAACTTCTAATATTAAGGAAACCAGCTTAAAGCAAGCTGTATGATAAATTTAATTGAAATCGAATAAAAAACTCAAATTGAACTCGAAAATTGTGCGGGTATTTTTGATATTTTTGAAATTAATCAATCTTTCCGACTGTCGAAAGAGTAAAGCAAGAAACGAAATTAAATTAAACGAAATTAAATTTTTCGACCGATCTACCCCGATCACAAAACTTCATGGATATTCCATAACTCCTCGTAATAATGACATTTATATTAATATTACAGTATTACAATATGTTGTGAAAACATCATAAATATTTATGCAAAGTTTCAATTTTGAATTATCGTACGTGCTAAACACAATTCTCAAGGTAACAATATTTTGTCTTGTTCTACAATTTACTTAATATAAAATAATTGGAGTAAGAATAAATAATTGGAGTAGAGAAAGATTACTGCATTGCAGTTATTATGACTACAAACTTTAATATTAAATTACATTTTTTTGTTTTTCCTGCATTACAAAAAGTTTAAGATTAAGAAGTAAAATAAATCTGGAACTTTATAAAAAAATGAAAAAAGTTTTATAGAAAATGGAATTTATAATCGTAGATTATAAAACGTTAAAGGATTTTAGTTTATAGATTATTATATTTTAAGGGAAGATTTATAACTTTTATTTAGAAGTTATTAAGTACATTTGACAAAGCTGTTTTCAAATTATGAAATCTTGAAAAGCATTTAATGTTAAAGATTTCACAACGTTAAAAATCATCAATTTGTATAGGAACTACGTCCAGTATAGTAAAGCAATGTTCTTGTAATTGAACGATATTTTGATATTGGTACCAATTTAGGTGTTTTCAGAAAAAATTGTTGTTGTCAAAAATATTCTCAATGGATTAATATAATGTATGTATCACTCGCATGGACGTTGTCCAAAATCAAAGATGTCCAAAATCAAAGAAGACTAAATAAAACAAACTTAATGACTGATGTATGGGGCAGTGCATGACATCTGCTTGGAAATAATAATAATTTTACAAATAATTTTGTAATTAAGTAAGTGAAATTTTATTATCATAATCTGAATGTTAAAAAATAACTTTGAATCGTGAACATTTAGCATATCAGTAAACTTCAACTTTACGTTGCTGTAGAAATTGAAGTAATTTACAATTTTTTCCCTTATGTTGGAGATAAACTCGACGACATTTTTATGACGTTCATGCTGTGAACTATACAAAATAATTTAAAATCGGATAAACTCAAGGATATGGAACAACATTCCATAATAAAAGTTCAATTTATTTGTATTTTAACGACGTCAAATGACATTTTGTAATATTTGAAATCTGTTTTAGCACAGATTTTAAATTAGTTTTATAATTATTTATTATTATGACACTTGTTAAGGAATGTCAATAAACTATGTCCAATTAAATGTTGCAATGCCGTTCACTCTATCGTCTATCTTCAACATTAAATTCAATCAAATTTTGATCATATTATCTTTTCATATAATTTCAAATGACAGTATGAAAAATATAATAATTTTTTTTTTAAATAAATTTGATTAATAAATTTTAGTGTTTTTTTTTTTATTCAAAATTAAACTGTTTTTTTAATTTTATATTTTATTACTTTAAAATAATTATGTTAAATGAATTTAGTGAATAAAATAACAACGAAAATAGCATAATTTGAAAAGTAAATTATAGTCATAGGAACTTTTCAATAAACTTTATGCATTACAATGGAAAATCGGGATGGGACACTCCTTTTCAAGGTAAATTAAATATATTTGAAAATATAAATTTAATTTATAACAATTTTGGTATCCATTTTTCATTGAAATTAAGTGAAATTAAATTGGCAATTTAGGGTCGTATTTAGTTTATGAAATTACGAACAAAATGGTAAAAATTATTGAGTCTTTTTTTGACTTTATGTGGAATAAATTAACTGTGCAACACAATTGTTAAAAATAACTGCCTTAATTTAAATTTGAATAGTTTTATTTTTCCGTTTTTTTAGCACTTTAAAATCCTGAAAATTCCTTAAACAATATTCGTTCTATAGAAAACGAACTTTATTCCTACTGAATTCAAAGAGTATTTTTGAAGTAGGTGCTCATACTTTAAATATTAATTTAAATATTATTCAAATAAACCGGAAGGATTATATAAAATGAAAGAAGAATTCAAATATTTTTAAGGATATTTGTCTAGACTTTCGAGAATCTTGGTTAAAAAGCAAACATTAAAAACTAATCTGTCAATTATTTCACTTTAGTATGAAATTTTCAGTATACAATTTTTACTAAAGTTTGTGAAAAAGTATTTAAATGGCTTCCAAATTTAAAATTAATTACAAAAAAATAAAATAAAAATAAACATGATTTTTGACTCAATGAATCTTTCAAAATTTATTTCAAATTTTCCAACAATATTTTAATTATGATACAAATTTAAGCTTCATTTGTTGGTAAAACAGCATATTGTGGATAATTTTCAGAATAAGCTCCTTTATGTTCACCATAATGTGCTGGTGGTGGTGAGCATGGTACTGGTGCTACTGATGGTACACAGCTAGATAATAAATTTTTAGAACATGGCATTGTTGAATAACTTGCTGTATGATAAACTGGTGCTGGTGCTGGTGCATGTTTCATACATGGACACATTCCTGGATATACAGATTTCTTAAAACGCATTGGTTCCATATCTTCAATAGCATGTACAACTGGTTCCATATCTTCAATAGCATGTACAACTACATCACCATAATTATATTGTGGATATCCAATTGATTGATCAATTAAAGCAATTGCAATAAAAATAATAACTAAACACTTCATAATTATAATATTTTTTTTAATGATCGTTTACTCAAACAGTTAATTAATGATACTGATAAATTATTTCAATTATAATTTAGTATTTATATGTAAAATTATGCAGATTTATGGGCTTGACAAAACCTTGATTTCGCAAATTCAAAATACATTTAATTACCATACAAAAAAAATTATGTTGATACGCAAAAATTTGCAAATTATTAATTTTTTTTTGTATTTATTACAAAATTTATAATTTTTTGAACTAAATTTATAAATATAAATTACATAATTTTTAGTTCATTAAATTTAAAGTTTAATTGCTTATTATTATTAGCGATAATTGAGTTCAATAAATTTGGAAATCAATAAAAATTAATTTTATAATAATTCATTAAAAAAAAATTAATTTTGTGGATATTTGAATGAAATGATTAAAAATATTTCCAAAACTAAATTTTATAATTGGATTATTTAAATATTAAAATCTATTATGCAGAATCCATTCTCTCTTTCACTACCAAAATCAGAAACACTTAAATTTTAACATAAAATCTATTTGTCTGTATGGTTGCGAAACATGATTGGAAACATAATCATTAACCAGCAAGATTCAAAGCTTTAAAAACAGTTGTTTTATGCAGAATCTTCAAATTAATGGTGACCAAACATGATCTTCAACATCGACTTGCTTATGAAACGTCAACAAAAAATTAGTTGCAGCAGAGATCAAAGCCCAGAAGTGGAATTGGATAAAACATATATGTAATTAGAAAGGATCTCGATTAAATTTATAGACAAGCTCTGATTGGAATACCCAAGGAAACAGATAACTAGGTCCAAAAACAACTGGAACTGAACCCCGGATCTTTCTTTTTTCCTAAATCGTAGCTTATGTCAATGCATTTCTAATCTACTTGAATCAAAATTAAATGTTTTTAAATAAAAATAATTAATTTTTCTTTGGTTGTTGCCATTTTATTATATAAATTCTTTTATATGAGCCAAGATAAAGTAACTGCTGAATACTATTAATACTAAATAGGTGCTCAGTTTACTAAATCTATATTTGAAAATACATTTTTTAAGTTCACCTAAAAGTCGTAATTAGAAAAATCTGATGTGGTCATGCAAAGAATTTTATCATATTTTGGATTTTTTAAATTTATTTCATCAATATTATTCTTATCACCTTAGCAGAATTCATTAACCTATGTTGCGATGAATTAAATTCTGGGCTCAGCTACAGACCAAAGCTTCAAAGTCACTCTAAATTTACTCAAATTTAAATTAGTACCATAGTAATAAAAAAATGTAATATATAATTTTGATTTTAAGACTGGAAAAATTTAAACCATTATTAAAAGCCATCAAATAGTAGCATATTAAAAACTATTTTCATTATAAAAAATGCGAAAGATACAATTTTGTGTTCAAAAATTATGCCAGAAACGCTTCTTAGAAATGGTAATTTTCATTTTATGAACACGAATAAATCTATCAAAATAAATTAATATTTAAAATTAAAATTATTGCAAATAAATTCTGTGAATATTCAAATTTAACTAGATTTAAAATTTAATTTTCTGTTAACATAATTCAAATTTTAATTAAGTTTTGTATTGAGTAAAAAATGTACCTATTAAGATAATTGATCAAAATTGAAATTCATTTAATCGATTTTCATTTGATAAGAACTCACTTGATGGTGGTTGGTACGTGTCGTATACATTTTTATATCATTGGATAATTATTAAATCGGCAAATGTATAGAAAATTAAAATAAGAAAATTCGACTGAAATGTTGACCAATCAATTGCTTTAAGCAATGAAATATGGACCGATGAATTCAGCAGCAATCAAATGTAACTAATCAGTTACTGTAACTAATTTACAAAAAATTTACAAATTTTTAATGTAACTAACTAGTTAATGATGACTAATTAGTTATTCACAATATTCATTTTTTTTTCAATTAATACAAAATATAATTAATGTTAATGAAAAACCTATGGATTTTATTTGGTAACTTAAACATGGAAAAATATTGAACGAAATAAATAACGATAAAAAAAGAAGCCATCCAAATTTCGGTCCAAGCTTCCTGTATAGAGAAATTAAAATTATATTTAATTTTATTAAAGACGACAAAGCTTAGATTGTCTAGTTTTATTATTTAAGAAAATTCTATTGTGTAATTATTAGTCACAATTATAGCAATAATTGATTCCGAGAAATGTAATTATATTTTTAGTTATTATTATTATATTTTATATAAATCAAAAATCTTCCATTGTCCATGGGTGTTCATAGTTGATTAACATAAAACCTAACACCTTCATTCAAAAAATTTAATTATCTTTAATAATTCATATAAAAAAACCCAAATATTTTTATACTTCAATATATTTTCATAAATATTTAAACATAGATCAAAAACAATCTTTATAACAATCTAAATGATAATCAAATAATCCTGGGCTTAGTTGTCTTTTACGGTATCACCAACATATCCATATGAAGGGGCATCATGACCATATGATGGAGCGTGATAAGAAGGAGCTGAGCATGGAACTGGAGCTACTGATGGTGAACAGCTGAAGAGTAAATTCTTGGCACATGGTACATAAGGTGCTGGAGATGGATAGGTGTAACTTTTAGCTGGTCCGGCATGAACTGCATGTCCGTATGAAGGAGCATGTCCATATGATGATCCAACAATCTGTTCTTCTGAAGCAGCAACAGCCAAAACAGCGCCAAGGACAACACAAGCTAATAATTTCATATTGAATGTTTTTGAGTTTAGTTTGATCGATGATAAAACGATTACTGATATCGATTTCCAGATATTTTCACCTTTTTATATTAAAATTATTTTCAACAAAAAAATTATGTTTAGGAAAATTGCGAAATTAAATATTCGAAATAATTATCATATCAATTTAACGCAAAAAAAATTATTGTTGTCATCAATTAATTTTGCAATGCGAAACATTTATTAAAAATAATTAAATTATTTTCAATATTTTATTTTTGTATTAATTAAATATTTAAATTCATTTGATAAATATTGATCAAATTTATGTCTAAAATAGAACTTTTAATTTGATTTGGAATTTAAATTTAATTTTTTTAAATATATTTATTTATTATTAATATTATTAAGTCATTTCTACATTTAAAGATAATATCATAAAGAAATATCATAATTTAGATTTAAGAAATTATTATTTGAAAATTTAAATATTTTTTATAAATCAATTATAATTTATCTTTTTATAACCAATTTAATTATTTATGTTTAAATAATTTCAATATTTACAGTCTTGCTGAAATTACACAGTGTTAAACAGATTGTTGTATTGGTTACTGAAACCTTATTAAAATAACACTTCATTCGGCCACCTTTTTCCTTATTGTAGTATGTCTGTAATGAACCTAATCAAATTGCCGGATAAAACCCACCTGGTTCCTCCAAGCTATTCTGGAATTTTTTTCCAAAATCTTGAACCTTTCTTTGTTGGACGGAGGGACAGTGACATAGTGGTTGCTCCATTGTGCGCTCCTCCTGCTAACATCCTGCATGTTAAGATATTAGTTAATATTAACCTTGCCGCAAGAATTTTGGGAATATACTGTCCTGCAGCAACTTCAGTGAATAGTATGAATGTGGCTTTGCTCATTTTTAAGAATTCTTTCTTTCTAGGATTCAAGGTCCCCAGAACACTCTTATGTATTGACTGCCATTCTGTGATACCCACCTTAGAAGGTTGCATCATTTAGAGACCAAATACTTATTGATTGAGGTATCCTTTTTAATGATTTCCTAGGGTATACTCTGTAACCTCTTCCCTTGCCAGCTCATCAACCTTTCCATTACTTTCATTATTGTTGTATTACTTATGGTAACTAAAGAAAATTATCTTAAATTAAATTAACTAGGAAGTCAAATTTATAATGGTCAATCTATCGACAATTAAAAAAAAATGTAATTTTTATGTGGTTTTTATGTAATTTTACATAGATTCTATATAGATTTTTTATAACAGAACAAAACAAATCAAAATTAAACAATTATTAAATTGCTTTAATGCCAATTCTAAATTATTTAAATATACATAAACGTTTCTGAAAGTTAAATACTTTAGATCTTAAAGGCTAAAAGGATAATAAGAAATAATTAACTATATAAGATTTATCTTCTAAAATAATTAAGTTTCTTTTATATAAAGGATTATAGTAAAATCGATAATTTTTCATAACTTTTCTGACGGATATAATATTCTAATAGATTTAATTATAACAGAATTAAAATTACTCTCAATTTTTTAGAGTTGATATTTTGATATTAATGTCAAAATATTTTGTGATTAGATCTAAAATTCTCGACCACTTGTTCCAAATTACAAAAATGTTGAAGATAATTTAGATATACATACTTACTACTGGTCATTTTCTGATTACTAAACTTGAACAAAAATTTTGTAAGCAATGGAGCAGAGATTATCTAAATACTTTACAGAAACGAAAGAAATTGAATATTAAGAAGGAAAATTCTGAATGTTGGCCACCTAATTTTGTTCAGAGAATGAAGTGAATATTATTACCGTAGGTATGTCAAAACTTTGAATATTTCAAAAATTTCTTTACAAGGACAAAATGTCAAAAAATCTTAATAACCAAAATATCCACTGCCTCAAGAGAAGCACGTTATGCTACAGAAATGTGAACCAAAATATAAATGTCAAAAATATACCAGATGTTTTTGATATGTTCCCACTTTAAGATAATGTTAATTGTGATTTATAATCATTATAATCAATAATCCGCTGAAGAAATGATTAAATTATTTGATTATTCATAATTTAATTTCTTTGAAATTTAAAATTTCCAAATAAAAACATTAAAATTTTGTACAAAAACAATAAATAAATTTCTTGTTTATTAATTTTCAATCAAAAATTGTTAAAATTGACAAAATTTAATATAATTCACGGTAAAATGGAATAGTATATTGTGGAATTTGTTCTGAATAGGCACCATGTCCACCATAAGATGATGTAGAATATGATGTTCCTGAGTACAATGGTGCTGAGTATGCTGGTGATGAATATGATGGTACTGAACATGGTACTGCAGCTACTGATGGTTCACAGCTGAACAACAAATTCTTACTACATGGTACATGTGGTGCTGGTGATGGATAATTGTAAGTTTTAGTTGGAGCGGCATAAACTGGAGCTTTCGGTGCATATGATTGTTTATATGATTTTGTATATGATGGTCCATGTGATTGCGAATATGATCGTTTAGAATAAATAGATTTTCTAAAACGTGTTGGTTCAATCATATCCTCAATAGCTTCAACGGTGACTTCTGGTTGGCTTTCTGGAATATATGATCCAATAACAGCACCAATTAGAGTAGCAGCGATAATAGAAATAATAATGAATTTCATTTTCAGAAGAGTTTTTATTTAATGGTATAAACAGTAAAAGTATTCAAATTAAACTGATAAATTTAGTGGTCAGAAATTTGGTTTTTATATGTTTTGGTATACAAAATTATTCAACTATTCAGTAATATGTAAAATTCAAATTAGGGCCAAATGTATTTAGTTGAAAAATTACGAAAACTTCATGAATAATTATTTTATGTCAATTGTATTAAGTTTCGAATTCGATCCTCAGACATTATTCCATCATAATCAAATAAATTTTAATGTGGAATTGGATATGAAAACTTAAATAGAACAAATTTCAATAGGCAATATTTTTAAATGCAGAATTCTATATAGCAAGTGAACAACAAATTCAACATTTATAATAAAATAAAAGTAACTTTTTTAAAAAATCAAAAATTTTATTATGAAATTATCGTATACTAAAAAAATCTATTTGAACAATTTATTTATGATGCGCATCCTTCTTATTACTACCGCCTGAATGAGATGATGCAACAGCATGTGCAGCTGAAACAGAATGATAGTATGGGGCTGTATAGTGATGTGTCGACATATATGTTGTAATTGGAACAAAATATGGTTCAACTGGTGCATGGTAAACTCGAGACGGCATATGATATGTTGGAGCTGAAGAATAATAGTTATGAGATGAAGGTTGATATACCGGAGTTTCATAATAATTACATGGAACTTCTGATACATATGGATTACAGCTAATTAATATACTTTGCGAACATGGCATTGTATGATGATATGAGTAGTCATTGTCACTGTGATAAGCTGGTTCTTTGTACACAGTAACAGGATTATTATAATGTTTTTCTTCATGATCTGATGGACCATTATAATCTAATGCACTGTGCATTGTATCTGGAATATTATAATGTAATTCTTCATGAACTGGTACATTGTAAACTGAATTTTTGTAATCGGGTTCTTCATTAACTATTGGTGTAGTGTAAGCTGAAGCTGAGTCATAATGAGATGGCGGTGGTTGAACATAAACTGGTTTACTGTAAACAGGAACTGAATGACTATAAGCGGATTCTTTGTGCACTGAAATGGATGGCTTGTAATGTTTAGTATTGGATTCTTTGTGAACTGAAACGGATGGCTTATAATGTTTAGAATTTTTGAAATATTTCATTTCTGATGGTTCAACAAAAATTGATGTATGCCTAAAATTAAGAGATGGTTTCATACCAACCCGTGCTGATGGTATAGCTGCATAAGATTTCTTTTGCCTGGGAAGACTCGGTGCTAGAAGTTCTTCATCCAAATGTAAAGATTCTAATGTATTTTGTAATTTGATGTCCTCATCAGCAATTAAAGGATCAATAAAGATCCCAGCGATGACGAATGTGAAAATATAAATTTTCATTATTTTTTTTTTTACTATATTAGTTTCTAGATAATATGGAACGATGTTAGCTAAACTGTTTTACAATATGATCTTAAGATAGTCTTTTGTATTATATATATAGTTAAAATATTACGGAAATTTCTTTGAAAATAATAATGTATTGACTTCCGCAATGTCAGTTATTAAATTTATGGGTCTCAGCATGCAAAATAATTTAAATAAATTTAAGATTTTGCAGTTTTTACAATACAAATAAATGAAATATTTTAGATTTTATTAGGAAAAATTTCAAGTTTATTGCAACTATGAAAATACTTCTAAAGTAAATAATTTTAAATACAGGGTGTTTTAGGTGTTTATAAATTTACATTTTACTAAATTATATTATTCAAAAAATTTAAAAATATTTAGTTTAAAGACTGTTTCTTTAAGTTACTTGACAAGATTGTATGATGTTTAGTTAAGAAAACAGACATTTTTGTTCCTTGCGCATTCGATTAACATAAACTAAAGGCAAAAAATAGCCATTTATTATAAAGAAATACGGGTCCAATGAAATAAGAAGTAATAATGTAGATTATTTAACTATTCGATAGGCTTCCGTCTACAAATAGATTTCAGTACAGGTTATCCCACGTAATTCAGCATTCATTTATTACCTTCTATGTTCCATTGTTCGCTCTAAACAATTAACTATGATATGAAGTAGCTTTATACTTATATAAAGGACATGAATCATGGGTCATGGGCCAAACGTAGTGAATCAATTTATGCCCTTCTATTTTGGTAGTGAAATAATTTAAGGGTGGGTTAAGGCGGTAACATGAGCACAAACTTGATCATCTTCGTGTGATATTAGAATTGTATGAGGCAGCTAGCTTTCGATATAACTTTTTTTTTAATATTTAATTTGCCGATTGATTAGTTCAGTCGATATTTTTAAAGAACCATAAATTTTCGAATGCAATTTGCAAAATATTCATTGACATTAACAGCGTGTCTCATAAAACTTTTTAATAATATAAATATTTTGTCTGTGGTTAGTTAGTGTGTTTATTTCAATTGTCAGTGGTATCCTAAATGGTTGCGGTGAATGGTGCGGTATTTTAAACCACGTGCCAATAACGTACATAATTGGAAACTTTGTTAATGTATTTTCACAAGAACTCCCAGGCCCAGCCCCTGAAGCTCCAGCTGGAAAACAGTACCGAGTGAGAAATCCTCCATCAAAACATATTTGACAAATATGTGTAAAATATCACCAAATATAACCAAGGTTACAAAATGTACATGGAAAAAGCGTAAAAGCCAATTTCTTCTAAATTTCTACGCAAAGGCAAAAACGAATAAATCAAAAAGTTCAAATAAAGTACAAAAAAAGAAATTTCCCTAGATTTAAAAGCAAAATATTTGATGAACTGCGTAGTTCGTTCGCGATAAAATGTTCTTCCAATTAAAACTGCTATGAATTGTGTTTTATATTCTGACCTATTCCATTTAAATTACAAAAAAAAAAAAAAACAGTTTAAAATACTTTAATCAATTTTTCATAATTAAGTTCAAAATGTAAAAATAATTTTGCACTACACTGTAAAGTATTTAGTAATTATGAAATTTTAATAGAAAATTAAATTATACACCAAATATTTTAGATGAATGAACTTGAAATTCAATTTACTTTTTGGTACCAAATTATTGCATAATATTTTTTTTTGGCTCTTCCAATTTTATTTTAAATTATGTCACCTGGTTGGTTAATTTGATACAAATCTGACTTTAGTCATAATATAGTAAAAAAATATTTCATTTTTGTAACTATATAGCTCAGTATTATATTAAAAACAAGCTAAATCTTTATTTTCTGTAATATAATCTAGAAAATTCTTTAAAAAAATGGTTGCATCTAACATAAAATATCTTCAATAAAACATTAAAAAATAATTTCAATTTTTTTAAACTTATAAATTTATTTATTTATATAACAAAAAAAATCAAAATCTTATACAAAATATAATAAAAAACTAATTAATAATAATAACCTGAACCACATGGAATTTCTGTAACTGATACCTCACAACTAAATTGTAAATTATACGGACATGATCTTTCCGGTCTCATATATGAAATACTTGGACTTGGCGGCAAATAACTATTATATAATGTTGAAGCTGCTGGCATTTGATCTGATACTACTGGCAATCTTCTATAATATAATGGTGGTGCTCTTATTAAATTAATTACTAAACCTGGTTTATGACCATTATTTTTAGCAATTTTATCAGCCATCATTGAATCTGTAACTTCTTTTGTATAATGATCAATTTCTTTTGAACTACTCGAATCAATTAAGAGATCATTACGTGGTGTAACAGTTGGTAAATCAATTGGTATCATCTGGATTGGTTTTTTAGTTGTTGTACTTTCTGTAACATGTGCTGGTGTAGTTGTTGTTTCAGTTTTTAAAACTGTTACTGTAGTTGTTGTTTCAGTTTTAGTTTTATCCTCAGTTACTGGAATTTCATCAGTTTGCTCTAAAGTTTTCGTAATTTCTTCAGTATTATTTGAATTATTTGGAATTATTTTATCGGAATTATTTTCATTAACAATACTAGCACCAAAAATATTATTAATTAATAATCCAATAAATAATATTAATATAAAAAACTTCATTCTGTTAGTTATGAAGTATCCAGAAGTGCAGTGCAAATTACTTAAGGATAAATTTAAAACTGATTAAAAAGCATTTAAATTAATTGATATTTATAACGAAAAAAAATTAATAATTTGCAATAATTTTTTTTTTCACATTTCGTGTGTCTTGAACTTTATGAAGTGTCAATAATTTATAATTTTCAATCGCCCCTTTTTCTAGATTATATGGCGGAGGGTATCAGTTTTCAATATTGTAAATAAATATTTGCTTAATTGAATTTTTCAGTTTTAATAATAATTAAATTAAATATTTATTTTTTTGTAATTTGATTAATTTCATTTTTATTTCAGATGCGTACATAATTTTTGTCAAACCAGCCGAAGAGTTTCCAGGTAAATTTTAAAATTTGTTTATCGATTTAATTATAAGTTTTTATAAATTATACTAAAAATATTTTGATAATTTAAATATTTAAAAAAAACTGTGTCGAAATAATATTCGGGTTTGGTTTTTATATAGTCTGCAAAATAGTACAGCCTCTAAATACCCAAAATATAATTGCGGTATTTTTTTATAGCTAAAAAAAAAAAGTTGAACGAAAGAAGTCAGAAATTGAACTGGATAATAATAAGGACTTGAAAAAAGGACTGAAAAATAATTTTTCGAATTTGAAATGTATTCCAGCTTTTATAGGTTGAAGAATGGTGTTGTCAGGTAATATACCACAATACAAAACGTTTATTACCATCTTTAATTAACTTCGTATATGCCCCTAACAATTATTACTATAATGAATGAAATGATTTTCCCTCAAAAAATTTGAATGATAATTATCTAAGAACCTTAAATATGACAATCATTTTTTGCTACAATATTTTGACAAAACTTTGACAGTGATAATATTGATAATTAATTGAAGCCAAACATTTTTATGTACCCAAAAAGTTTACTTTATTTTTGTTTCAGAAAGGTAACAGGTAAGATTATCATGGACAGTTCATGTTATATTTTTTTAATTCGGAAAAACTTGATAAAATTATTTACGACGTAATTACCTGTGATGAAATGTGCTTACGATATGTGCTAGATAGAATGTGTAAGATCACACTACCCTGGAAATCGTTAATTCTTTTAAATTGAAAAGGAAATTTATTTTATTTATGACTTTATTAGTTATTTCCTTTACGAATTTTCTTTTCATTAAAATTATGCAGTGCACAAGTATAGTAAATTCTGTTTTTACAAGTGATAAATCATAATTTGCGTGTAAAAATAGAAACTTTTCATTCTATACCGTGTTATTACTGATCAATCAAGTCGTTTTTTTACAAGTTAATGTTGCTTATGACGTTGGTGGGTAGTAATATAAATAAATTATATTTTAACTATAAATTAAAATGATTGAAATCAATTCCTTTGATAATTATCCAAAATATAATTTAACACTTTTGACTCACCATTAAGAAATTTACCTCAAAGACTTCGAACAATTTTCTTTAATTTTTTTTTATATTTTATCAATAAAATACAAATTCTTCAATCGTTTTTCATGCAATGTTTTCTCTTCGTCCTTTAATGCATTTATTCAGATAGTATATAAAACAAGGACTTGACAAAAATCCTGTTTTTTTTCGTTTTATTCAAAAGTTAGTAAAATCAAAGTTGGTAATTGTTCACGTAAATATTTTAAAGTTATTTAATTATTCGTATTCCTCAATTTTAACATTTCATCTGGTTAATAAATTAAATTTCTTTGCACTGAAAATAAAATATTAAATAAAAAAATATATAAATTTACATTTAAGTTCATTATTAAAAATCGAAATTTAATTTACCGAAAATAGAAAATAAGTTAAGTAATTTTTATGAAAAGATTATGAAGAAAAGCTCGAGAAAATATCATTATACAGAATATTTAATTAACTTTTTATTTTGGAAAAATTTTCTGTACAATAAAACAAAATATTCTGAAAATTGGCTTCTGTATATTTTCCTATTTTGATAGCCTGCAATTAAGTCTAAATTTTCTTTCTTTTTTTAAAATAATTTTAAGATTTTTTTATGATTACGGAATCATTTTAAATTGAAGACCCACAATTAAAAATTTATACAAATTTTTAAAAAACTTCCTGAATTTCTAGAATCCATACTGGAATTTATGGTGATTATTTTATGTTTCACAAATGTATTTCTCATAATTATTTAAAACAATATCCAGAACTCTAAAACTTTTGTATTCATTTACAAAATAATTAAATTTTGTTATCTGAATTTTCCAGATTTTCTAAATATTTTTCAAATATTATGTTGGTTAAAAGTTTAATAACAAAAATTTGTTTTATTAATTATTAAATTTTCTATATTGTATAAAACCAAAACATTCCAAAATAATTGCATAAATTTTCCACACTTACAAAAATTATGTTTACTTAACTATTTACCATATTAAATATGAAATTATTGTTAACACTTTGATTTTTATATTATATTTTGACCTTAATAGTAAAATTTTAATTGACCTACTCTAGTAAATATTTGTATTATAACTATAAGAATTTCCGGATTGCAGAAACTTCTAAAACTTTTTTAGTATAAATTAACGAAAATATTTCAATTTTACTATCAGTTCTAAATAAATAATTAAACTACTCACCTCAAAATGAATTTTTTAACTTGTACAATTTTAATTGGTTTAATTGCATCTGCTGCAATCGCTAGTCCAATTCCTGATGAAAATATCGAAAATAATAATCAAGCTGTTGCTGCTGCTGAGGAATTAAGTTTACTCGAACATGAATTGGAATTAGAAAATAATGCCAGACACTCAAGGAATGTTGCTTATGTTGAACCAGCATCAAAAACATATACATATCCATCACCAGCACCACATGTCCCATGTGCTAAAAATTTACTCTTCAGTTGTTCACCGTATGTTGCTCCTGTACCTTGTGCTGCACCATCGGCTCATTATGGTGAACAACATGCTGGAGCTTATTCGGAATATATACCACAATATATTTTACCTGGAGAAGAATACTATCATAACTAAATTGGATACTATTTGGTTCATTTTACTTGTCTTACAATCCATTTTGTAAATTCTATTAAATAATTTAAAGGAAATGTGAAAATAAATATTATTTAATTTCTGACTTTAATTAATTGCAAATTTTGCAAAATTCGATTTTTGAATTTATTTTTATTATTAATCCTCCAACGGAAATCATATTTTTTCTATAAATTAAATGCTGACTTACAAAAAGGCAAATTTTCAATAATTAATTTATTTGAAATTTGAAACTCCCACGCAATTTTAGTCAAACAAATTTTGTATAAAAGCTTGCGAATTTTCAAGTGAATTATCAGTAATCATTTACCAATCATTCTTCGCACATTTAGCCAAAGAAGCCATAAAACAAAATACTTCAAAATGAAATTCATTGCTTGCATTGTATTCGCCGCTGTCTTGGCTTTGGCTGTCGCTGAAGAAGGTGAACGTGAAGAAAGATCTGCATATGCTGCACCATCATATGCACCAGCTGTTCATGCCGGACCAGCTACAACTTATACCTATTCATCTCCAGCACCACATGTACCATGTGCCAAGAATTTACTCTTCAGTTGTGCTCCATCAGTAGCTCCAGTACCATGTTCAGCACCATCATACTCAGCACCATCATATTCAGCACCATCATACTCAGCTCCATCCGGTGCCTACTCACAATATGTACCACGGTATGCATTACCAAGCGGTTCACCAGCTTATCCACAATTCGCTCCACAATATCCAACTTTCCGTCCATACTTTTAAATTAATAGTTTATGGATAGAAGTAAATTGCGGTTAAGAGAAATCATCTAAAATTTGAAAATTCATTAATTCATTAAATAAAAAAAATTTCATTTTTAATTTATGTATTCCATGTTATAAGTAAATAAAAAAAAAATTTTAATAAATTTTTTTAATTAATTTTGAAATTTTATTTATAGATTTTGAGTTCTGTCTGAAATTGGTTGAAAAATATTTCCGAACTTGTTTGTCATTTCTCAAAATCTTGCACTTAAAATATAAAAATTCAGTTATTGCTGGCTAATAAATAAAATTGTGCAGCTTTGGAAAAGAGATGACCGTCAAGCAGCAATGATATTTACGATGCGGTACTCTCTTCCAAAATTGTATTAACTAGGCAGAAATGTATGAACATATTTCTAAGTAACCAATTAATTACAAATTTGTAGTTCATATTTTTTATTTAGACTGAGAGTTTATGGCTTTTAGTTTAAGAATTAGAATTTATATTAAAAATATACTCTGAAAACATAAAGTCTCACATTAGCATTACAGATTATAGTAGGTAAAGTGAAGTACTAGTGATAAAAAACTATTAACTTGTCTTCCTTAGCTTGGATATAAACCTCTGATTTCAAAATAAGGACACATCGAATAAATATGGATCAATATTTATGATATTCATTCTATAAACTTTAAAAATTCGAATAAAACTAACGAGACATAAAATTATTAACGATTTTTCCACTGGGGCAAGGATGGACTACTTCATAGCACGTTCTCACCTCTTAAACATTTTTTGAATTACCTGCTAAGATCTCAGAAAAATATATATGATGCCCCATGTATATGAGAATCTGGATTGGGACATACATTCTAGTTCATCTTATTCACTTATATGAGACTTGGGTTAAAAGTTAGAACTTGTGAACGTGTTAAAAGATAGGTTGAGAAAACCAGTTTTTAAATATTACATATTTACATTAAAAATTCCGGGTTGTTTTTACAAGGAAAGGGACTCCAAAATTAATTGGCCTACGCACGTAGGCCACATAGTATTAAGCCATCAGTTATGATAAACATAAAATAGCTTTTATTATCAATAATATTTATTTATTTTTAACTAATGTTTCTTAATTAAAATATACTAAAATTACTTAAATCAATTCAATAAATAAAAGTAGTGTTGATCCTTTACCTTTACATGTAGGCTTTAATAATTGTCTAAAATTTATAGTAAACACTGGCGTGTAGACAAACAAATTTAGGTGTTGCAATGCCGACTTACGTATCGATAATTCTATGTAGACAACAATCTATTTTCTACCTATTGATTATGTAGTTGTAGATTATTAAAAATTTCTAAAGAATTTGTCTAAATTACGTTTTTCTCAATTTCTTTTATTAAATTAATATTTTTTGCCATTACCACTAACTAACTTAGAGTATCAATGAAAATCTGCAATTTTTTTTAATGGTCAACTGATTTCGTATTACTATGCATAAAAATGACATTGTAAATTTTAACCATAATTGACATCAAATTGTCTAAAACGTAATGAAAACAATTAAAACTAGGCGTAATGGAAAAATACTGGAACAGTGCCAACAATTGTAGACTTTGTTTAAAAAATTATGTAAATTATTATATAATATAATATAATACAATAATTATTATATAATATCTTTATTTAATATTCATGAAAGTTAGAAAAATTTGAATTCAGAAGATTTAGATAAAAAATCTGTGTATTAACTAGCAATGGTTACCCAATAGATCACGTCATGTTGATGTTGTCTACATCAAACAACAATGAATAAAAAAGTTCCAACTCTGACTTTATAATGTAAATATTAATATTTAATTTGTATGTGAAAATTTCATAATTCCAGACTTAACAAAATCAAATTATGTGGTTGAATAACTGCAATAAATAAATTTTATTAAAAATATTTTGTTCAATCTCATCATTAATTTTATGAAAATTAATTAAAATAATTAATTGCTTTTTCTATCTGCCAATTTTTTCAACTTTTATGTAACTTTCAACAACATGCAATTCAGATGAATGCACAAAAATCATCCTTTAACATCAGTTTCTGTAACATTTCTAATAAAATTATGAAATTTTGACTATTTTGTCGGAATTTGTTAGAAGAAACTTTTAATAATCAAATATTTACGATGCCCTCAAAAAAATATTTTGTTCATTATTTAAAATTATTAATGAATTCTTATTATTCCATCAGCAAAACAGTTCAAATTTGAAAAAATATGGGAAATATACAATTTTACAAAGTTATATATTTAACACTGCCATCGATGGACCTTTCATTAATAATTTTATTTGCCTTTTGCCTATAAAAATAAATTAATCTGACCAATATTAGAATATTAAGTCGATTCCAGCTAAAAATTAAACCTTCTCATAAAAATAATTAATTATATTTTTATATTTAAAGAAAACGAAATAAATTTTATTATGAAATTATTTTATTTATTCAGCTATCAAAATTGTAACCAAATCTTAAATCTAATAACATTTTTATCCGGTCCATAGTTTGTTAATTTCGAATTTAGATTTTTTGTGGTTCTTGTGGTAATTGACCTTCTCCTTGAGTAGCACCAAGATATGAATCATGATGACCATATGATGGAGCGGAATGACCGTATGATGGAGCGTGGTAAGCTGGAGCTGAGCATGGAACTGGAGCTACTGATGGAGCACAGCTGAAGAGTAAGTTCTTGGCGCATGGTACATATGGTGCTGGAGATGGATAGGTGTAACTTTTAGCTGGTCCGGCATGAACTGCATGTCCATATGATGGTGCAGCATATGATCTAGCTTCACGTTCACCTTCTGCAACAGCTAAAGCCAAAACGGCGGCGAAGACAATGCAAGCGAAGAATTTCATTTTTGTTTTTTAGTTGAGTAGTTTAATCGACGGATGAACGAAAACTGATATCGATTTGGGAAATTTGGCTGCCTTTTATACAAAATCAAAAATAATCGTAAGAATGTAAATTGCGAATTAGGCAGAAATATTAAAAACTTTTTTAATATGCGTGTAAAATTAAAATTAATTATTTTATTTTTTGTAATTGTTGCTAAATGTAAATAATTTTTTGGTGTATGTAATTCTTCATAAAACAAATTCAATCAAATTTCAAATATAGAAAATGGACTGCAAATTATTACAAGTTGCTATTATTGTGATTGTGAAATCGCTTATTAATGCAAATTTTATTATAATTTAATTTATTTAAATTATTATTGAGGCCACTAACTAAATCATATACCAATGAGTTAAATTGAATGAATTTACAATATTTTAATTCGTTTTTACAAATAACTTGATCCGCTTTATTACTATCAAACTTATTCAAATTAAAATAATTTTTATAAATTATAAGTTTAATATTTATTTAATTTATGGAAGACTATTGAAGAAAATCATATTTTTAGTTAAACTTAAAATTATTATAAATTTGAATTAATGCCAATATCGAAAGTTTGATCCTTTTTCATTATATTGCTACAATTATTAGTCATTACCGGATGATTTAATTAAAACAATTCCTTAGACACAATTGAACTGGAAACAAATCCTCTGGAACAATTACACTTGTCACAATTGTAAATGTGCCTAATAAAAAGTTCTTGCTACGAAATATTACCACGATGAAATGTGATCGATAAAGTTCTCGCAACGAAATGTGCTATAAATTATTAAATTTATAAAAAAAGTTAAATTGTTTCCATATCGAATTTTATTCCATGTGGAATTATCTTAGTGAAATTGTGTAAAGTGGAATTGTTCCAATGGAATAGTACCAAAACTATTATTTAACATATATTCATATTATAAATTCATTATGGATTTATGTATATTAGTAATTAGTATACCAAAATTACATTTACTTTGTTCATAGCATTTTAATTTGCATTTTAATCAAATTTGCTTTCAAGAAAATTATTCTGTCAAGAATTTCTATTTAATAAATAAGATTAATATAATGTAAATTCATTATTGGTAATTATGAGAATGCAACATAAATCATAAATTAATTTAAACAATTTTTTTTAATTTTCATAAAAATTTTTAAAGTCTCTTTCAATATTTAAAATTTATAATTGATTCTTTGTAAAAATTTATGAATATTTTTATTTTTATTAATATTTTATATTAAAATTAACTTCGATCACTGTCGCTTTGCGTTCAGTTAAATCATAATTTTAATGTTTTTGTTAAAAAAATTTGTATTCTTAAAACCCTAAAATGAGTCAATTTAAAAAAAAAACGGAAATGGCAAAAGAATTCAAGTTTCTTTAACGAATGAAAGCTTATTGTTAAAGGCTGCAGAAATCTTGTTTGAAATTATTGAAAGGCTCCTTTTTTTATAAAATTTATGGCTGCGCATGAGTTCGCATATGCCGAACGAAACGAAACGATGAATTCAGCTTGACACTGACTTGGGTATTGGTTGACTTCACAATTTCAACAAGCGACATTAGGAAGAAATTGTTTTGAAGTTGAAATTATACTCAACCGGTTGCAAACTTAGATGGTATAATTGCAGCATTCCATAAGTAATTTACTAGGACGCCCACGCCGGCAATTAAAACAATATTCAACTCCCAACATTTATAAATGCTGTGAAAATTGTGTAACATTTCAGTTTGCGATAAATATTCGACATTAAAGTAATATCGTTTTGTATTCCACTCTGTCTTCTTGCGTTTGCTTTATTATTTGTTTTAGGTTATAACAATAGTTTATTAAAGAAATATGAATTCGATAAGTGCCCAAAAGTTCTGTATCTTATTTTTATAAAAATTAATTTAGCCTATTTTATCTCCTAAAAAAATTATGAATTTTCTAATTCCAAAAATTTGAATGCCAAAAAAATTGTAAATTATAGTAAAATTAATATTATTATTAATAAATCTATGAATCCTATAAAAAATTTGTGTAATTCTCGAATTAATTCATTCACAATAATGGCACTGACTAATGTGGGAAATAATTATCGCTAAATTTTACAATTTCTTGTTTTTGACACTGCCCACCACCAGTTAGTAAAAGAGCGCCAGTTAGGGATAAGCTTCTTCTCTAAACTAGATTAGATAACAAGAATCACTACCAGGATTCAGGATACTTATTTCAGATAACTCGACGAATACCCAGGATTCATAACTCTCCAGTTAGTGGCAACACTAAGGTGTCTAGGTCGTCTATGCGGTGTATAAGGCTACCACTCTAACCTAATCTATCACATAGTTTCTTAAAATTATAATATGAATTTCGGCCAGTAAAAAATAATTTTACTGTACCGAAAAAAAACTAATCAAAAAACATATTTTAATTGAAATTCTCAATTATAATTTCTGAAATTGCAAAACCTGTCAAAAGTGTTCAATTTCTAAAATTATTATTTAATTTGAAAACAATTAAAATTACAATTTTTTAATATCATTTTACATAGGAAGCAGTTCATTTTGAATTGGGTTGAATAGCTTTACCGGAAATGAAAACCGATATAAATTTACAAAATTTCGAAGCTATATTTAAAATTGAATTAAATGTTTAAAGTTAATAACCTAATAACGAATATTATAGGCTGTTTTTTTTAATTTTAATTATTTCACTAATTAAAATAACTAAATAAGCAAAAAAAAAGAAAATTATTATTTTAAAAAGTATAATTTCGAAACTTTACTTTATTTAAAAGTTGATGAACTTCAGGTACAAATGCACTTTATTATTAAGTTCATTGTTTTTGATTAAATTGTGGCCTTCAAACAACTATTCATATTACCTATAATACCTAGACGCTAAGCAATATAGGACTATAACTATAATAATCGGTATACAAATTCTTGAACCATATTTTAAGATTTCTGTATAATTAGATAAAATATTGATAATTATCGATAGCTTAATAATAATTAAATTAACGTTGAAAATTAATTGAACTGTTTTGAGATGGAATATATTTTTATGATGATTGCATCAACATTTGACTATAATTTCGGCTATAAAATCAGTTACAGTAGTTCACTAAGATAAATTTTAATTGATGTGGCCATTATTAAAATAATTTAATATACATACAAAACATTCGATAAAATCGTATTTTTAGCATACTAAAAAATCAGTTCAAATTTTTCAATTTATTTGCAGGATTTATTATAATTTTTGTATTTATTGCAAATTGATGTCAATGATTGATCTTTATAGTTAATGATTCATCTTTAGTTGTTCGAATCGATATACGTCCATGTTGGTACGTCACTGTCACTGCATAACCAGTGGAGGTGTTTAGTACGCCATTTAGATAAGTTGACAACTATATAAAAAATACTCCGAAACTAGATGATGAAAATTCTATTCTTTTTTCTGCAATTTCTAAAATTTTTAGGTAACCAAACACTCTAAAAATAATATAAATTCAGATGAAATAATTGTAAATATATGAATACATTTTTCAGTTCTAGTTATGATCTAGTAACCTCTAGCTATGATCTAGCCGCTAGTTGTAAAGTAGGTTAAGAATTGATATCACTTTAGAAACTGATTTGTTTTTTCGTTTGCGTTTTTTTGCAAAACTTTTTGATGTTATACGAAACCTGCCAAAAAAAGTAAATCTAAAAATTAATCGCAGTAGTAATTATAAAAATATTAAAGATGTAATAGCTTCCTAACATTTCATATACATATTTCGTATTTATCATAAGATTATTCAACATTTGATTACTAATAACTTTATCTCGATAGTAATCGAATATCGAGAGATAGTTCGACATTAACCAACACTTCTGATACCAAGTATAATTGAATTATGAAAATTCATTAAAAAAATTTAAAAGTTTATATAATAAAATTTATATAATTACAATTAAATTACCCACAAATTTATATTATTTAAATTGCTTCAATTAAATTTTCTTATAAAATCTCATTAAATATTTTCCAATTTAGGGTATAAAAATAGACAATTTTCATTTTATTAGTTGAAAGAAAACTTAAGTTAGTGCAAAGGATTGTAAATTACTTAAATTTATGAATACTTGATTGATTATAATTATTTTATAATAGATTATTAAGTATAACTTAATTTTCAAGCAATAATTTGCCAATTTCTTCAATTTTTATGTAACTTTTAAGAACATTCAATTCTGATAATAGCACAAAATCTTCCTTTAACATCAGTTTCTGTAACATTTCTAATAAAATTATGAAATTTTAACTTTTTTGTCCGAATTTGTTAGAAGAAACTTTTAATAATCAAATATTTACGATGCCCTCAAAAAAATATTTTGTTCATTATTTAAAATTATTAATGAGTTCTTATTATTCCATCAGAAAAACAGTTCAAATTTGAAAAATTATGGGTAATATACAATTTTACAAAGTTATATATTCAACATTGCCATTGATGGACCTTTCTTTAATAATTGTATTTGCCTATAAAAGAAAATGAATCTGACCAATATTAGAATATTAAGTCGATTCCAGCTAAAAATTAAACCTTCAAAATAAATTTTGAATTTAAGGATCCATCTATTCAATGCTTTTCATAAAAATAATAATTATATTTAAAGAAAACCAAATAAATTTTATTATGAAATTATTTTATTTATTCAGCTATCAAAATTGTAACCAAATCTCAAATCTAATAACATTTTTATCCGGTCCATAGTTTGTTAATTTCGAATTTAGATTTTTTGTGGTTCTTGTGGTAATTGACCTTCTCCTTGAGTAGCACCAAGATATGAATCATGATGACCGTATGATGGAGCGTGGTAAGCTGGAGCTGAGCATGGAACTGGAGCTACTGATGGAGCACAGCTGAAGAGTAAGTTCTTGGCGCATGGTACATATGGTGCTGGAGATGGATAGGTGTAGCTTTTAGCTGGTCCGGCATGAACTGCATGTCCATATGATGGTGCAGCATATGATCTAGCTTCACGTTCACCTTCTGCAGCAGCTAAAGCCAAAACGGCGGCGAAGACAATGCAAGCGAAGAATTTCATTTTTGTTTTTTAGTTGAGTAGTTTAATCGACGGATGAACGAAAACTGATATCGATTTGGGAATTACTTTAGTCTTTTATACAAAAAATTTTATCATTTATTTTTGATTATGTTGACTAAGCAAACGAATTACGTTTCTGTATTTGTACTTCCTATCGAAAACAATTTTTGTTAAATTTGCTAAAATAATGAGTTTTGTTGGCAATACAAAATTATGAAATTGTTGCCATGAACAACATTTTAGGATATTCAGAAATGTAATATGTTTATAAAATTATAATAATGCAAATTAGAAATACTTTCAAGAATTTTAACATTTAACATTTTTCGTAATTACTATTTTAATTGAGGTTTTCTGTGATCGCATTGGTCTAAGTTAATGATATTTTTATTCTAAAATTTGAATTATGTTCACAAGAAATGCTAGGTTAATAAATAAAATTTTTATGATTTTGCTTCAAATAAAATCAATTAAATTTAATATTTTTATATTTATTTGTTTCTATATTTAAAATCCAAAAACAAACTTCATTAAAATGTCAAATGAATACCAAAACTTAATTGTCGATTAATTTTACTTATTAACTTTAATGTTATTGTCACCTTGCAACTTGTTAAATATTAATTCTTAATAATTTTATATGATTGCTGATAAAACATTAGGCTTTTCTTACAGAAAGTCATGTCAAAATAAATTTATAAAAGCAATATTGATATTTCAAAAAAACCTCGTTAACTTTTGTTACCATAATCTTACCTTTTTTAATTTTCTTTCAATTTTTTTACTTCAGTTCAGGTAAAATTTAGTTTTTGAGTAAGAAAATTGTGTAAAAAATATATGATTATGCATTAGCCTTGGAAAATGCCGAAATTCTATATTTTTTTTTAGTTTTCGTATTTCTAATAAATTAATAACTACAAAAAAATTCCAGTACATCATCACATCTTTCAGACTTCGGTCTTACTCTTAAGATATTAAATTACAATTAAATTTAATATTTTCAATACCACATTTGAGATTTTCGGAGTAGCATTCAAAAGCTTTCAAACAACCCACGTACGTTTTACTGACAAAAAAAAACACTAAATGCAAAAATCGAATTTATACGATTTTTCGGGTAAATTTACGTGTACCCTGTAAATTTATCGAAAAACAATTTACCATAAAATCATTTAGCGAAAACAAGTTATCTAAAAACAATTTATCGAATATCAATAAATTTATTGTGAAGACGATATTCGAGGCTAGCGATCACTATACTGAAAGTAATTTGTAGCGGGAGTTTAGAACTACAACTTAAAGATAAAAACAAACAATAAAGACCTAAGAATATTTGATTTCTTAATGAACTAAATCCATTAAATGAAAATGAAAAATAGAATCTAAAAAAGTGTTAAGAATGAGAACTACATTCTGAGGAACTGATAAAATGAACTAGGACCTTATATTTTTTAGAACTTTTACAGTAAATTTAGATAAACCCGATTTTAATAGTTCAGACTATATGATTTTCTTACCATTTTTTTAATATAATCTGCATTAGTATTAACCACGCATTATAATTTAATCATTTACTCATTCTCTATTCATTTTTCATCTCATCTCTGTTAAAATAATGTAATTCAAATTTTAAGAAAAAATTAAATTTTAAGAAAGTTAAATTACAATTCAGAGTATACTATTCAGTTACATTAGACCAAGTTTTATTCAAGTCTACAATATTCATCAATAATATTGCATACTTTTCAATTAAATTCATTTAAACCATATAAAAATACATTAAAAAAGTTTACACCGAATTGAAATTCATGTCTAAGCTAATTCACTGTACACAATACTGTCGACAATTCACTATATGGTTACAATATACTGTGCACAATTCACTGCAGTGTAAGAAATTTCTTTATATCGCGAATTGCTCATACAAAATTGTCCACAGTGATAACTCAGTAACTATGGTAGCAGTTAGCAAACTTTCTGAAGTTTAAAGTTTAATTGACATGCGACAATGCTATATTTAACTTCACTGATGAATCATATAAGAAATTATCATATACCAAAATAACAATCTCTTTATATTAAGTGCCTACTTCACAGGATTAAATTGTTAACCGGCTTCCGAAATTTATATGTACATAAGTTCCAAGATGAAATTCGGTTACTTCAACAAATTTTTCTCGTATTATGGCTACTAAATTACCCAGAGTCTTTCAGAATCAGAATATTTCCTGATTTGATTCCGATACTATTTTTGAATAGGAAACAAAACAACAAATTCAATCACTAAAATTCAACAAAGTTTTTAGAAAAATTATCCTGCAACATTCAAAATTTCGAATAATAAAACAGTTTTTTTTTTTATGAATCAATTTTTTTTATATTTTATTTTCGAGAAACTTAATCAAAAACATATTTTTTTTGTTGCTAATGAAATTCCTCAAAGTCCAAATCATCAGATGTATGTTTTAGCTTTTTTCACTTATTAGTATGCTGGAGCAGAATGACTGTATGATGGAGCTGAGTATGATGGAGCAGAGCATGGTACTGGAGCTACTGATGGAGAACAGCTGAAGAGTAAATTCTTGGCGCATGGTACATGTGGTGCTGGTGATGGGTAGGTGTAACTTTTAGCTGGACCAGCATGAACTGCATGTCCGTATGATGGAGCATGTCCATATGATGATCCAACAATTTGTTCTTCTGAAGCAGCTAAGGCGAAGATGGCGGCGAATACAATGCAAGCAAAGAATTTCATTTTGATTTTGTTTTTGAGTAGTTTGATCGATGAATGAACGAAAACTGATATTGATTTTGGATATTTTTACCCTTTTTATACGCAAAAAGTTTAGAATTTCATTTTAGGTTTTTAATTGATAGTCAAAATAAAATTATATTTTTTGTCAATTTTGCGAAAACGAAAATTAATATTTTTATTATAATTTGCGTTTGGTAACATAATTTTTATGTTGCAATTATTTCGTCGTTGTCATGATATTTAGTGTTTTTTTGTAATTTACTTTGTATCATAAAAAAATAATTCTTTGATTTTCAAGAATATATGAAAATTGATGTTTATTTAGTACCAAAAATTGACTTAAATTTTGTATAACTATACTAAGTAAATTAATTTTTTGTTATTCAATTAAAAACTAAATTATATTATGTAATTTGTTAAATTATTCAAAATATTAATTAGTCATAGATTCAATTACACGAGGTCATCTAAGTTTACTCAATTAAAATTAGTGTTATTTCCTATCACAAAATTGTTAAGAAAATCCAGTGAAATTTATAATGTGAAGATACAAAGTACTTAAATTTGAAACGGTATTGTATATACATGGTTCTTAAATGAGCTAATGACTTCTTACGCTGTTATGAATGAAATCTTAATGCTGAAAGCTGTAGAATTTAGTTTTTTACTTGAAAATTTCAAAAAGATACATTAACAAGAGATCGTTTTAAAGATATAGACTCTAACCAATTGGCTGATACAAATACTAGTTACTCAACCTATTCCGTAATGTGTACGCATTAATAGAGTAATTAACTGGGCCGGAAATAGAAACAATATTTGACTATGAGATTTAATAATGCTTAAATTGCAGTTTTAGCGCTAATTTATTGTCTTACATTACCTTTGGCGATAAATATTCATTCGAAATTAAAGTAATATCGGACTGCATTCCACTGTCTTCTTGATATTGATTGTTTGTTTTATCTTATGAAATGTTGATAATTTATTAAAGAAATAAATTATCTACCAAATTGTTTTTATAAAAAATGAATTCAGCCTACATGACATCGAATAGTTACTTCTTCGAATAAAATCTAATAAATATTCTTATATTATTTATTTATTTCTAAATCTAAAATCAAAATTCAAATATTTTTTTATGTAAATTAACTGTCGCTTAATTTTACTTATTAACTTTTATTTTATTGTCACCTTGCAACTTGTTAAATATTAATTCTTAATAACGTCTTCACATTTTATATGATTGCTGATAAAACATTATGATTTTCTTACAGAAAGTCTGATGAAATATCATATTAAATGACAGAGGATCATGTCAAAATAAATTTATAAAAGCAATATTGATATTTCAAAAAAACCTCGTTAACTTTTGTTACCATAATCTTACCTTTCTTAATTTTCTTTAAATTTTTTCGCTTCAGTTCAGGTAAAGTTTAGTTTTTTAGTAAGAAAATTGTATAAAAAATATATGATTATCCATGAGGATGAGTAGCTTTGGAAAATGCTGAAAATTCTATATATTTTTTTTATTTTTCATAATAAATTAATAACTACAAAAAAATGTTCAGTATAATATTACTTTAATATTTCCAATACCACATTTGAGATTTTCGGAGTAACATTCAAAAGTTTTCAAACAACCCTCGTACATTTTACTGAAGAAAAAAAAACACTAAATGCAAAAATCGAATTTATACGATTTTGCTGGTAAATTTACGTGTACCCTGTAAATTTATCGAAAAAATAATTGTCATAAAATCATTTAGCGAAAACAAGTTATCTAAAAACAATTTATCGAATATCAATAAATTTATTGTGGAGACGATATTCGGAGCTAGCGATCACTATAACTACAACTTAAAGATAAAAAACAAACAAAGACCTAAGAATATTTGATTTCTTAATGAACTAAATCCATTAAATGAAAATGAAAAATAGAATCTAAAAAAGTGTTAAGAATGAGAACTACATTCTGAGGAACTGAAAAAATGAACTAGGACCTTATATTTTTTAGAACTTTTACAGTAAATTTAGATAAACCCGATTTTAATAGTTCAGATTATATGATTTTCTTACCATTTTTTTTAATATAATCTGCATTAGTATTAACCACGCATTATAATTTAATCATTTACTCATTCTCTATTCATTTTTCATCTCATCTCTGTTAAAATAATGTAATTCAAATTTTAAGAAAAAATTAAATTTTAAGAAAGTTAAATTACAATTCAGAGTATACTATTCAGTTACATTAGACCAAGTTTTATTCAAGTCTACAATATTCATCAATAATATTGCATACTTTTCAATTAAATTCATTAAAACCATATAAAAATACATTAAAAAAGTTTACACCGAATTGAAATTCATGTCTAAGCTAATTCACTGTACACAATACTGTCGACAATTCACTATATGGTTACAATTTACTGTGCACAATTCACTGCAGGTAAGAAATTTCTTTATATCGCGAATTGCTCATACAAAATTGTCCACAGTGATAACTCAGTAACTATGGTAGCAGTTAGCAAACTTTCTGAAGTTTAAAGTTTAATTGACATGCGACAATGCTATATTTAACTTCACTGATGAATCATATAAGAAATTATCATATACCAAAATAACAATCTCTTTATATTAAGTGCCTACTTCACAGGATTAAATTGTTAACCGGCTTCCGAAATTTATATGTACATAAGTTCCAAGATGAAATTCGGTTACTTCAACAAATTTTTCTCGTATTATGGCTACTAAATTACCCAGAGTCTTTCAGAATCAGAATATTTCCTGATTTGATTCCGATACTATTTTTGAATAGGAAACAAAACAACAAATTCAATCACTAAAGTTCAACAAAGTTTTTAGAAAAATTATCCTGCAACATTCAAAATTTCGAATAATAAAACAGTTTTTTTTTTATGAATCAATTTTTTTTATATTTTATTTTCGAGAAACTTAATCAAAAACATATTTTTTTTGTTGCTAATGAAATTCCTCAAAGTCCAAATCATCAGATGTATGTTTTAGCTTTTTTCACTTATTAGTATGCTGGAGCAGAATGACTGTATGATGGAGCTGAGTATGATGGAGCAGAGCATGGTACTGGAGCTACTGATGGAGAACAGCTGAAGAGTAAATTCTTGGCGCATGGTACATGTGGTGCTGGTGATGGGTAGGTGTAACTTTTAGCTGGACCAGCATGAACTGCATGTCCGTATGATGGAGCATGTCCATATGATGATCCAACAATTTGTTCTTCTGAAGCAGCTAATGCGAAGATGGCGGCGAATACAATGCAAGCGAAGAATTTCATTTTGATTTTGTTTTTGAGTAGTTTGATCGATGAATGAACGAAAACTGATATTGATTTTGGATATTTTTACCCTTTTTATACGCAAAAAGTTTAGAATTTCATTTTAGGTTTTTAATTGATAGTCAAAATAAAATTATACTTTTTGTCAATTTTGCGAAAACGAAAATTAATATTTTTTATTATAATTTGCGTTTGGTAACATAATTTTTATGTTGCAATTTCGTCGTTGTCATGATATTTAGTGTTTTTTTGTAATTTACTTTGTATCATAAAAAAATAATTTTTTGATTTTCAAGAATATATGAAAATTGATGTTTATTTAGTACCAAAAATTGACTTAAATTTTGTATAACTATACTAAGTAAATTAATTTTTTCTTGTTCAATTAAAAACTAAATTATATTATGTCATTTATTAAATTATTCAAAATATTAATTAGTGATAGATTCAATTACACGAGGTCATCTAATTTACTATCACAAATTTGTTCAAAATTTTATTGTAACTAACATGTTCGTTAGTTTACATTACAAAACAGCATTTACTTAATTTGTATTAATATATTTCTTCGCGTAGGTTAAATTAGTTAGAAAATTCACTAAAAATTTAATGAAAATTTAGCTGCTAACCCTCTATCAGTACAATTTAACAAAAAATTATTTTAAAAATGCTAGTTTCGGTTCAATTAATATATCTCGGGTTTATTTACTTTAATAGTCCTGGGATCCTTTTTAGGACCCGTTGTCGCATGGCAACATTTTGATGTTTTGTTATGAAAGTTTGTAATTTTCACATATAAGTTATAAATAAAACAATTTTTCTTAATTATTGTTACTATAATTAACATTTATTAAAAATAAAAATAAAGGAACAGATACTGAAAAAGAGCTATAGAAACGTGAAGCTAAATGTATTAATCTGTTGGTCCATCGAATAACGTATACATTAGTGAAAATCAAAACTAACTCATCCTTTCTGCTTCGATTCTTTTTCAGTCAGCTCCAAATTATTTGCACTAAGGTACCAGTTTGTTGCATATATTCTCAACTTTTTTAAGTCTTCTACTATACTTCAAGTGTAATAGTCAAAAAATAATTTCCGATATTTATGATTTGGTACTAATTTAATCATACGAAGAACTATATCAACTGAAAACCCAAAATTAGTGCTTCAATCGAGGTACCTTTTCCTTGATATATTTCAAAATCATTAACAAGATTATCAGTATAACATAAATATTTTCACACTATCCCATTTATTTGGCTTTTTTGGCATATATTTCTTTAAAGATATTTTGCCTTTGAATGTCAGCATCATATCATCAAGAGATAGGAATTCCAGAAACTTTATCAATTGGTATTTACAATTGATACAACTATATCAATTGGAGAACTTATAATTTAAAAATATTGCAATTGTGTGGCCTGTGGCGTGTATATGTATATAAAAAATTAATATACCTATTAATAATAGTCCTATTTCAATCTTACCTTTAGTTGTTTCAGAAAATTATAGCTTCGGAGAATAAAATTCTTTTTATTTTTTTGGTTTCTATTCAGGCGTACCTCTCCAGTAGTTCTGTAAACTGGTCCTGATTCATTGAACAAATAGTTCTGTAAACTGGTTGATTCATATATCGATTAATCAACATTTTCATTTAAGTTTTGAAGTGCGATGTCCATCAAATTTTCTGATTCTTGAGAATCATCGCTATGCGTATGAAATATATTTAATAGTTCTTCTTCAGTGCAATCTTCTTTTTCATTGCTAAGGTGATCTGATATTTTTATTTTAAATTAAAATGAGGATCTATAATTTTATTAGTATACACTTTAATTTAATTTTAAGATATCTTACTTCATCTTCAATTCATCATTTCAAAAATTTCAATAATTTAAGCAACATTTACTTAGACAATTTTACAATATTAGCTCGCGGCTGTACAAATGAATAATAATGAATAGTTTTACATATTATAATCGATTTTTAGTACCATTTCTATTAAATGGCTAATATAAATAATAATATGTATAAAAACATTAACATGATTATCTATTAGAATGTCTTCGGTCCAGGCCCACTAGCCATTCTACATGATGCACTATCATAATAGGCTCCAATAAAACCAAATATTACCGATATATTTAATATTTTCAAGATACAGTAAATTTTTGTTAACTGTCGCTTATAGTGTCTTATAGGTTTAATCATAAATTCGATAATAGTCTTAAAGGAAACTTGTATTCTTAAAACCCTAAGATGATGCAATTAACTTTAACTCGATTACTCTAAAATGTTCAATTTTAAAACGAATTGATCGAAATCAAAACTGACATTGCAAAAAATTCAAAGTTTTTTTGAGATCAATTGCGTCTACCAAAATTCTCAGAAGTGATAAATTTTAGAAAAACCAGTAAAATTAAATGAATTTGAAGATACGATAAGTACAAATACACTGCTCATGAATGAGCTAACGAAATCTCACGCTGTTACGATGTTAAAAGCTGCTGAAATTAATTTTTTACTTGACACTGACGTGAGTATTTCCGCTAATCCTGGTTGGCTCGCCTTTGGCGATAAATATTCGAAATGAAAGTAATATCGTTCTGCATTCCACTGTCTTCTTTTGTTTGCTACCAAGTTCGATAAGTGTCGAAAAATTCACTATGTCTTTTGTTTTTATAAAAAATTAGTTAAGCCTTCATGACGTTTATCGCATATAAGTATATTTATGTCCAAGTCAAATGGTTACTTCTTCGAATAAAATCGAACACATTCTTATATAATTATAAGTATGAAGAAAAATCATATGAAAAGACAGAAGGTCATGTCAAAATAAATTTATAAAAGCAATTTTTATATTTATATTACATTTACCCAATATTTAATAAATCTTTGTTAATTTTTGTTACCATAATCTTACCTTTCTTAATTTTTTTTCAATTTTTTCGCTTCAGATCAGGTAAAATTTAGTTTTAGACTAAGAAAATTGTATAAAAAATATATGATTATGCATTAGCCTTGGAAAATGCTGAAAATGATATACTTTTTTTTTATTTTTCATATTTTTTCATATTTCTAATAAATAAAAAACCATAATAAAATTTCCATACATCAAGCCTTCAGACTTCGGTCTTATGATTTAAATTATAGTTTACTTTAATATTTTCAATACCACATTTGAGATTTTCGGTATAGCATTCAAAAGATCAAAAATCAAAATTTATGACCTAAGAATATTTGATTTCTTAATGAACTAGAACCATTAAATGAAATTATGAAACTATTTTCAACTGAAATTATTTAGAGTATACTCGTGAGTTACATTAGACCAATTTTTATATTAGACTTGAATATTCATCAATAATAATACATATGTACTTTTAAATGAAGTTCATCAAAACCATGTAAAATACATTAAAAAAGTGAACAACGAATTGAAATTTATGTCTGTTTTGTAAACAAAACAGTCGGCAATTCACTATAAGTTTACAATTTACTGTGCACAATTCAGTGCAGGTAATTCGCAGTATAAGAATCCAAGCGCAAGCGTTTCTTTATACTACGAATTGCTAATACAAAATTGTCCACAGTGATAACTCAGTAACTATGGTAGAAGTTAACTATCTTTCTGAAGTTAATTTGACATGCGACAATGCTATACTTAAGTAAACTGATAAATCATATTATAAAAAATTATCATATACCAAAATCACAATCTCTTTATATTAAGTGCCTGCGTCACAGGATTAAATTGTTAACCGGCTTCAGAAATTTATATTTAAGTTCCAAGATGAAATTCGGTTACTTCAACAAATTTTTCTCGTATTATGGCTACTAAATTAATTACCCAGAGTCTTTCAGAATCAGAATATTTTCTGGATACTATTTTTGATTAGCCAACAAAACAACAAAATCAATCAGCAAATTTCAAAAAAGTTTTTAGGAAAATTATCCTGCAACATTCAAAAGAAGAGATACAAAAATTCGAATAATAAAACAGTTTTTTTTTTATGAATCAATTTTTTTTATATTTTATTTTCGAGAAACTTAATCAAAAACATATTTTTTTTGTTGCTAATGAAATTCCTCAAAGTCCAAATCATCAGATGTATGTTTTAGCTTTTTTCACTTATTAGTATGCTGGAGCAGAATGACTGTATGATGGAGCTGAGTATGATGGAGCAGAGCATGGTACTGGAGCTACTGATGGAGAACAGCTGAAGAGTAAATTCTTGGCGCATGGTACATGTGGTGCTGGTGATGGGTAGGTGTAACTTTTAGCTGGACCAGCATGAACTGCATGTCCGTATGATGGAGCATGTCCATATGATGATCCAACAATTTGTTCTTCTGAAGCAGCTAATGCGAAGATGGCGGCGAATACAATGCAAGCGAAGAATTTCATTTTGATTTTGTTTTTGAGTAGTTTGATCGATGAATGAACGAAAACTGATATTGATTTTGGATATTTTTACCCTTTTTATACGCAAAAAGTTTAGAATTTCATTTTAGGTTTTTAATTGACTGTCAAAATAAAATTATATTTTTTGTCAATTTTGCGATAATTAATAATTTTTATTATAATTTGCGTTTGGTAACATATTTTTTATGTTGCAATTTCGTCGTTGTCATGATTTTTAGTGTTTTTTTGAAATTTATTTTGTATCGTAAAAAATATTTTTTTGATTTTCAAGAATATATGAAAATTGATGTTTATTTAGTACCAAAAATTGACTTAAATTTTGTATAACTATACTAAGTAAAGTAATTTTTTCTTATTCAATTAAAAACTAAATTATATTATGTCCTTTATTAAATTATTCAAAATATTAATTAGTCATAGATTCAATTACACGAGAGGTCATCTAAGTTTACTCAATTAAAATTAGTGTTATTTCCTATCACAAAATTGTTAAGAAAATCCAGTGAAATTTATAATGTGAAGATACAAAGTACTTAAATTTGAAACGGTATTGTATATACATGGTTCTTAAATGAGCTAATGACTTCTTACGCTGTTATGAATGAAATCTTAATGCTGAAAGCTGTAGAATTTAGTTTTTTACTTGAAAATTTCAAAAAGATACATTAACAAGAGATCGTTTTAAAGATATAGACTCTAACCAATTGGCTGATACAAATACTAGTTACTCAACCTATTCCGTAATGTGTACGCATTAATAGAGTAATTAACTGGGCCGGAAATAGAAACAATATTTGACTATGAGATTTAATAATGCTTAAATAGCAGTTTTAGCGCTAATTTATTGTCTTACATTACCTTTGGCGATAAATATTCATTCGAAATTAAAGTAATATCGGACTGCATTCCACTGTCTTCTTGATATTGATTGTTTGTTTTATCTTATGAAATGTTGATAATTTATTAAAGAAATATGAATTGTCTACCAAATTATTTTTATAAAAAATGAATTCAGCCTACATGACATCGAATAGTTACTTCTTCGAATAAAATCTAATAAATATTCTTATATTATTTATTTATTTCTAAATCTAAAATCAAAATTCAAATATTTTTTTATGTAAATTAACTGTCGCTTAATTTTACTTATTAACTTTTATTTTATTGTCACCTTGCAACTTGTTAAATATTAATTCTTAATAACGTCTTCACATTTTATATGATTGCTGATAAAACATTATGATTTTCTTACAGAAAGTCTGATGAAATATCATATTAAATGACAGAGGATCATGTCAAAATAAATTTATAAAAGCAATATTGATATTTCAAAAAAACCTCGTTAACTTTTGTTACCATAATCTTACCTTTCTTAATTTTCTTTAAATTTTTTCGCTTCAGTTCAGGTAAAGTTTAGTTTTTTAGTAAGAAAATTGTATAAAAATATATGATTATCCATGAGGATGAGTAGCTTTGGAAAATGCTGAAAATTCTATATATTTTTTTTATTTTTCATAATAAATTAATAACTACAAAAAAATGTTCAGTATAATATTACTTTAATATTTCCAATACCACATTTGAGATTTTCGGAGTAACATTCAAAAGTTTTCAAACAACCCTCGTACATTTTACTGAAGAAAAAAAAACACTAAATGCAAAAATCGAATTTATACGATTTTGCTGGTAAATTTACGTGTACCCTGTAAATTTATCGAAAAAATAATTGTCATAAAATCATTTAGCGAAAACAAGTTATCTAAAAACAATTTATCGAATATCAATAAATTTATTGTGGAGACGATATTCGGAGCTAGCGATCACTATAACTACAACTTAAAGATAAAAAACAAACAAAGACCTAAGAATATTTGATTTCTTAATGAACTAAATCCATTAAATGAAAATGAAAAATAGAATCTAAAAAAGTGTTAAGAATGAGAACTACATTCTGAGGAACTGAAAAAATGAACTAGGACCTTATATTTTTTAGAACTTTTACAGTAAATTTAGACAAACCCGATTTTAATAGTTCAGATTATATGATTTTCTTACCATTTTTTTTAATATAATCTGCATTAGTATTAACCACGCATTATAATTTAATCATTTACTCATTCTCTATTCATTTTTCATCTCATCTCTGTTAAAATAATGTAATTCAAATTTTAAGAAAAAATTAAATTTTAAGAAAGTTAAATTACAATTCAGAGTATACTATTCAGTTACATTAGACCAAGTTTTATTCAAGTCTACAATATTCATCAATAATATTGCATACTTTTCAATTAAATTCATTAAAACCATATAAAAATACATTAAAAAAGTTTACACCGAATTGAAATTCATGTCTAAGCTAATTCACTGTACACAATACTGTCGACAATTCACTATATGGTTACAATTTACTGTGCACAATTCACTGCAGTGTAAGAAATTTCTTTATATCGCGAATTGCTCATACAAAATTGTCCACAGTGATAACTCAGTAACTATGGTAGCAGTTAGCAAACTTTCTGAAGTTTAAAGTTTAATTGACATGCGACAATGCTATATTTAACTTCACTGATGAATCATATAAGAAATTATCATATACCAAAATAACAATCTCTTTATATTAAGTGCCTACTTCACAGGATTAAATTGTTAACCGGCTTCCGAAATTTATATGTACATAAGTTCCAAGATGAAATTCGGTTACTTCAACAAATTTTTCTCGTATTATGGCTACTAAATTACCCAGAGTCTTTCAGAATCAGAATATTTCCTGATTTGATTCCGATACTATTTTTGAATAGGAAACAAAACAACAAATTCAATCACTAAAGTTCAACAAAGTTTTTAGAAAAATTATCCTGCAACATTCAAAATTTCGAATAATAAAACAGTTTTTTTTTTATGAATCAATTTTTTTTATATTTTATTTTCGAGAAACTTAATCAAAAACATATTTTTTTTGTTGCTAATGAAATTCCTCAAAGTCCAAATCATCAGATGTATGTTTTAGCTTTTTTCACTTATTAGTATGCTGGAGCAGAATGACTGTATGATGGAGCTGAGTATGATGGAGCAGAGCATGGTACTGGAGCTACTGATGGAGAACAGCTGAAGAGTAAATTCTTGGCGCATGGTACATGTGGTGCTGGTGATGGGTAGGTGTAACTTTTAGCTGGACCAGCATGAACTGCATGTCCGTATGATGGAGCATGTCCATATGATGATCCAACAATTTGTTCTTCTGAAGCAGCTAATGCGAAGATGGCGGCGAATACAATGCAAGCGAAGAATTTCATTTTGATTTTGTTTTTGAGTAGTTTGATCGATGAATGAACGAAAACTGATATTGATTTTGGATATTTTTACCCTTTTTATACGCAAAAAGTTTAGAATTTCATTTTAGGTTTTTAATTGATAGTCAAAATAAAATTATATTTTTTGTCAATTTTGCGAAAACGAAAATTAATATTTTTTATTATAATTTGCGTTTGGTAACATAATTTTTATGTTGCAATTTCGTCGTTGTCATGATTTTTAGTGTTTTTTGTACTTTATTTTGTATCATAAAAAAATAATTCTTTGATTTTCAAGAATATATGAAAATTGATGTTTATTTAGTACCAAAAATTGACTTAAATTTTGTATAACTATACTAAGTAAATTAATTTTTTCTTGTTCAATTAAAAACTAAATTATATTATGTCATTTATTAAATTATTCAAAATATTAATTAGTGATAGATTCAATTACACGAGGTCATCTAATTTACTATCACAAATTTGTTCAAAATTATATTGTAACTAACATGTTCGTTAGTTTACATTACAAAACAGCATTTACTTAATTTGTATTAATATATTTCTTCGCGTAGGTTAAATTAGTTAGAAAATTCACTAAAAATTTAATGAAAATTTAGCTGCTAACCCTCTATCAGTACAATTTAACAAAAAATTATTTTAAAAATGCTAGTTTCGGTTCAATTAATATATCTCGGGTTTATTTACTTTAATAGTCCTGGGATCCTTTTTAGGACCCGTTGTCGCATGGCAACATTTTGATGTTTTGTTATGAAAGTTTGTAATTTTCACATATAAGTTATAAATAAAACAATTTTTCTTAATTATTGTTACTATAATTAACATTTATTAAAAATAAAAATAAAGGAACAGATACTGAAAAAGAGCTATAGAAACGTGAAGCTAAATGTATTAATCTGTTGGTCCATCGAATAACGTATACATTAGTGAAAATCAAAACTAACTCATCCTTTCTGCTTCGATTCTTTTTCAGTCAGCTCCAAATTATTTGCACTAAGGTACCAGTTTGTTGCATATATTCTCAACTTTTTTAAGTCTTCTACTATACTTCAAGTGTAATAGTCAAAAAATAATTTCCGATATTTATGATTTGGTACTAATTTAATCATACGAAGAACTATATCAACTGAAAACCCAAAATTAGTGCTTCAATCGAGGTACCTTTTCCTTGATATATTTCAAAATCATTAACAAGATTATCAGTATAACATAAATATTTTCACACTATCCCATTTATTTGGCTTTTTTGGCATATATTTCTTTAAAGATATTTTGCCTTTGAATGTCAGCATCATATCATCAAGAGATAGGAATTCCAGAAACTTTATCAATTGGTATTTACAATTGATACAACTATATCAATTGGAGAACTTATAATTTAAAAATATTGCAATTGTGTGGCCTGTGGCGTGTATATGTATATAAAAAATTAATATACCTATTAATAATAGTCCTATTTCAATCTTACCTTTAGTTGTTTCAGAAAATTATAGCTTCGGAGAATAAAATTCTTTTTATTTTTTTGGTTTCTATTCAGGCGTACCTCTCCAGTAGTTCTGTAAACTGGTCCTGATTCATTGAACAAGTAGTTCTGTAAACTGGTTGATTCATATATCGATTAATCAACATTTTCATTTAAGTTTTGAAGTGCGATGTCCATCAAATTTTCTGATTCTTGAGAATCATCGCTATGCGTATGAAATATATTTAATAGTTCTTCTTCAGTGCAATCTTCTTTTTCATTGCTAAGGTGATCTGATATTTTTATTTTAAATTAAAATGAGGATCTATAATTTTATTAGTATACACTTTAATTTAATTTTAAGATATCTTACTTCATCTTCAATTCATCATTTCAAAAATTTCAATAATTTAAGCAACATTTACTTAGACAATTTTACAATATTAGCTCGCGGCTGTACAAATGAATAATAATGAATAGTTTTACATATTATAATCGATTTTTAGTACCATTTCTATTAAATGGCTAATATAAATAATAATATGTATAAAAACATTAACATGATTATCTATTAGAATGTCTTCGGTCCAGGCCCACTAGCCATTCTACATGATGCACTATCATAATAGGCTCCAATAAAACCAAATATTACCGATATATTTAATATTTTCAAGATACAGTAAATTTTTGTTAACTGTCGCTTATAGTGTCTTATAGGTTTAATCATAAATTCGATAATAGTCTTAAAGGAAACTTGTATTCTTAAAACCCTAAGATGATGCAATTAACTTTAACTCGATTACTCTAAAATGTTCAATTTTAAAACGAATTGATCGAAATCAAAACTGACATTGCAAAAAATTCAAAGTTTTTTTGAGATCAATTGCGTCTACCAAAATTCTCAGAAGTGATAAATTTTAGAAAAACCAGTAAAATTAAATGAATTTGAAGATACGATAAGTACAAATACACTGCTCATGAATGAGCTAACGAAATCTCACGCTGTTACGATGTTAAAAGCTGCTGAAATTAATTTTTTACTTGACACTGACGTGAGTATTTCCGCTAATCCTGGTTGGCTCGCCTTTGGCGATAAATATTCGAAATGAAAGTAATATCGTTCTGCATTCCACTGTCTTCTTTTGTTTGCTACCAAGTTCGATAAGTGTCGAAAAATTCACTATGTCTTTTGTTTTTATAAAAAATTAGTTAAGCCTTCATGACGTTTATCGCATATAAGTATATTTATGTCCAAGTCAAATGGTTACTTCTTCGAATAAAATCGAACACATTCTTATATAATTATAAGTATGAAGAAAAATCATATGAAAAGACAGAAGGTCATGTCAAAATAAATTTATAAAAGCAATTTTTATATTTATATTACATTTACCCAATATTTAATAAATCTTTGTTAATTTTTGTTACCATAATCTTACCTTTCTTAATTTTCTTTCAATTTTTTCGCTTCAGATCAGGTAAAATTTAGTTTTAGACTAAGAAAATTGTATAAAAAATATATGATTATGCATTAGCCTTGGAAAATGCTGAAAATGATATACTTTTTTTTTATTTTTCATATTTTTTCATATTTCTAATAAATAAAAAACCATAATAAAATTTCCATACATCAAGCCTTCAGACTTCGGTCTTATGATTTAAATTATAGTTTACTTTAATATTTTCAATACCACATTTGAGATTTTCAGTATAGCATTCAAAAGATCAAAAATCAAAATTTATGACCTAAGAATATTTGATTTCTTAATGAACTAGAACCATTAAATGAAATTATGAAACTATTTTCAACTGAAATTATTTAGAGTATACTCGTGAGTTACATTAGACCAATTTTTATATTAGACTTGAATATTCATCAATAATAATACATATGTACTTTTAAATGAAGTTCATCAAAACCATGTAAAATACATTAAAAAAGTGAACAACGAATTGAAATTTATGTCTGTTTTGTAAACAAAACAGTCGGCAATTCACTATAAGTTTACAATTTACTGTGCACAATTCAGTGCAGGTAATTCGCAGTATAAGAATCCAAGCGCAAGCGTTTCTTTATACTACGAATTGCTAATACAAAATTGTCCACAGTTATAACTCAGTAACTATGGTAGAAGTTAACTATCTTTCTGAAGTTAATTTGACATGCGACAATGCTATACTTAAGTAAACTGATAAATCATATTATAAAAAATTATCATATACCAAAATCACAATCTCTTTATATTAAGTGCCTGCGTCACAGGATTAAATTGTTAACCGGCTTCAGAAATTTATATTTAAGTTCCAAGATGAAATTCGGTTACTTCAACAAATTTTTCTCGTATTATGGCTACTAAATTAATTACCCAGAGTCTTTCAGAATCAGAATATTTTCTGGATACTATTTTTGATTAGCCAACAAAACAACAAAATCAATCAGCAAATTTCAAAAAAGTTTTTAGGAAAATTATCCTGCAACATTCAAAAGAAGAGATACAAAAATTCGAATAATAAAACAGTTTTTTTTTTATGAATCAATTTTTTTTATATTTTATTTTCGAGAAACTTAATCAAAAACATATTTTTTTTGTTGCTAATGAAATTCCTCAAAGTCCAAATCATCAGATGTATGTTTTAGCTTTTTTCACTTATTAGTATGCTGGAGCAGAATGACTGTATGATGGAGCTGAGTATGATGGAGCAGAGCATGGTACTGGAGCTACTGATGGAGAACAGCTGAAGAGTAAATTCTTGGCGCATGGTACATGTGGTGCTGGTGATGGGTAGGTGTAACTTTTAGCTGGACCAGCATGAACTGCATGTCCGTATGATGGAGCATGTCCATATGATGATCCAACAATTTGTTCTTCTGAAGCAGCTAATGCGAAGATGGCGGCGAATACAATGCAAGCGAAGAATTTCATTTTGATTTTGTTTTTGAGTAGTTTGATCGATGAATGAACGAAAACTGATATTGATTTTGGATATTTTTACCCTTTTTATACGCAAAAAGTTTAGAATTTCATTTTAGGTTTTTAATTGACTGTCAAAATAAAATTATATTTTTTGTCAATTTTGCGATAATTAATAATTTTTATTATAATTTGCGTTTGGTAACATATTTTTTATGTTGCAATTTCGTCGTTGTCATGATTTTTAGTGTTTTTTTGAAATTTATTTTGTATCGTAAAAAATATTTTTTTGATTTTCAAGAATATATGAAAATTGATGTTTATTTAGTACCAAAAATTGACTTAAATTTTGTATAACTATACTAAGTAAAGTAATTTTTTCTTATTCAATTAAAAACTAAATTATATTATGTCCTTTATTAAATTATTCAAAATATTAATTAGTCATAGATTCAATTACACGAGAGGTCATCTAAGTTTACTCAATTAAAATTAGTGTTATTTCCTATCACAAAATTGTTAAGAAAATCCAGTGAAATTTATAATGTGAAGATACAAAGTACTTAAATTTGAAACGGTATTGTATATACATGGTTCTTAAATGAGCTAATGACTTCTTACGCTGTTATGAATGAAATCTTAATGCTGAAAGCTGTAGAATTTAGTTTTTTACTTGAAAATTTCAAAAAGATACATTAACAAGAGATCGTTTTAAAGATATAGACTCTAACCAATTGGCTGATACAAATACTAGTTACTCAACCTATTCCGTAATGTGTACGCATTAATAGAGTAATTAACTGGGCCGGAAATAGAAACAATATTTGACTATGAGATTTAATAATGCTTAAATAGCAGTTTTAGCGCTAATTTATTGTCTTACATTACCTTTGGCGATAAATATTCATTCGAAATTAAAGTAATATCGGACTGCATTCCACTGTCTTCTTGATATTGATTTTTTGTTTTATCTTATGAAATGTTGATAATTTATTAAAGAAATATGAATTGTCTACCAAATTATTTTTATAAAAAATGAATTCAGCCTACATGACATCGAATAGTTACTTCTTCGAATAAAATCTAATAAATATTCTTATATTATTTATTTATTTCTAAATCTAAAATCAAAATTCAAATATTTTTTTATGTAAATTCACTGTCGCTTAATTTTACTTATTAACTTTTATTTTATTGTCACCTTGCAACTTGTTAAATATTAATTCTTAATAACGTCTTCACATTTTATATGATTGCTGATAAAACATTATGATTTTCTTACAGAAAGTCTGATGAAATATCATATTAAATGACAGAGGATCATGTCAAAATAAATTTATAAAAGCAATATTGATATTTCAAAAAAACTTCGTTAACTTTTGTTACCATAATCTTACCTTTCTTAATTTTCTTTAAATTTTTTCGCTTCAGTTCAGGTAAAGTTTAGTTTTTTAGTAAGAAAATTGTATAAAAATATATGATTATCCATGAGGATGAGTAGCTTTGGAAAATGCTGAAAATTCTATATATTTTTTTTATTTTTCATAATAAATTAATAACTACAAAAAAATGTTCAGTATAATATTACTTTAATATTTTCAATACCACATTTGAGATTTTCGGCGTAGCATTCAAAAGTTTGCAAACAACTCGCATACGTTTCACTGAAAACAAATTCACTAAATGCAAAAATCTAATTTATGCGTTTTTTCCGGTAACTTTACCGGACCCAATCATTTAGCGAAAACAAGTTATCTAAAAACTAATTTTCGAATATCAATAAATTTATTGTGGAGACGATATTCGGAGCTAGCGATCACTATAACTACAACTTAAAGATAAAAAACAAACAAAGACCTAAGAATATTTGATTTCTTAATGAACTAAATCCATTAAATGAAAATGAAAAATAGAATCTAAAAAAGTGTTAAGAATGAGAACTACATTCTGAGGAACTGAAAAAATGAACTAGGACCTTATATTTTTTAGAACTTTTACAGTAAATTTAGACAAACCCGATTTTAATAGTTCAGATTATATGATTTTCTTACCATTTTTTTTAATATAATCTGCATTAGTATTAACCACGCATTATAATTTAATCATTTACTCATTCTCTATTCATTTTTCATCTCATCTCTGTTAAAATAATGTAATTCAAATTTTAAGAAAAAATTAAATTTTAAGAAAGTTAAATTACAATTCAGAGTATACTATTCAGTTACATTAGACCAAGTTTTATTCAAGTCTACAATATTCATCAATAATATTGCATACTTTTCAATTAAATTCATTAAAACCATATAAAAATACATTAAAAAAGTTTACACCGAATTGAAATTCATGTCTAAGCTAATTCACTGTACACAATACTGTCGACAATTCACTATATGGTTACAATTTACTGTGCACAATTCACTGCAGTGTAAGAAATTTCTTTATATCGCGAATTGCTCATACAAAATTGTCCACAGTGATAACTCAGTAACTATGGTAGCAGTTAGCAAACTTTCTGAAGTTTAAAGTTTAATTGACATGCGACAATGCTATATTTAACTTCACTGATGAATCATATAAGAAATTATCATATACCAAAATAACAATCTCTTTATATTAAGTGCCTACTTCACAGGATTAAATTGTTAACCGGCTTCCGAAATTTATATGTACATAAGTTCCAAGATGAAATTCGGTTACTTCAACAAATTTTTCTCGTATTATGGCTACTAAATTACCCAGAGTCTTTCAGAATCAGAATATTTCCTGATTTGATTCCGATACTATTTTTGAATAGGAAACAAAACAACAAATTCAATCACTAAAGTTCAACAAAGTTTTTAGAAAAATTATCCTGCAACATTCAAAATTTCGAATAATAAAACAGTTTTTTTTTTATGAATCAATTTTTTTTATATTTTATTTTCGAGAAACTTAATCAAAAACATATTTTTTTTGTTGCTAATGAAATTCCTCAAAGTCCAAATCATCAGATGTATGTTTTAGCTTTTTTCACTTATTAGTATGCTGGAGCAGAATGACTGTATGATGGAGCTGAGTATGATGGAGCAGAGCATGGTACTGGAGCTACTGATGGAGAACAGCTGAAGAGTAAATTCTTGGCGCATGGTACATGTGGTGCTGGTGATGGGTAGGTGTAACTTTTAGCTGGACCAGCATGAACTGCATGTCCGTATGAAGGAGCATGTCCATATGATGATCCAACAATTTGTTCTTCTGAAGCAGCTAAGGCGAAGATGGCGGCGAATACAATGCAAGCGAAGAATTTCATTTTGATTTTGTTTTTGAGTAGTTTGATCGATGAATGAACGAAAACTGATATTGATTTTGGATATTTTTACCCTTTTTATACGCAAAAAGTTTAGAATTTCATTTTAGGTTTTTAATTGATAGTCAAAATAAAATTATATTTTTTGTCAATTTTGCGAAAACGAAAATTAATATTTTTTATTATAATTTGCGTTTGGTAACATAATTTTTATGTTGCAATTTCGTCGTTGTCATGATTTTTAGTGTTTTTTGTACTTTATTTTGTATCATAAAAAAATAATTCTTTGATTTTCAAGAATATATGAAAATTGATGTTTATTTAGTACCAAAAATTGACTTAAATTTTGTATAACTATACTAAGTAAATTAATTTTTTCTTGTTCAATTAAAAACTAAATTATATTATGTCATTTATTAAATTATTCAAAATATTAATTAGTGATAGATTCAATTACACGAGGTCATCTAATTTACTATCACAAATTTGTTCAAAATTATATTGTAACTAACATGTTCGTTAGTTTACATTACAAAACAGCATTTACTTAATTTGTATTAATATATTTCGCGTAGGTTAAATTAGTTAGAAAATTCACTAAAAATTTAATGAAAATTTAGCTGCTAACCCTCTATCAGTACAATTTAACAAAAAATTATTTTAAAAATGCTAGTTTCGGTTCAATTAATATATCTCGGGTTTATTTACTTTAATAGTCCTGGGATCCTTTTTAGGACCCGTTGTCGCATGGCAACATTTTGATGTTTTGTTATGAAAGTTTGTAATTTTCACATATAAGTTATAAATAAAACAATTTTTCTTAATTATTGTTACTATAATTAACATTTATTAAAAATAAAAATAAAGGAACAGATACTGAAAAAGAGCTATAGAAACGTGAAGCTAAATGTACTAATCTGTTGGTCCATCGAATAACGTATACATTAGTGCAAATCAAAACTAACTCATCCTTTCTGCTTCGATTCTTTTTCAGTCAGCTCCAAATTATTTGCACTAAGGTACCAGTTTGTTGCATATATTCTCAACTTTTTTAAGTCTTCTACTATACTTCAAGTGTAATAGTCAAAAAATAATTTCCGATATTTATGATTTGGTACTAATTTAATCATACGAAGAACTATATCAACTGAAAACCCAAAATTAGTGCTTCAATCGAGGTACCTTTTCCTTGATATATTTCAAAATCATTAACAAGATTATCAGTATAACATAAATATTTTCACACCATCCCATTTATTTGGCTTTTTTGGCATATATTTCTTTAAAGATATTTTGCCTTTGAATGTCAGCATCATATCATCAAGAGATAGGAATTCCAGAAACTTTATCAATTGGTATTTACAATTGATACAACTATATCAATTGGAGAACTTATAATTTAAAAATATTGCAATTGTGTGGCCTGTGGCGTGTATATGTATATAAAAAATTAATATACCTATTAATAATAGTCCTATTTCAATCTTACCTTTAGTTGTTTCAGAAAATTATAGCTTCGGAGAATAAAATTCTTTTTATTTTTTTGGTTTCTATTCAGGCGTACCTCTCCAGTAGTTCTGTAAACTGGTCCTGATTCATTGAACAAATAGTTCTGTAAACTGGTTGATTCATATATCGATTAATCAACATTTTCATTTAAGTTTTGAAGTGCGATGTCCATCAAATTTTCTGATTCTTGAGAATCATCGCTATGCGTATGAAATATATTTAATAGTTCTTCTTCAGTGCAATCTTCTTTTTCATTGCTAAGGTGATCTGATATTTTTATTTTAAATTAAAATGAGGATCTATAATTTTATTAGTATACACTTTAATTTAATTTTAAGATATCTTACTTCATCTTCAATTCATCATTTCAAAAATTTCAATAATTTAAGCAACATTTACTTAGACAATTTTACAATATTAGCTCGCGGCTGTACAAATGAATAATAATGAATAGTTTTACATATTATAATCGATTTTTAGTACCATTTCTATTAAATGGCTAATATAAATAATAATATGTATAAAAACATTAACATGATTATCTATTAGAATGTCTTCGGTCCAGGCCCACTAGCCATTCTACATGATGCACTATCATAATAGGCTCCAATAAAACCAAATATTACCGATATATTTAATATTTTCAAGATACAGTAAATTTTTGTTAACTGTCGCTTATAGTGTCTTATAGGTTTAATCATAAATTCGATAATAGTCTTAAAGGAAACTTGTATTCTTAAAACCCTAAGATGATGCAATTAACTTTAACTCGATTACTCTAAAATGTTCAATTTTAAAACGAATTGATCGAAATCAAAACTGACATTGCAAAAAATTCAAAGTTTTTTTGAGATCAATTGCGTCTACCAAAATTCTCAGAAGTGATAAATTTTAGAAAAACCAGTAAAATTAAATGAATTTGAAGATACGATAAGTACAAATACACTGCTCATGAATGAGCTAACGAAATCTCACGCTGTTACGATGTTAAAAGCTGCTGAAATTAATTTTTTACTTGACACTGACGTGAGTATTTCCGCTAATCCTGGTTGGCTCGCCTTTGGCGATAAATATTCGAAATGAAAGTAATATCGTTCTGCATTCCACTGTCTTCTTTTGTTTGCTACCAAGTTCGATAAGTGTCGAAAAATTCACTATGTCTTTTGTTTTTATAAAAAATTAGTTAAGCCTTCATGACGTTTATCGCATATAAGTATATTTATGTCCAAGTCAAATGGTTACTTCTTCGAATAAAATCGAACACATTCTTATATAATTATAAGTATGAAGAAAAATCATATGAAAAGACAGAAGGTCATGTCAAAATAAATTTATAAAAGCAATTTTTATATTTATATTACATTTACCCAATATTTAATAAATCTTTGTTAATTTTTGTTACCATAATCTTACCTTTCTTAATTTTCTTTCAATTTTTTCGCTTCAGATCAGGTAAAATTTAGTTTTAGACTAAGAAAATTGTATAAAAAATATATGATTATGCATTAGCCTTGGAAAATGCTGAAAATGATATACTTTTTTTTTATATTTCATATTTTTTCATATTTCTAATAAATAAAAAACCATAATAAAATTTCCATACATCAAGCCTTCAGACTTCGGTCTTATGATTTAAATTATAGTTTACTTTAATATTTTCAATACCACATTTGAGATTTTCGGTATAGCATTCAAAAGATCAAAAATCAAAATTTATGACCTAAGAATATTTGATTTCTTAATGAACTAGAACCATTAAATGAAATTATGAAACTATTTTCAACTGAAATTATTTAGAGTATACTCGTGAGTTACATTAGACCAATTTTTATATTAGACTTGAATATTCATCAATAATAATACATATGTACTTTTAAATGAAGTTCATCAAAACCATGTAAAATACATTAAAAAAGTGAACAACGAATTGAAATTTATGTCTGTTTTGTAAACAAAACAGTCGGCAATTCACTATAAGTTTACAATTTACTGTGCACAATTCAGTGCAGGTAATTCGCAGTATAAGAATCCAAGCGCAAGCGTTTCTTTATACTACGAATTGCTAATACAAAATTGTCCACAGTGATAACTCAGTAACTATGGTAGAAGTTAACTATCTTTCTGAAGTTAATTTGACATGCGACAATGCTATACTTAAGTAAACTGATAAATCATATTATAAAAAATTATCATATACCAAAATCACAATCTCTTTATATTAAGTGCCTGCGTCACAGGATTAAATTGTTAACCGGCTTCAGAAATTTATATTTAAGTTCCAAGATGAAATTCGGTTACTTCAACAAATTTTTCTCGTATTATGGCTACTAAATTAATTACCCAGAGTCTTTCAGAATCAGAATATTTTCTGGATACTATTTTTGATTAGCCAACAAAACAACAAAATCAATCAGCAAATTTCAAAAAAGTTTTTAGGAAAATTATCCTGCAACATTCAAAAGAAGAGATACAAAAATTCGAATAATAAAACAGTTTTTTTTTTATGAATCAATTTTTTTTATATTTTATTTTCGAGAAACTTAATCAAAAACATATTTTTTTTGTTGCTAATGAAATTCCTCAAAGTCCAAATCATCAGATGTATGTTTTAGCTTTTTTCACTTATTAGTATGCTGGAGCAGAATGACTGTATGATGGAGCTGAGTATGATGGAGCAGAGCATGGTACTGGAGCTACTGATGGAGAACAGCTGAAGAGTAAATTCTTGGCGCATGGTACATGTGGTGCTGGTGATGGGTAGGTGTAACTTTTAGCTGGACCAGCATGAACTGCATGTCCGTATGATGGAGCATGTCCATATGATGATCCAACAATTTGTTCTTCTGAAGCAGCTAATGCGAAGATGGCGGCGAATACAATGCAAGCGAAGAATTTCATTTTGATTTTGTTTTTGAGTAGTTTGATCGATGAATGAACGAAAACTGATATTGATTTTGGATATTTTTACCCTTTTTATACGCAAAAAGTTTAGAATTTCATTTTAGGTTTTTAATTGACTGTCAAAATAAAATTATATTTTTTGTCAATTTTGCGATAATTAATAATTTTTATTATAATTTGCGTTTGGTAACATATTTTTTATGTTGCAATTTCGTCGTTGTCATGATTTTTAGTGTTTTTTTGAAATTTATTTTGTATCGTAAAAAATATTTTTTTGATTTTCAAGAATATATGAAAATTGATGTTTATTTAGTACCAAAAATTGACTTAAATTTTGTATAACTATACTAAGTAAATTAATTTTTTCTTGTTCAATTAAAAACTAAATTATATTATGTCATTTATTAAATTATTCAAAATATTAATTAGTGATAGATTCAATTACACGAGGTCATCTAATTTCCTATCACAATATTGTACAAAATTATATTGAAACTAACATTTTCGATAGTTTACATTACAAAACAGCATTTATTTAATTTGTATTAATATATGTATTGTGGTAGAAATTGCAGACTTTTTTACCAATACGTTAAGAACTATTTAAAAAAGGACCAGTAGCCTCATATCAATCGGTTTGAATTGTTGAAAAAATTCAATGAAAATTTAATTTATTCAATGAAATTATTAAACTAATGATTTTATTATTTAAATATAAATAACATAATAAAAACATAATATTATAATTATTAATCAATATTAGAATGGGCTACAAAATATATTCGTTTTTGGTCCATGCTGCCATTAGCCATTCTACATGACAGAGTCTTGTAATGCACTTCCTAATTCCTGTTAACAAAGTGTCTTATTTTTGTATTTTTTGTATTTAAACACCAAATATTTATATATAAACTTGTCTTACATTGTCTTTGGCAATAAATATTCGAAATTACAGTACGATTGTTTTTGATGTGTTTTGTACCAAATTCAAGAAATATCGAAAAATTCACTATGTCTCTTGTTTTTACAAAAAATGAATTCAGCCTATACATGACGTTGATTGCAAATTGGCTGTATGTATATCATTATGCCCATGGAAAATTGCTAATTCTTTGTAAACATTAAAGACAAAAAACATTAAATATATAAAAAATGCTTTTATTTTTTATAATAACTTTAAATGTATCAAAAAATTTTGAATTTAATATTTAAGTAATAGTTGCAACAGTCTTGTTTTATCAATGCCTTTAATTGTGCTCTTCAGTTGCGAAATTTGGCAAAGACAAATTCTACATGGGAAAACATTAACTTGCCTTCCAAAAGTATGAATGTTATTGGAAAGAAACTAATTTGACTTGGAATGAGACTAACCTAGCTTTGAAGTTCCAAAGCAGTTCCAAATTAAAAACAATTAATTTAAAATACAATTTTGTGTTAGGTAAATAACGCTCTAGCTTATAAAAATATTTAAAATACTTAATATAAATTTAAAACTATTGCTCGACATTTATCATTATAAAAATTAATTTCTTATGAAATCAAATTGCGTTTTTTTGTTAATCTAAAGATAAGCCGAGAACCTTGACTATAATGACACCTTTTCTTGACCTCATTAAATGATTGGATGTCAATATAATGAGAAGCATACAAAAGTGTGTTGAAATAATAGTTAACGTAATAAATAAATACGTCTAGTCTAAATTAACCTACTTTCTTCCAATGTGCTTTCATAACTCACCATTCACATTTATTAAATATTCACTATTTTATTTGAACTTTCAATGCAATTTCCAATTACAGCTTTATCAATCAGATTATCCTAGCATATCAGGAATCAAATAGCACAATATTATTAATATCCATTTAAGTAAGACAATTGCATACAAAAATAATTATTTATTAAGAAATTCTTATATACAAACTACAATCATAAATTGGACTAAGTTGATAAGCTTTACCATATGGCTGGGTAGTTCTAAATGATCGTGTAAATCACAGGCGAAGCCATTAATTTTATAATAAGTTTCGTTCCGGATGAAACAAAATTTTCTGTTATGTTGAATTATATTTTTCGAATTTTCAATTCAACTAATCAACAACAGGCAAGAACTACAAAATAACCTCAAAAGAAGATCACTAAAAATTTAAAAATAATAAAAATGAAAAATAAATTAAATATTTTTACTGTCAAATTTTTTATTTTATTATCAAGAAACTAATCAAAAATAAAGAAAACAAAAAATGTCAATGAAATTCTTCAATATCCTAAGTCCATTTTATATTACAGCACTTTAGTTAGCTTGTTTAGCATCACCAACATATCCGGAGTGACCGTATGATGGGGTGTGGTAAGCTGGAGCAGAGCATGGTACTGGAGCTACTGATGGTGCACAGCTGAAGAGTAAATTCTTGGCACATGGTACGTATGGTGCTGGAGATGGGTAGGTGTAACTTTTAGCTGGACCGGCATGAACTGCATGGCCATATGAAGGAGCATGTCCATATGATGTGCCTACAAGTTCTTCAGCGGCAGCAACGGCGAAGATGGCAGCGAATACAATACAAGCGAAGAATTTCATTTTGATTTTGTTTTGAGTAGTTAGATCGATAATTGGACGAAAACTGATAATGATTTTAAAAGTTTCTGGCCTTTATATACGCAAGAATGCTCGAAATAAAATTAGTAATATTGATTAGCCATGCAAAATTAAATTTTTGTTATAATTAAATATTAAAAAAAAATTGGAAATTAATAATTAACAATTTTGCTAAATTTGCATTTGCAATTTTTTAAATTTATAAATTTTAATTTTGCTGTCACCCAAAATTTAAATAATTTTTTTTTTAATTTAATTCTTCGTGCCGGAAAGAAATTTGAAATTTTAGACGTTTTCGCTGATGAAAGGTTAATGTACATAATTTTATTATTAAATTTAAACTGGAAGATAATCGTAATTCCTATTTGGATATTTAAAAAGTATCTTCAATTATTAAAATTTCATTATTTGCAATTTCTTATTAAATTATCATTATTCAAATCTTTTTCCTATGCTTTCTTTTGCTATCGACAAGAAGTTGACTAAAATAATCTATAAACTATCTGTAAATACATAGAGGTAACATCGGATTATAATCCAAATTAAATTAATTTTGGTACATTGCATGACCCACTGCGGACATAGACGTATTTACTTAAAAAATAGAAAATTCAAAAATTAGTTTAAAAAAGTATTTATGTTTCAGTAATACAAAATATGTACTATTAGTTACTTGTGGACTCCTACGCATCTTACGAACTATGAAATGGCTCATACTGTTCGCATATAAGGTGGTATATTAATAGTAGAGGCGATAAATGGTCAACATCACACTCCATCATATGTGAATAATGGCCTGGTTCCACAAAATTTCGAAACATTGTAGAATTAACTATTTTTAATTTTCTTGTCTATAAAAGACAGTTTTAATTTGTTTGCAATTTGCTGTAAGAATTTTAAAAGCTGAAACAAACGAGAAGGTATTTCGTTATCACCTCGATGACTCGTGACACTTATTTATAACGATATGCTTGCCTTTAGCAGAATCGTGAACTATCAAATTAAATAAATATAAAAAGGAAAAGATGTCCGGAAAAATTGTGACAATAAACATTGTAACAAATCGAAAATAAAATCTTTGATGAAACTATCATACTCTTTTTAACTGCGTACGAAAAATCATTTTTTTACCCTCTTCTAGCTATTAACCAAGAAATTAATTTTGTGGATTTTCAATTTTAATTTTAGCATTAAATAAATCTCATTTATGACATGCATCTATGTAACTATGGTTTTAAAACTTTAAGTTTATTGCATGAAATGAAGCTGCTTCCAGATTTTTTTTCTGTAGAAACGATGCATTATAGATAAATTTTAATCGCTATTAAGATATTTTTAAGAAATCTTGCTATAATGCGACTCATTAGCAATGATAATTCTTAATAAGTTTGCTTATTTCTAATAATTTTTCCTCTGAAAAATTTATCAGCTGAAGTGAAAGTAATTGACATTTAAAGCTTCTTTTTCTCAACTGTATTTTAATTGTAATTCTGAACAACTTCTTTAGCTAATCGTCATTAGAGAAACTTTTAGAAATGATTCCTGATATTAAACAAGAACATAATGTAAAATGTTCTTCAGTATGAAACAATTTAAATTTTTTGTTTAAAACCATTCTGGACAATTTATCAAATTAAAAACTGCTGATACTTGTAAATTTTAGACAATCTTCTACGCAAACCACAATCACATTGGACTAAGTTTATTAAGTTTTATCATATGGCTTGATAGTTCCAAATGATTTTGTGAATCCTAGGCAAGGACATTAATTTTATTGAGATTTTTTTCGCATGGAACCAAATTTTCTGTAATGTTGAATTAGATTTTTCGAAGTTTTAAATTCAAATAATCAAAAACATGCTAAGAACAATAAAATAAACGCAGAAAGAAGAAGATCACTGAAAACTTAAAAATATTAAATATAATAAAAAATAAATTTTTCTACTGTCAAATTTTTTATTTTATTATCAAGAAACTAATCAAAAACAATGAAAACAAAAAATATCAAAGAAATTCTACAATATCCTAAGTCCATTTTATATTACAGCGATTTAGTTAGCTTGTTTAGCATCACCAACATATCCGGAGTGACCGTATGATGGAGCGTGGTAAGCTGGAGCAGAGCATGGTACTGGAGCTACTGATGGAGCACAGCTGAAGAGTAAGTTCTTGGCACATGGTACATATGGTGCTGGTGATGGATAGGTGTAACTTTTAGCTGGACCAGCATGAACTGCATGACCATATGAAGGAGCATGTCCATATGATGTTCCAACAAGTTCTTCAGCGGCAGCAACGGCGAAGATGGCAGCGAATACAATACAAGCGAAGAATTTCATTTTGATTTGATTTTGAGTAGTTTGATCGATAATTGGACGAAAACTGATAATGATTTTAAAAGTTTCTGGCCTTTATATACGCAAGAATACTCGAAATTAAATTAGTAATATTGATTAGCCATGCAAAATTATTTTTTTGTTATAATTAAATATTTAAAAAAAAATTTGAAATTAATAATTATAAATTTTGCTAAATTTTCATTTGGAATTTTTTAAATTTATATTAAAATTTTGTTGTCACCTAAAATTTTAATAATTTTTTATAAATTATTTCCATTTTAAAGAAAATTTAATTTTTGTGTTACTGGGTAGAAATTTGAAATTTTAGGCTTGTATATATTTTTAGCTGATTGATAATTTTATATTAATTCAAATTAAAAATTTATCTTTTTATTTGGATATTTAAAATTTAACTTGAAATATTAACTATGAAATATTATAATATTCTTTTAAATGAAAAATTGAATTTTAAAGGAAAAATCAAAAACCAACTGTAAATTACGTTTCCATACGCAAATTTTCATAACAAAGTTATGAAAATAAATTAAATAAATAATATTCGATCCCCTTGAGTGACGGTGGTGTATTAGTAGTGTGGTATGTTGTGATGCATTTGGTCCTGGGTTCAACTCCAAATCGAGCACCAGTAATAAAATTTTCAATATGTAATTGTAATTAAAAATGCTAACGGTTGAGATAACTTGCTGACAACAAATGTCTCACTATTAAAAGTCATTAGCTTCTTGCAACTAAAATGTTTCTTCACTATAAAGTAAGTTATGGTTTGGAATCCATAAAAAAATCCAAATTACAATAAAATTTTACGAAACCTCTTTGGGTGAGGTCAAGACTTGATTTGGACTGTGGCTGTTCCTTACTTATTCATTGTTTATTATACTGTCGATACTTCAGTTGGTCTCTATAAAAATTGTCTTTTTGGTATTCTTGAAAACTTCATGGAGGAATCTGTATTGATCCGAAACTCGGATGAACATGTATTCATAAATCTTATCCCAATAATTTTATGTTGTCACATTAATTCAATTCATATTTGAAGAACAATACTAGAAAATCTGCATTAACAAAAAGCCATCATAGTTTAACTTACATCGATAAAATTACAAAAACATTATTTATTGACCCTTTAGAGATAAGTTGCTCTAAAGTTTTTGTAAAATGAAGAAGATCAATAAATTTAATCGTCCCTCAATTTAATAAATAAATAAAAATTTATCATAATCGGACGAATTAATATCTGTTAAAAATCCAACCTTCGGACGAATAATGTTCATCTTTACATCCGACGCCTAAGTCTCAGATAATTTTAAATTCAAATAGTATTTAAACCTTTTCTGTAATTTTATAAATAATTTCAAAACTTTTAATTAGCAAAATTTTAACCAACTTTTTCCACATGCTACCATAAAGTTATAATAAAACAACTAAAAATCACAAATTTTTCAAATTTTTTGTATTTTGTATTGAAATTATTAAAAATGGGAATAAAGTTTATACATCTGGGAAAATTGATTCAGTGGCCCTATTCCGCAAAATAGTCCACAAAATAGTCAATTATTTACCATTTTTCAGTAATAATACATTTTTTATACAGAAAAATTACATACAATAATAAAATTAGCAATTTTCACCTTCAAATTCATCAGAACTCAGTAAATTTCAAAATTTATATTATTACAGATTTGACATTAAAAATGTATTTAAAAATAATTTAATCATTCAAAGTTTTTTATTTCAAAAATTATCAAAATGGGCTAAAAATTGATATTAATTATATAAGAGAATCTTTAAAAATTGAAAACCTCCTAGGAAAATCCATTAAAATACTAAAAACATTTAAATTAAACCAAATTTTTTTTTTGTAGAATAATTTTTATTTTATTATAAAAGAAAAACTAATCAAAAACATAGAAAATCAATGTTAATGAAATTCCTCAATTATTCCAAGTCCATTTTATAATACAAATATTCAAATCTGAGATTTAGTTAGTTTGTTTAGCATCACCAACATATCCGGAGTGACCGTATGATGGAGCGTGGTAAGATGGAGCTGAGCATGGAACTGGAGCTACTGCTGGTGCACAACTGAAGAGTAAATTCTTAGCGCATGGTACATATGGTGCTGGAGATGGATAGGTGTAGCTCTTAGCTGGGCCGGCATGAACTGCATGACCATATGAAGGAGCATGTCCATATGATGTGCCTACAAGTTCTTCCGAAGCAGCAACGGCAAAGATGGCAGCGAATACAATACAAGCGAAGAATTTCATTTTGATTTTGTTTTGAGTAGTTTAATCGATAATTGGACGAAAACTGATAATGATTTTAAAAGTCTCTGGCCTTTATATACGCAAGAATACTCGAAATTAAATTAGTAATATTGATTAGCCATGCAAAATTAGTTTTTTGTTATAATTATATGTTTAAAAAAATTGGAAATTAATAATTATCAATTTTGCTAAATTTGCATTTGGAATTTTTTAAATTTATAAATTTTAATTTTGCTGTCAATCAAAATTTAAATATTTTTTTTTTTTAATTTACTTCTTCGTGCCGGAAAGAAATTTGAAATTTTAGACGTTTTCGCTGATGAAAGGTTAATGTACATAATTTTATTATTAAATTTAAACTGGAAGATAATCGTAATTCCTATTTGGATATTTAAAACGAATCTTCAATTATTAGCATTTCATTATTTTCAATTTCTTATTAAATTATTATTGATCAAATATTTTTCCTATCATTTCTTTTGCTATCGACAAGAAATTGACTAAAATAATCTATGAACTTGACTGTAGATGCATAGAGCCAACATTGCTTATGCTTATTAATTATGTATCTCTAGCCCTACGCATTTATACATCAAAAAGTTTAAAAAATGTATTCGAAACATTAAAGGACACAAGTAAAGCTAAAGAAAAATAGCATATGGATAATCGATCCCACCAGACTTATTGTAAACCACAATTCTACAACATTTTCTGTATACAATAAACCCTAATTATTTTCATATTCAGGGTTTATCTCGAGCTCTTTTAATTATGAGTAATGTAGTAATACATTTTTCTTTACAAACTTTATATTTGCAAGAATGGAGATTAAAAAAAAATCAAGAAATTATCCTCGTCTGCATCCTCGTCTGAAAATTTATCAAAAACTCGGACGAACAGAAATATCCTATTTGTATGATAGCTGTAGCATAAAACTTATTATAACAATAATTGTACGTTATCACGTTCAATAATGAAGCAAAAATTGAATTCCAATCTCATTTAAAGAACATTCCTGAAAAATCTCAAAAACAAATCATAGTTAATTTTATATGCAGAAAATTACAAAAAAAAAAAATCATATAAGTTGTTTTAAGTTTTCTGGAAAAAGCCGAAAAATTTAATCAATTTGAAAATAAATCTGACTCCCAAGTCTCAGATAGTTAACAAAATTTTAGTTCGCAAAATTTGAATCAATTATTCGCAAAATTTGAAAAATTGGGAATTAAAATAACTGCTTCTTAATATAAATTTTGATTCAGTGACTTAGCCCTTCAATTCCGTAATGCACAAAATATTCATTTATTTAGCAGAGATATTTTACGTTATAGAGAAGCATTACATACAATATTAAAATTAGCAATATTCACATTCAAATTCAGCAGAACTCAATAAATTTCAAAAATTCTATTATTACCTATTTACTGATTAGATTTTAAAAATGTATTAAAAATAATTTAATAATTCAAAGTTGTTTATGTAAAAAATAATCAAAATGGCCTAAAAATTTATATTATTTATATAAGTGATAAGAGAATCCTTAAAAATTGAAAACCTCCTAGGAAAATGCATTAAAATACTAAAAACATTTAAATTAAACCAAATTTTTTTTTTTTGTAGTATAATTTTTATTTTATTATAAAAGAAAAACTAATCAAAAACATAGAAAATCAATGTTAATTAAATTCCTCAATTATTCCAAGTCCATTTTATAATACAAATATTCAAATCTGAGATTTAGTTAGTTTGTTTAGCATCACCAACATATCCGGAGTGACCGTATGATGGAGCGTGGTAAGATGGAGCTGAGCATGGAACTGGAGCTACTGCTGGTGCACAGCTGAAGAGCAAGTTCTTGGCGCATGGTACATATGGTGCTGGAGATGGATAGGTGTAACTTTTAGCTGGACCAGCATGAACTGCATGACCATATGAAGGAGCATGTCCATATGATGTGCCTACAAGTTCTTCTGAAGCAGCAACAGCAAAGATGGCAGCGAATACAATGCAAGCGAAGAATTTCATTTTGATTTTGTTTTGAGTAGTTTGATCGACGAATAAACGAAAACTGATACGGATTTGGCAAATTATCAACGTTTTTATACTTATTTCAATCCAAATACCCTACATAAAATATGCCTATTAATTTAATTGAAAAGCAAATTCTTACTTGGAAACAGCATAAAAATAATGAATTGAGGAAACGCATTTACGCAATCTTGCAAAATTATTTTGTATTAATAAATTATAATATGAAATAATTTTGTTTTTGGTAACAAATTTTATATTATTGTAAATTTAGGGAATGAGACATGAATAAATATTTTATTTAAAATGAAAAATATTTAGTAAAACATTTTACAAATCTTAAGTAAATGCTAAAGATTAATTAAAACCAATTTGAAATAGATTAAACTTAAATTTTATTTAAAAAAGCATAAGGTTTTTTACGATCGATTTTTATGTAAAATAAATATTTTAACTTTTTAATGAATGTATTAAAGTCGTAATTTCCACCGAGGTTTCTGGTCGCGAAAATGTAGTAATTTTCGATATTAAAATTCAGATCTATCTGTATCTACATTTTTAGTTTATGCTTTTAAATGCTAACATAGTTTTATTAAAGGCAGTACTTCAATAGTTCATTTCGTTTTTGTAACTTCTGTTTTTTTTTTTTTTTCATTTTATCCATAAACTTAAGGTTGGTTAAATTTAATGAAGTGACTATACTTTCAATATTTGAAAGTATAATCAAGAATATACTTTCAATATTTGTTTAGTTGATTGAAACGTGAAAAAAGAGCATAGAATATTGTGGTAAATGTAATTGATAAAATTAAAAAACTTTATCGCATAAAATTACTCCGACTTGGATAACATTATATTTAGTTCACAATTTTCATTTTCCAATATTAGAATGCCGATTTTGATACAAAATCAATGATCCTGTTTAATTGGTCAATATTTCATTGGAAAAACTACTTACATTCTAAAATATCTTTCCTTGTATTGGAGCAGAACTATTAACAGATCGTTTCATTTTCATATATCTGTTAGTTGCTGGTCAAAAAGGAATCGTCGCCTTTTAGGAAATATTAATATAGTTTTCAATATTCACCTGTAAAGTCACCAGTAATATTGTTAAAAATAAATTTTAATTTACATAATTATTAAATTATTGATAATGAATATTATTAGTTATATTACTAAAAAGCATAACATAAAACACAATGCAAACGAATATAACCCGGTATTCAAACAAAAGTAGCCTTAATTGTTATATCACAATATCACGTCAGGAGTTAACCATGCAAAGAGTTTCCTATTGCACTTTCACAGAATTCAATTATCTGCCAATTTCGTGATTCTTTAATGAACGAATGAAATTTAACGTTGTTACGAATGAAAATTTAATGTTAAAGGTTGCTGAATTTAATATATTACTTAACACTAACTTGGGTCTTTCCGCTAGTTCTGGTTGGATCGAAAATTTCAAAAAGAAACATTAATTAGAGATATAGACTCTAACCAACTGGCAGATACAATCATACTTAACCTGTTGTGAATTTATATAGTATAATTGCAATATTTTATAAGTAATTGACTAGGCCGGTAATTTAAACAATATTCCACTCCAAAATTTACAAATGCTGTGAAAATTGTCTAACATTGCAGTTTGCGATAAATATTCGAAATTAAAGTAATATCGTTGTGTTTTCCACTGTCTTCTTGTTTTTACGATATTATTTATCTTATGTTTTAAAAATGTTGTTAATTTCCAATTTCGGTAAGTCTTTACAAATTACCTTTAAAAATGAGTTCTCAGCTTACATGACATTTATTGCAAATTTACTTTTACTTACTTTAATTATATTTCTCATATATTTAGCAATTTACAAATTTCGAATTATTATTGACTGTTAAATTAAGCTAATCATGTAAATAAGTCCACTTTCAGTCAATAGAAAGTTACTTTTGGTTGTTTTCTTATATAATGTTAAGCCACGTAAGCATGAGGTCTAACGATATATTCCTTAGGTAAATACCTTAATATATTAAATTAAAATTATGTAATTTAATTCCAAACCAAAATAATTTAATAATTTGATAATATTTGTATTTAAATTTCTAAAAGTTTCGTATTTTTCGGATAGTCTTTATCAAAATCAAAAATTCCGATTCATTTTATTTTTTAATTATATATTAATTTAGGTCTACTTTTATGCAGGAAATGAAATATTTTAATTGTACATCTTTAGAAAAGTATCAATTTAATATGATTAAGTTTTCAAATATAAATAAATTTTGAAATCATTTACGACAAAAATTGTATAAGAAATTCGTGGTGAAACTATTCAGTGCAGTGGCAATTGTATATTTTTGTATAAGATTCGCGGAGCAATGGAGTAATATTTTTTCCAGATATTGTTACTTACTATTCAATCCAAAACCATTTCCAGAAATAATTCAAAAAAACTCAATTTATAAGATATTTAAATTTTAAATGTATTCTATTTGATTAATCGAATTTTTAAATTATTTGATAGAAAATCCTGAAAATCTGATTTGAAAATGATAAATAAAACTCTTAAATATTCAATAATAACAAATTTTTATTTATTTCATTTTAATATTTATAATAAATAATTATATTTTCAATTAAATTAATCAAATTTTATGTCTTATTTTGCCACAATCCACAAACTATCGAATTTAAGTTAATTTACATATCTTTTTTGGCATCACCAACATATCCGGAGTGACCGCCATATGATGGAGCGTGGTAAGATGGAGCAGAGCATGGAACTGGAGCTACTGATGGTGAACAGCTGAAGAGTAAATTCTTGGCACATGGTACATATGGTGCTGGAGATGGGTAGGTGTAACTTTTAGCTGGACCGGCATGAACTGCATGGCCATATGAAGGAGCATGTCCATATGATGTGCCAACAAGTTCTTCTGAAGCAGCAACGGCGAAGATGGCGGCGAATAAAATGCAAGCGAAGAATTTCATTTTGATTTGATTTTGAGTAGTTTAATCGACGGATGAACGAAAACTGATATCGATTTATGGAAATTATGTTGCTTTATAAAGGAAATTATTATACAAAGAGTGTATTTGAAAAGCTAATGACCTATTGCCGCAACTAAAAGAGCCTAATTAATTATTTTTGATTTATAATTGGAAATTTTATGTCTAGTTAGCAAACATACATTAAATAATTATGAAAAGTTAGTAAAATAAATTATATGAAACGTTGCTTTATATGTAGCAAAAAATATGGAGCTATAGTGATGAATATTAATTTGATTTATTTTGTTTTTCGTATTTATTTATCGATATTTATTTATTTTATTCAATTTTGATGCATTATTATAAAATTAATTTAAATATTATGTATAATATTGCAGACAAATCACACTATTAATATCTGAATTGTATCATTTCCAACTTAATCGCAATCTGAATTGGCTACATAATATGACAAAAAATCGATAGGCAATTAATACTACCGTAATCTGAGGTAATGTCTAATGAAAAACGATATTTGCTGAGAAAATATTGAATTATTTCTAAGCCTACCTTCAGCCCAAGTTTGTATTGTTAGAACCTTTATACCATCTGAAACATAAAGAAAAATTAATTTGAGCAAAATCCATTTTCTCGAATGGTATATTGATCACATCACTTCATTATTATTCCATAACTCCTCGTAAAAATAACTTTTATATTATTTTAGTGAATTTTCATGTTATTTTTTTACTTTCGAAATTTTCTCAGTCCGATATTTATAATTTCGTTAAATATTTGCACCCAGTCGACATTTATATAGCATTTCCCCTCTTTATCTTTACATTATTTATCAAAATAAAAAAAATTTTTGATCTTCTTTTCCTTATTTTCAGAGATTATGAAAATAGGAGAAGAAGGTCGACAAACCACGAACCCGGTGTGATGCGTTCTGTAAGTTTTAATTTAAACAAAAATAAAACTAAGTACATAGAAAGACGATTATCTTCCCAAGGTGAAATGGATCTGCATAAAAGAAGAAAACATTCTAGATAAATAAAAATAAAAAAATAAGATTAAATTCAATTAAATTTTTACAGTATATAAATTATAAAGATATTTAATTTTTATTTTTATAATTTTTTTACAATTATCTAAACAATTTTAGATTAATGTAAAAAAAAACTTTTTTTTTTTTGCATTTTAATTATGGGATTGTTAGAATTAAATGAAATGTAAAAAAAAAATCATTGACAAAATTAATAAAATCAAAATTTGGTCTATAATTCGCTAAATTAATATACAAAAAAAAAACTTAATCAATTTATTATTCTACTTTTACCCAATTTACTTAAATTTGTTTGCGCAATTATGAAAACTTGCATGCTAACTAAAATTCAATTTCGTAATTCGCTTGCTAACAGCAACAAAAAATTAGTATAAATAAGCTTGTAATTCGTTGAAATCGATATCAGTTTTCATTCATTCATCGATTAAACTACTCAAAACAAAATCAAAATGAAATTCTTCGCTTGCATTGTATTCGCTGCCATCTTTGCCGTTGCTGCCGCTGAAGAACTTGTAGGCACATCATATGGACATGCTCCTTCATATGGCCATGCAGTTCATGCCGGTCCAGCTAAAAGTTACACTTATCCATCACCAGCACCACATGTACCATGTGCCAAGAATTTACTATTCAGCTGTTCACCATCAGTAGCTCCAGTACCATGCTCTGCTCCATCTTACCACGCTCCATCATACGGTCACTCCGGATATGTTGGTGATGCTAAACAAACTAACTAAATCTTAGATTTGAATTTCATATAAAATGTTGTGATTTTTATAATGTTTTTCATTAGCTCCGTCGATAAATAAAATTTTGTAGAACATCAAAAAAAAATTATATGTTTTTATTTTATATAATTTATTATATTATTATATTTCTATTTCAATGAACTTACATGAAGGTTTGTTAAGTTTTAAATTCATTTTTCAAGTTAATATAAGACGTTGAATCAAGGACCATTCTATAGTTGGGAAGTTCATAAATTATAGGCTCTCATAGGTCATAGCAGAGAATTAATCTCAATAAAATAAGTTAATAATATTTTCATTATAGCAATTAAATTTTATTTCATATGTCAATTTAAGATTTATAGTAACGTTTGGCATAGAAGTTTGTACTGGGTTTTTAAATTAAATTCATTTTAATCTATAAATTTAATTATGAAATATTATTTAACAAGTAAACTAAAATTCGGTTTTATATTAGAAAATATTTAACAAAAGTTACGAAATATGGAAAAGTTCACTTGACGCAATTGCTATTAACATTTTTATTTTTCATATATTTACGATTCGTAATTTATAGTCAATTTAAATATTAATTAATTCTGTTACTATATTAATTAATCCTAGCATATCCTTTATTTGTATAACACTTTATATTATGCTTAAGACTTCTGTCACTTGCTTTGAAACTCTTAAGATGGTCTTGAACAATTTTAAAAATACATTATCCCCTTAATTTTCATAAAGTTTACATATTATGTGTGAAAATTTACAGTGGAAATTGCGAATATAAAATAAATTATTACAAGAAATTGGATAGATTTACTAAAACATAGAATATGCTTCATTTTTGTAGAATGTTCTGCATTTAAATTTCTTAAGTATTGTTCTAAATATCATATTTTTTCTAAAATATACAAAATATATCAAAAAAAAAAATATTTTCAATGAAAGAATAAGTCTGTCAAATTTTGTAATAAAACTGATAAAAAAAAACTAGTAGATAGTACCTAAAAAAAAGATTCACTAGAATTAACTTTAATATTATGATATAGTTAGCATAAATGGTACTAACTCTACCTCGAAAAAATTACCTGTTGATGCATCACAAAGTTCTTCTTTACGACCGAACTTATATAATATATTTAAACACGGTGTTCCCAAACCTTGTCAGAGATCGTTAGGATTCTTTGCCGATGACACATCAATTTTATCTACCGCAGATGCCGTCGTAAATATAACTAATAATCTAGCCAAAATTTACCACGAAATTAAACTTATTTTCGCAACCCACAGATTGAAAATAATAATTGAAAATGCTAAGCTAAGCTAAAACTAAATAATTTAAGATAAATAATTTAAGATCAACTAAGACATCAAGTGGAGCGATTCGGTTAAATATCTTGGTATTAATTAACCTTGACAAAAAAAAACTAAAAATTAAGTCGTAACATTAACTATATTGGCAGTAAATGGGTTTTCAGAGCTTAATATTCTATGCGCTAAATCACAAGTTATATGATTATAGCATTCGAAATCAAATAAAACAATATTTTAAAACTAATAATTAACTTGCTGTTTTTCTATTCTAGTAAGAAATTACATAATATTACAAATATTGATATAAGTTAGTTTAAGTAAAGGTCATAATTAAGGATTTTGATGTTTAAATATTTAAATAATTTGAATTATATCTCATAATTCAATATTATCGTCATACAGAATTCCGAATTTACCTTTAATTTAATAAGTATTTGAATGAATTACTTTAATAAATTTTTGAAAATATTGTATTGAAATAAATTATTTATTTTAATATAATTTGTTTTCGAAACGTCTTTGTCAAACGAGTATTTAATTGCTAAATTGTTATTAATAATATCTAAGCTTTTTGGGATCATTTAATTCCTCTTGAATTGTTGATTCTCTAATTATTGTTATCCAGATATGATTAATAAAATTTATATAATCTCGTATATTTTATTTAATAATTCTTGATAGTTCTTGATTAGCTGAGAATTCCACGTCAATTTCGGTATTCTTATAACATTTGTAGTTTCTACAACTTTAGGTATTGAAATTTACTTGCAACAATTTACTATAGCATTGACTCGGCAATTGTTTTAAATATTACGTTATTTTTATAAATTATTAAACGTGTTGGTTAATGAATTGTGATTCATTGCGTGGTTGGAGACAGCTTCCAACTATGCAGCAGAATTACATTGTTGTGATGGGTCATTGCATGGTCTGACACAGCAGGGACGGGATTGCACATATTGTAGTAACAAATAATTTATTATTTTCATATATTTATTTACTTTTGTTTTATTCTTTCAGTATTAATTTCAAATTTACAAAAGATTTATTATTAAAATGGAAATAAATAAATAATTTTATAAAATTTAGATTAATTTAAATTAATCAACTATCATAATCAATCACATTTTTTTCAATGAAAACTGTTTTAAGACAATTTTTCTGGAATGTTTCTTTCGTGTAAAAATAGAATTTGGTGTGTTTTTTAATAATTTAATGAAATTCGTTAATAAGTTTAATATTTTATATTAAACTTATTGTATGAATCCTAGATTAAGTACCAAACCTACAAAACTTATAAATTATAGCCAATGATTCACCAAATAACTGACTTATTTAGAACTACTAAAACCACATTATTTAATTACATTATTAACTAGAAAACTTACTAGTTTCTAGTCTAGTTAAATTTGATGTGCAGTAAAAATGTAATAGACAAGAACAAATAATCTAATTTCAAATATTCAGATCCATTTATTTATATTTTTATCAAAATTTAAATTTTATTATTTAAATTAATAAAATATCCATAAAAAATTCATACAAAATAAATTTTACTAAAACAAATTAATTTAATTCCAAAAAAAAATTCTGGAACAACCAAAATTACGATTTTAAATATAATTACAAAATTAATTTTTGCATAATTAACAAAAATCTTTTTATTTTTATAATTATATTAAAAAAAAAAGATTATTTTGCATATATTTATTTAATATTTTTGCCTATAAAAGCGACAGAAAGTTCCTAAATCGATATCAGTTTTCGTTAATTATTCGATTAAACTTATCCACAACAAATTAACAAATCAAAATGAAATTCTTCGCTTGTATTGTATTCGCCGCCATCTTCGCCGCTGCTGCTTCAGAAGAACTTGTAGGCACATCATATGGACATGCTCCTTCATACGGACATGCAGTTCATGCCGGACCAGCTAAAAGTTACACTTATCCATCTCCAGCACCATATGTACCATGCGCTAAGAATTTACTCTTCAGTTGTGCTCCATCAGTAGCTCCAGTTCCATGCTCAGCTCCATCTTACCACGCTCCATCATATGGCGGTCACTCCGGTTATGTTGGTGATGCCAAAAAAGATATGTAAATGAGTTTTTCATATAAAGAAAATTGTTGGTTTATTGATTTCTTTAAAAATAAATGAGATAAATAAAAATTTGTTGATTTATAAAATTTTAATTAGTTTTGTTATTTTTTTTTTGTGAAGTATATTTTGGAGGAAATTGTTATCCACATTATGTTCACTATAGATTTAGGAACATATGGGGAATAAGATATTCAGCAATCCTGGGAAAATGCTCCTTTGAATTAAATCCTTCTAATTATATCATTTGAGAAAAAATATTAGTAAAACTTTAGCGATCACTTTTAATTCTAATTACATATTTCATTTTAAATAAAATGAAATAATTGCGATGAATTTAAATTCTGAGGACGACCTTATAAAATAATTCTTACGATCCCTAAAATAAGCTTCTCCTGAAGAAATGGATATTTCGATTACGATGATATGTAGAAAAATAAATACAAATTTCTATATAATTTAGAATTATTAAAACTAAAAGTGTGGAATTAAATTCGTGAAAATTGTAATATCAAATTAAGTAATTTTGTAGATAGAACTCTCTGACATATTTATCTGCAGCTTCATATAATTATAGAAGATTGTAATTTAAATGTCACATTTGAATTTATTTTACTGAATTATTATGTAGGATGTGCCTAAATAAGAGATTATCATTTTCAAATTCGGTTTCATTGTTCATTGATCATAAAATGATCTACACCCAGTTTATTTTCAGGATTCTACGATATCACCACATTTCGAACAATTCGAATTCGACACAGATTTACATATAGCACCAATAAGTTACTCTTTATTTGCAGAAAATGTTGTACATATTCATAATTCTTGATCTTGCTTGTTCGGTTCTCGCTTTTATTTCCGGCGTATTGCAGTTTTTTTATTTTCTAACATCAGCTTTTTGGTTGTTTATATTTCGTTCTTTAAAATTCATGCTTGGTCCATATTTTATCACTTCATCTCCTTTAGTTTCGATTTTAATATTCGTTGATAAAATTTAAAATAAAATATTATTTTAAATTGCATATAATTATATGCAAGCTGAAGACAATTATAATTATTTATTGATATCTGAGATGATCTACAGAAAAAGTTACCAACAATTTTGCATAATTTCTTATATACAGAGCCTTTGTAACGTATGTATCTGAGAACTCGTTTTACAAAACCAAGCATCGAATTAGCTCTACAAACTATATTGTCAAAATGCCTGTGAAAGTTAAGTTCAATATTACATAACATTCCCAAATCACGAATGTTCGAAACCCTTGGATTAAAAATACCATGGAGATTATAATTTCGTTCTGGTATATGGAAACGTTTGCGTGAGAATGTAATGCTTTCCTAGATAATTATCTATTCGATAGTTTTTTTTAGTATATGGAAGGTTTTATATAAAGAATGCAGAAATATCAGTTTTAAAACTAAACAATTAATAACAAAAATCTTGAGTATTCTTTATACCAGTACTGCCAAATTCAAATATAACACAAATTTATTATTTAAATTAATGTATTATTTCAAATATTTATATTTTTTCTTTTCAAAATAATTTATTTAATAACAAAAACTGATACATTTTTCTTAATTTGATTTTGAAGAGTTTTTATATTAATTTGTTCGTCCATTTCGGTTGAGAACTTTAACAGCAGGAGCTGCAGCAGCCTGCTGAATTGTAAGTAAACACAATATGACAATTATTGAAGCCACGTATTTGAACTGAACCATTTTTAAATGTTATTTTAATTTTTAAAAAATTTTATAAGTGATTTCTATGTCGATTTCTGTGATCTCTTTAAACAGAAATCGTAGATGTTTCCAGTTTATAAAGTTTCGACGTTCCACGCGGCTTAAATAAAATTTATTTAGCAAAAATAACAAATAAAAAACTAATAAAAAAAATTGAAGATTCTATTTTGCATTTGCCAAATAAATTTTAAAAAAAATAATAATATTTAAATACATTTAGTTAACAGTTGGCTGAACGTAAACATTTATTAAATATTTCGCAATAATACTTTTTGTTTCTATTGCTAGGGGAGAACGTAGTGGAAATTAATAAACGTATAATAAATTGACATGTATTAAGATGACTAAAAAACCTGTGGTATTTTATCGAAATATATGCAAAATTATCATAAACCTGCGATAATTTACTCTTATAACTTTTGCAGTTTCTGCAACTTCTCGTATTAAAATTTACTTGCAACAATTTACTATAGCATTGACTCTGGAATTGTTTTATTAATAAATATTAGAACGTTTTTTTTTTTTTCAAATTAAACGTGTTGGTTATTGAATTGTCATTTATCTCGAGCGTGTTTGAAAACAACTTCCAGCTTCCTTCCAACTATGCAGCAGAATTACATTGTTGTGATGGCTCATTGCATGGTCTGACACAGCAGGGAACAGACGGGATTGCACATATTGCTGTAAATAATTTATGATTTTATTTTAAAACTTTTTTTTAAACGGAAGTCATTAATGATTTATAGATTGAACATTCTGATATGAAGTGAAGCGTGTTTTCTATTTTATCTCTTTGAAAAACACTGTATAAAAATATATTATTTCTGTAGTTTTATTAGATTTAAAAGCTTTAACGTTCATCGTGGATCAGTGATTGTTTTGCAATTCCAAATTATTTCATTCCTGTGAGCTTAAGCCAATTTCTTGATAATTTGAATGATTTTCTTCGCCAAATACCAATTCTTTAGAAATAGAATTAGCGTTTATTTCTTACGCTAATATTTATATTTCAATATTTCCAAATTTTCGTTGAATTCCCTAAAACTAATATAACTTAATTTTAAATTTTATAGCCTAATAATCCTAATTAATGCATTAATTAAGAAACAGTATAAGTTAAGTCTAATTTTATAAATTTTTGTTACCAAGTTTCTGAAATTTATAATTTTGATTTGTAATTAAAAGTGTGAAGGAAATTTTTATCATGACAACAACTTAAAATTTCGAATTGGGAACGGAACTTATTTTAGCAAAATTAGCTAAAATATTCGATTTGTTCATATGAAATGCAAACTTTGCATAATCAACAAATATAAAAAAAATAGTTTGTAATATTTTTGAGTATAAAAGACTTGAAATTTGTCCAAATCGATATCAGTTTTCGTTCATTCATCGATTAAACTACTCAAACAAAACACAAATAAAAATGAAATTCTTCGCTTGTATTGTATTCGCTGCCATCTTCGCCGTTGCTGCCGCTGAAGAACTTGTTGGCACATCATATGGACATGCTCCTTCATATGGTCATGCAGTTCATGCCGGTCCAGCTAAAAGTTACACCTATCCATCACCAGCACCATATGTACCATGTGCCAAGAACTTACTCTTCAGCTGTTCACCATCAGTAGCTCCAGTTCCATGCTCTGCTCCATCTTACCACGCTCCATCATACGGTCACTCCGGTTATGTTGGTGATGCCAAAAAAGATATGTAAATTCAATCGAATTTGATATTGTGTGATTTTGTAAATTGTTAACTGACTTGATTGATTTCGATATTATTTGTTAAAAATTATATTTATTAAATTGAAAAATATAAATAAAACATTTGTTAATTTTTAATATAAAAACTTTTTGATCTACTTATTTTATATATAGCTGCAAACAAGTTACAGATTTTCCATTTCACAGAAAAAGGGCAAGGTTACAGTCTCGATTTATTCATTATTTCATATTCTACGCAAAATATTGGATTGGAAGCTCTCCAGTCTAGACAAATGTAATGGAAATGAAGGGTCGAATTTGATTTCACATTTTTATTTTAATAATTAAAAGTTATGAGAAACTTTTAATATTTATTTTTCTACATATTTCGTTAAATAGCCCAAAAAAAAATTAATTATTTTTAAATTAAGTGAAAAATATCGATTTCTTCAGGAGAATTTTATTTTAGGAATCGCAAACGTATAAATTATTTTATGTATGGAGGATGGATTCAGAATTTCAGTTCTTAACAAATATGTTTTATCGAAAGTTTTCTATAAGTTAATATCACTAAAAATGGAAATCGCAATTATCTTACCTTTTTTTTTTGATATATGTACGATTACATGAACATAAAAATATCATAAATAAAAGAAATCTCATTTATATATTAAATTTAAAATAAAACCTAATTAGATCCACTTGAACTTTAAAATTATTATGAATCCCTGCAAATATTTGAAAATTACGTTTTAAGGGTCCATTATAAAATAAAAATGATCATTGTTTGAAAAGATAAATATAAACAGCCTCCCCTAAACACAAAGTCATAATAATTATACAGTAGATAACTTTGTAAAAAAGTAATCTTGAGAAATAAGTGATTGCTTCAATAACTTAGAGAAGTCATAAAAAACGAATGGAAACACAAAGATGTCTTTTATCAAGTCTTTTAGATAACAAAAGTAAACATAAAAACTAGACCACAAAAGTAACCTTTGTACGAAATTTCATTAAAATTTGTGTAACAATTTCTTTATCTTCAAGAACACGCGAAATGTAAATCGTGCAAAGAGATTTTTGGAGTTTTTAGTCCGCACAGACCACTCATACACATACATCATAATTTTTATTTTTTGGCTTTTTTGGAACCTAATTAGATCATCTTGAACTTGATCGTATTGAATTTTATCTAATAATATTATAGATTTTGATTTTACAGTGACAACATACATTAAATATCTTGGAAAAATACAATCCACACTTGTCCAAGTTCTTTAAAGATTTCCATATACAAAATGATACATCTTCTTATAGGTTAGTACTTGCGGCATGACCTTATAAAATCCATGTTGATTTTGTATAAAAATATACGTTTACTTACAATTCACTTACGTAAACAATTCAGAAATTTAATTTTTTTATGTACTGGAATTATAAATGATATTTCCCATGCCTCAGAGAAAGTACTGAAGAGAACGATTAAATAAAAATTGTAATAATAAAATTGATTAAATAAAATATTTAAGTTTAATTCTAGATAACCAGTTAGAAAACTAAAAATCACATTAATTATATAATGTAAGGATCTTTATAATTTTTACAATTAATTTTTACACAGAATTCATAAAATGTCTTGTACTTTAATCACGAGTTAAACTAAACTAAAAAAAAAATTAAAAACCCTAATTTTTTCCAAACTACAAAATACCTGAAAGACAATCAGAAGCTGTTACATTTCATATACAGCAAGCTAAGCAATTGGTTCATGTTCCATAGAACATTCCTCGCACAATTCATTCATGTTCCATATAAACATTCCAACATGCAAATGTAAAGTAGATAAATGGTATAACAAAATGATCTATGATACAGAAAAAATATATTGGAAATTTGCAATTTATGGTCTTTAAATAAAAAAACTAACTGCAGGAAACTAACTGCTTCATACGATACAACCCCAATATCATACGGTGATGATCAAGTTACCTCCTTAACTCACCCTTAAATTGTTTAAATAGAAGGGCATTTATATCCATTGACTATACGCTTGGCCAGGATGAATGCAGGTCCCTTTCATTTTATATATGTACATAATTGTATAAATATGAAGAATGATTTGTAGTTTTTCATAAATAATATTTTTCATTTTGTATGTGACCATAATTTCAGCTACATAAGTTTTGTAAATAAAATAAAACCAATGGGTTAAAATATGGTAATGGGTTAATTAAAGATTTATAAATAGGAAATGAAGAATAGGAAATATCTAAAGGTACCAACATCATAGATTTACGGCGGAGTTCATTCTAGTTGAATTTATACAAATTATAAATGTAAAAAATGAAATTATTACGAAATAAATATTTTTTGATATAATTATTTTACTTTAAATAAATTTACAATAAAAAAAATGTTAATATTTTGCATAGTATTGCAAAAACGTGTACTTAATTTAATCTGTTTACAAGTTAGCATTTATTTTTGAAATTTCATAAAAATATTTTGACACGGCCTAATTAACTAAAAGTTGATTGTCCTTTTAAACTGAAAATTAGGTATAAAAACGTTGATAATTTTACAAATCGGTATCAGTTTTCGTTCATTCATCGATTAAACTATACTCAAAATCAAAATGAAATTCTTCGCTTGTCTTGTATTTGTTGCTGTTGTAGCTGTTGCTACTGCTGAAGAACTTGTTGGTTCATCATATGGACATGCTCCATCATACGGACATGCAGTTCATGCTGGTCCAGCTAAAAGTTACACCTATCCATCTCCAGCACCATATGTACCATGTGCCAAGAATTTACTATTCAGTTGTGCACCAGCAGTTGCTCCAGTTCCATGTTCAGCTCCATCTTACCATCACGCTCCATCATATGGCGGTCACTCCGGATATGTTGGTGCTGCTGCTGCTGCTGATTATCATGGTTCAGGCAAAAAACACAGCAACAGTAAAACCCAAAAACATTAAAAATAATAATGTTAAATTTTATGATTGATAAAAATAAAATAAATTTTAATTGAGTATTTTATAAAAATTATTTTTGTTATTTTTTAATATAAAATTATTTTAATTGAAAATCTGTAAAAATAAGCAAAAACTCCAAAATTCTTTTTAATAATTATAAAAAAACATTTAGAACTCAAATAATTTCTAGGGGGTTTGGTAATCTGCATAGTTTCTAAGATTTCTTTATATCAAATTTCACTGAATTAATTATTTTTCTTAAAAAGACTGGATCAAAAGTATCAGCTTTAAGTCGAGTATTCAAAAATGGATTTTGTATTAAAAGATTTTGATTTCATTTTTGAAAATTTCTCGATGGAAAATTCAAAATGATCAGGTTTTTTTTTATGGTATTCGCAATTATCTATTGAACTAAGTATAGACAGTATACAAATTCTACATGATATTTTTTTCTACCCTACCATGATTGTTACAAGTTACTACACCTTTTTCAAGTGTAATTCAGAAAGTATCAATTTTAATTCAGAAAGCATCAACTAAAATCTCAACTGCATATCTCGTGCAACACTGTATAGTACATCAATTTACTGCATATTTCATAGGATAATATTAACCTTAAGTTTGTTATCTTCTATGTAAATTTTTATTATTGTTTATTTTATGTTGAGTTAGGGTTCTTTGATTGTCTTGAATTATACGTAATAAAAGAGGTGAGAGCTGTAATATGTTTGTATATCTTTAAAATTCATTCTAACGACTAGTTTTTGCAGTAAATTATGGAACTTCTAAATTAACCTATAGCATTAGAATTTTATTTAAAACCAGAATTTATTCCATTTAATATTAGAAATATTTTAATTCAGATTTTGCATCAGTAAATATGGATAATGATAATGAATAATTTAAACAAATCAAAAATAATCTTTCAGAAATATTTCGTTTATTTTGCGACCTATTGCAATATTTTAATTCTATTCTATTACAATTTAATATTTTTAATAAGATTTATAAGCTGGTGTCATGCATGGAACTGGTGCAACAGCTGGTGCACAACTGAAAAGTAAATTTTTAGCACATGGCATTGTATGATAAGACGATTGATATGCCGATGGATATGTTGAAGCTGCGGCAACATAAACAGGTTCCAATGTAGAATATGCTGGAGATGGATTGTATGATTTCTTTGATGGTGAATATTTGGCTGGTTCTGGAGCATATGATGGAGCTGAATATTTGGCTGGTTCTGGAGCATATGATGGAGCTGAATATTTGGCTGGCTCTGGAGCATATGATGGAGCTGAATATTTGGCTGGCTCTGGAGCATATGATGGAGCTGAATATTTCTCTTGTTCTGGAGCATATGATGGTGCAGAATATTTGGCTGGTTCTGGAGCATATGATGGAGCTGAATATTTCGCTGGTTCTAGAGCATATGATGGTGCAGAATATTTGGCTGGTTCTGGAGCATATGATGGAGCTGAATATTTCGCCGGTTCTGGAGCATATGATGGTGCAGAATATTTGGCTGGTTCTGGAGCATATGATGGTGCAGAATATTTGGCTGGTTCTGGAGCATATGATGGAGCTGAATATTTCGCCGGTTCTGGAGCATATGATGGAGCTGAATATTTCTCTGGTTCTGGAGCATATGACGGAGCTGAATATTTCTCTGGTTCTGGTGCATATGATGGAGCTGAATATTTAACTGGTTCTGGAGCATATGATGGAGCTGAATATTTAGTTGGTTCATATGAATGAGCCGAATCATATGAAGATACAGCTACAGGTGCTGAATATTTAATTGGTTCAGCATATGCTGATGAAGTTGATTTTCTTAATCTAGTCAATGTATCATCATCATCAGCCTTAAAATCAAAAACTTTTCCAAGTATTTCACCAACATTATCTTCAACATTATCAAAATAACTTTCTGATGAACTGGCTAAGGCCGTACTGACAAAATACACAAAGAGACAAATAAAAATTTTCATTATGACGTTTACTTTTGCCAATGAAAGTATTATAACTGAAAGAAAATTTACATTGATTTAATGCTTTTATACAAAATATAAATGAAAACATTTCGCAATTATAAATTTTAATTGAATTATCATAAAATTTATAAAAACTGACCGGAAATCATAATTTTTTTTTTATGTTACGAAATATATAAAAAAAACAAAATTAATTCAATATGTATTTTGCTGAATTAGGCCTAATTATTGTTTTTGTAAAATGAACTCTTAAGTAAGAGGGTTCACATTTTTAAATTTGCAATAACAAAAAAAAAATATTAATTGATTTTTATTTGGAAAAACAAATTTTTAATTCTGGGAAATCTAAAAACTTTGTTGTTAAGCGAAATTATTGAAAAATGTCTTCCATATTTCAATTACATAAAAATTATTTGAATAATTTGTATTTGTACGTTATATATTTTAAATTTATGATCAATTTAAATTATTATTTTTAATTAAATAATAATGTCAATTTGGTCTTCAATATTTATTTTATAGCTTAACATTTATTAGCTTTAAATAATGTTCTCCATTTTTAAAATAAATCCAATTAAATATTTTCTAATTTAATTATAAATAACTTCTTGTCTTAATAATCATAGCTCTCAGAATTTTAACAAAATAGAAAATTTAACTCAATATCTGAAATGTAAACTCCATAGTGTAAACTTCATAAAAAAAATTCTTCTTCAAAATAATTCAAACTCATAAACATTTTATTTTTAATTAATTTATTATTTTTATTTTCAAATATATTATAAAATCATATCGACGGATAAACATTATTAAATTAAAAGAAAATCAATAATTATATAAAATTAAATAAATAAAACAAAAATTTATAATTTCCTTATAATTTTACAAAATCGTTTTCCTTATATATTAAAAAATCAAAAAAGTTTTTTTTTTCAATAATTCTTGCCAAGAAGTCCACTACCAGCAGATGTATAAGATGGTATACCATAATTTCCAGACAAATCATTATGACCATAAGATGAACTCATTGGATAAGAAATAGTTTTATGATAACTAGGAACAGGTGCTGAATAAGATGAACCATAAGTTTCTACTGGTACTGAATATGATGAATAACTTGCTGGTGCTGAATAAGTTGCTGGTGCTGAATAACTTACTGGTGCTGAATAACTTACTGGTGCTGAATATGATGAATATGAAGGTACAGAATATGTTTCATAAGTTGGTGCTACATATGTTTCATGAGTTGGATGTGTATGTAAATGTATATTATGCACATTATATGCTGGTGCACCATGACTAATAGCTAATGCAGATGCTAATGATTTAGACTCTCCCTTTGATGAACATTCAGATGATGATTCACAATCACTAGATTTTTCTTTTGATTCAGATTTATCATCATTTTTATTATTATCATTATTATAATTCATATTTTGTGGAGCATAGTATATAGGTAACACCGGAATTAATTGAATTGCTTGTAAATATTGTTGCTGTTGACCATAACCATAATTATTTTTCTCATAACCATAACTTTTTTCTCCATAGCTACTTTCTTTATTATAATCATTGCCACAACTATTACAGTTACTATCACCATAACTGCCACCATAACTACCACTGTTTTTATCATTGCCACAGCCGCTGTTACATCCACCATATGATTGACCACAATTATTACAGCCACCACCATAGCTTTGACCTTGATCATAACCACCACCATAATTTCCACCCATAAGACCATAACCTCCACCCATACCGCCATAACCACCACCCATACCGCCATAACCTCCTCCATAACCGCCGTAACCTCCTCCATAGCCACCGCCATTACCATAATCATTATATGATTTCTCTTCAGACGAATGGTCATTGAAAATACCTTTTGAAAATAATTTTTTACATTTTTTAAAAAATGATCTTTCCTGGCGACTTAATTCCTGTCCCGGATTTAAATTATTTTGTACGCCATGAAGGTATTCACATTCTGATAATGTCACAGCAGTTTCTTCTATTGGACTATCAAATTGTTCAGGATCTGATTTAACCATTATGGTTAAAGATCCTATTAATAATAAAACTAAGGACGTTCTCATCTTCTTTTTTTTAAATCTATAAATATTATAAATAAGTATTAAAAATAAATTAATTTTATTTAAGAGTTTTTTTACCAGTGAATTATTTTTTCTTAACTAACTCGTCTGACCACAAATTCTAAACTGAAATTTAAGTATTTATTGATTTTTGTATAGCTTTACTTGACCATAATTAACCCAAATTAATTAATAAATTTTGCTGTTTTGTCAATAAACTTATTTTTGAAAAAATATATTAAATATGCAAAAGTAATCAAAATACAAAATGTGAACAGTCAGAAATAAAAATTAAAATTTGTTTAAAACGCAATTTTTATCAATTGCAGAATATCTGAAGCCTTTACTTAAATGCAAATTCAAATATATAAAAAATTGAATCAATGTTAATTAAAAACTTTTGTGATAATCACTAACATTACAGTGAAAAGTTCTATTGCTGTGAAACAATTGTTCTTGAATCGATCAGTTCAAATTATTCAGGAACAATTTCAGTATGCACAGTTCGCCTGGGAAGAATTTACAGTCAATATAATATTTGAATAATTGAACTTTTATATATAATTTAAAATAAATTAATTTTTTTAAAAAAAATATGCATTTGCCTTAATGTTCTTTTCTCTGCAATGGCGATAACAGACCAAATCGAGCCTTGGCCGTCTCAAAAAGGTTTCGTAACATGTTATTGCAATTTAGACTTCCTAATTTTATATCGATTTCGAACTAAAAGTTTCTTTATATGTTAACATTTTGCACAGTCTTAAAATCACAATTACATATTGAAATTTTTTATTAGTGCGGTACTCATTTAACGTTGATTTAACTTTAAATATCGGTCTAGAGTTGAATCCCTTACCTAATGCATCAGAACATAACAAATTTCTACTACGCCACCCATTGGTTTTTTTAAATTATACTTTTTTGTTATTAGAACTATTCCCTATAAAATTGGCGATACTAGTGTTCTATGCTTTGATGCATTTGGTCTGTGGTTCAACTCCAGATTAAAATATCGATGTCGATCTAATTCGATTCAGCTTTAAATGAGTTATCAATAATAAAATTTTGCAATGACAACAAATGTCTCACTAATTAAAAACCTTAAGCTTGTTAAAATTAAATATTTCTACACTGTAAGAAATTTATGATTCCGAATCCATTACTAGTTCCTAATTACAATAAAATGTCTCGAAACCTATTTGAGGAGGCCAAAGCTGTAGTGTCAATGAAATTGATCTATATAATGATCGAGAGATATTTATACAAAATGTTATATTATTCTGCAGTTTTAAATATTGTTAATGATTTGCAAAATTATTGGCTGGACTAAACAATTTGACATTCTATTAAATCAGAACTGAAATGAAATATGAATCAATTTTTAATTATTAGAGTCGAATTAATTTAAATTTAGAATGATCTAATCTACAAACAAAACTTACGAAATTATCATATTTTGCAAAAAATAAAGTAAATTATAATTATATAAATATCAAATAAATAAAGAACAATTTTATTTTTATTCAATTTTAATTATTTATACAAAAATTTCAAATATTTACTGGAGTATCCTTGTAATTTAAATTAGATTCTAGCCATTTTAACATTTCTTTATACTGATCATTTGTAAGTTTTTCCATTTCATTTACTCTTTCATTTTCTGAAAACTTCGGTGTATTTTCATTACGACTTTCAGAATTTAAATTTTTATTGATATTTTCTTCTATTACTTCACTCTTTTTAGTTACCAATTCCGAAGCAGATCTAAGAACTTTATTTTGATTTTCATTACTATAATATGTTGAACACGCTACTGGGATAACACTCGGGCTGCAACTATATGTATATTGTGGTTGGAATGGTACTTGTGTTGGTTTTCGGAAAGGATTTGTAGATGATATGCTTGGTTCATTTGCAAATTGGTAACTTGATTGAAGTGTATCGTCATCTCTTGCACCCAATAAATTCTTAACTATGTTTGAAATGCGATCAAAATTTTGTGCGTAATTATGAAAATCATCATAATCAGTATAAATAAGTAATTTTATTAATTGATGATTATCCAAAAATATTTTCCCTAATCTGCTATCAAGAACATATTTGCCAATATTATAAATTTTATCTTTCAAATTTGCTCCATTAAAAGATTGACCCAATAAAATATCATTATCATCTATTTTATAATTAATATATTGATTTGGTGAAACTTCATATCGGAAAATATCTGAATCCAGTGTAGGATGATATTGTGTATTTTCCATATGTGAAAATCCATTGGAATGAGATACAGGAACATTTGAATCAGTAACAGGCGTTTTGGTTGAAGGTTTATTCAATTTATTTGATGTAGCATCAAAATAAGTCGGAGTTCTACTAGAAAATGTTGATGGACTGTTGAAATATAATGGATATTCTTGCGGTTGATTCGTATTTTGCATAGGTGAAGGTCCATTTGAATAATGTGTAGGATGATTTGAATAAGTAACAGGTGCTGTTGTTATAGGTTTATTTAATGTATTTGCAGGATCATCGAAATGACTTGGAATTCCACTAACTGGACTATTGAAATATGATGGATTTTGTGGCAGTTGATTCGTATTTTTCATATATGGAGCACCATTGGTATGAGATACAGGAACATTTGAATCAGTTGCAGGCGGTTTGGTTGACGGTATATTCAATTTATTTGATGTATCATCAAAATAAGTCGGAGTTCTACTAGAAAATGTAGATGGACTGTTGAAATATGATGGATGTGGATTGGTTTTGACTGCAGATTCTTTCGGATATTTTGGTGTCTCATAAAAATCTTTATTAATTTCACTGGTTGATGGAATTTTATTCTTTTCAGGCATATCCTTAATATTTCTTGCTTTACATATGAAATATGATTCTTCGGCCGGATTACTTGGTATAATTTCGACACAAACTTTTTTAATACTTTTCTTATCTCTTAATAAATCATTGTTTGATAAAGTGTCCGAAAATAAATCCATTAAATCAGAATTTTCCAAATTTGATATTAATTTTGATATTTCAATAAGTTTACTTTCAATAACTTGACCGTGCACAATAACTATCACCACAAAAATAAATAAATTTAATTTCCAATACATTTTGTTTGATGGATTTATTAAAACTATTTCTAATTTGATTGAATTACTAGCTTTTTATATTTTTCTAATTTGCAATTTAACAATTTCTATTTGCTTTTTTTCTATTTAAATTCTTTAATATTGATGAACTACTTTTGAAAATTACTTAATCTATGATCGAAAATTAGAAGTAGATTAGGTTTGCAAATAATTTCAATGAAATTACAAAAAAAAAATGATCTAGTTCTAATTTTTATAATTTATATTTTGGAATCTATATTATTCGACCTAGATTGAATAGAACTTGGAATTGATATTTCCTAATATTTAAATATTTTACTATGTTTTCGGTTATATTATTTACATCTAAATTGCACTGCTGGGTAAAAGTTAAAATTAAATTTACTTTATTTAAATTAATTTGGCAATTCAATAGAAATAAAAATTTAAATAAAAATATAAATTTAGCTGGACTCAATTATAGATTTTTACCACCAATTTCCAAAAAATTACAATTACATACCAAACAATTTTAATCACGCAGGGAGGAAAAGTAACTTTAAATCTTAAAGGGTAGCCCATTACACTATAAAAAAAAAGGGTTTAAAGTAAGCAGTTTATTTTTGGGATAGAAAAACAAAAATTTCACCCCTGGGAGTAAACTGCTACATTTCGTCGCGGAGTAAAGTGTCACTTATATGAAAATTAATTTTATAATTATTTCATTGACATTTACGAAAACTATAATCAGAAAATTTCTAAATAAATTTAATCTCGAAGTATTTTATTCAGTAAACTCCCGGAGATGAAAAAAATATAGTACCAAACAAGAGGCTAAGTGCATTTTCATCTCTCGATTTCGTTTTGTGAAATAATATTTCTAATTCGATACTAAGAAAGTCGTAATTCGTAATGTACTATTAAAAGATCTAAAAAACAAAATTAACAAACTTTCTTTTCGACTTTAAAAACCTCTATCCAAAAAATGAACTGAAATTAATCATAAACGATGGCTATTTCCGATCAGCAATTAAGGTTAAATTATCTTTAACTTTTTGTTACCTGACGTAAAGGTAAAATTTTATCAGGATTAATATTTTATTAATTTTCGTACGTGTAGAGGAAAATTTTAACATTATTTTTCTTATCTTGGTTTTTGATTTTTATTCCGCATTTTTACTTGGTGGCGCGTTTTATAAATAAGGTATAAGTAAATTAATCAGATATAAATAAAATATAGCTAATTTCTAAAATATGACAATAATCAAATATAAATTAAATGCTAAATTTTAAAAGGAATTATGGAATAATTAAAAAGTGTTGAGATGGAATGATTCGTTTAAAACAAAAAATAATTAAATCAATTTCACTTTTCGTATCCAAAATCGCATCTGATATGGTTATGTGCAGCAATATATCTTAGTAACTGATTGTTATATGACAGTCAGCTACTAAATACTAAACTTATAATTAAGTCACAAATCTATTTGAATTTCAGTTCTTCAGTGGCTTCATTTAAAAATACTAAAACTATCAAAATTTGTGAATTAATTAAAATATATTCTTGATGTCCTCCAGGATCCTGGATCTATAGATATGATTTTTTTTGTAAATTCCCAAAAATTTTAACTTATCGCTGTTTTGACCAACTCCGATTTTTAGATTACCCTATAAAAAAAATGACTATAATTATACAAAACTCTTCGGCAACCTGAGCTGTTAATTTTTATTATTAAATTGCAAACTAAGGCAGAAAAATAAAAATATTTAAAGGCAAGTTTCAAGTTGCATTTAGATATATTTTTACTATAATGTTTTAGATAGTAACATTGCATCTAACATGAAAATAAACTATTTAAATTTGAAAAAAAAATCTTGGTATTTTCTATGGAAAAGATTAACCAGAGTAATGGATTGAAGTTTGATTTCCTATAAACACCTCCTTTACCTAAATAACAATCATAAAAACCTAATTAATCAAAAAATAATCAAAAAACATATTTTATTTTAAATATTCTTTATTATTAATTTTAAATAAATATGCTTATAAAAATTATATTCTATACATTTTTAAAATCAAATTATTTCATTTATGAACTTTTATTTTTCATCATTGTTTCGATTGCTATCTTGGGATCTGATTGTGAACTTGAATTAGAATTTGGTGCCATTTTTTTATTATTTTCTTGAATGAGTTTCCACATTGCTAAATACTGTTGATTTTCAGATTTTTCAGAATCATTCTTTACTTCATTAGCTATTTGATCATCAGATGATATCTTATCAAAAATTTGTTTTGTATTGCTTATATTTTCATTTAGATTTTGATCTTGTGTCCCAGCAGCTGAACCTACAATAGATTCACGATTTTGAGAATTAATATTCTGATCCACAGATTTCATATCATTTTCGATTTTATCTTTTGCTGATTGTTGATTGTTAACTGATGATGGATTCTTTGAGTCTTGATTGCCAGTTGTTGAAGATTGTGATACTATTGGATTACCAGCAGAATTTCTATATGACTGTCCTGGACATGGTACTGGAACTATTTTTGGAACACAACTTAACATATACTGTGGTACACATGGTTTTTTTGCAGAAGCGTAATGATGTTGTCCCAGTAACGTATTTTCTGGTAATACCTCAGAAGAAAGATCAGAAGTTGGAATTGTCGCAGATTGATATGAACCTAATAATCCTGGATAATCTTTTGATTGATATTGATTTTCTGAATCACCTAAATTTTCTTTAGATAATGAAAATTTTTGTGGTCCATCTGCACTTCTTAATGTATTTAGATATCGAAAAGATTGTAAATCATCATCTAAATATCTGTTGTTGAAACCTTTACCAAATGATGAGCCGTAATAATTGTCATCATCATAATATCTGTCACCATGGCTACCATACCGATCATAACCATTTCCATATAAATTTCCTCGATTATTATAGCCTCCACGATTATTATAGCCTCCACGATTATTAAATATTCCACGATTACCAAATCTTCCACGATTATCATATAAGCCACCTTGCCGACGATTGAAGGAACTCCCATAACGGTTATAAGTGCTACCTTGTCGGTGGCTATAAGAGCTACCATATCGATGATTATAATTATTGTTATATCGCTGATTATTCCCATATCTAGAACTACCTACATCTTCATTTGCACCTTCATTTCCATCTCCATTTGCAACTTCATCCATTCTACTATTTCCAAGTAAAACTTTCTCAGGATAAAGATGTTCATTTTGCTGATTATAATTACTATCAAAAGGCTTTTGGCTAATTGAACTGTATGGTTGTATATGTTTATGAGCATCATGAGAATAATGAGGTGTAGCTAATGCCGTATATCCGTCATAATTTTGTGCTCCTACTATTGTACCTTTATGATTTAATGAACTTTTTAAATTTCCATAATGATTTAACGAATGTGGATTATTATTATAACCATAAGGTGAAATTGGCTTTGTTGATCCATATGCTGTAGGTCCATTTGAATGTGGTTGATTAAAATTATTACCTGAAGAACCAAAATGACTTGGCATCATTTTATGACTATGAGACTGATGTTTTTCATAACCATTATGATGATATCCAGTTTGTACATTTCCATGATGATTTAAAAACCTATTATCAGAATGTGAATGTACATGTTGAGGACGATGATAGTTAGATTGTGAGTTATGTTCATAATTTCCTATTGATGTGTAACCGCTATGACCAGCAGTTGGACTATTTAGATTAACTGCCTTAAAATTTTGATTAGGTGCTTTATGATTACTAGAAGAAAGAAAATTATTATCATATGCATAATTTTCATAACTCCGGCTTGTTAATGGTTGATATTCATCTGTTGTTCGCTTCACATTTGATCCTTTACACATAAAATATGGTTCTTCTGCTGGATTATCTGGTTTAATCTCAACACATATTTTACCTAAATGTTTTTTACTCCTTCTAAGTTCACTATTACTTCCTTGTAGTTCTTCATTACTTTTGACGACTGTAATACTTATTGCAAGAATTAACAAATTTAATAAAATTAATTTCAAATTCATGTTGTCCAATGTCTTTATCTAAACTGTTTGTTTTCTATTTGATTCAGTCACTTCCTTTTTATATTGTCAAAATTTGCCAGTCAACAATTTTTGGATTCTAATTTATTTAAAATTATTTCATTATAATTTGGATGTTTTTTTTTTGTTCTAAATATATATTTCGAAAATTAAATTAAGAAATAACTAAATTTTTTCTATTTTTATAATAGATTTTCTATTGAAATCAATTTCTTCAAGACAAATATTTATTTATATTCTTTGGGGAAAATGATATATAAAATTTTAATTGGCTAATATTTGGAAAATAAATTTTGTGCAATTCAAATATCAAAAATCAAATTGAATTTTTAAAAATGGAATAATAAAAATTAATTATAAATTTACCAGAATGCAAAATCAACTATAATTATTGCATTAAACATTTTAAATGTGTTATTTGATATTCGAAATTTTCACAATTAATATTACTATATAATTAATGGATAAGTACAAAAATATTGAAAGCTAGGGGTATGCAGTTTTAAATACTGCCAGCCGGACTTCCGATCATTAGATTTAAAGTTATAGTAATCATTTTTAAAATTTAATAAAAGACGGACCGACAGTTCAACATAATATAAAAATTATGGTTTCGCTTATGTTATCGGTTTCAACTGATTCCGTTGGGTTATAGTGGCGGCAAAGCGTCGTATATACCACACTATGGCCTTCTAGCAAGTCGAAGGATTACGTAATTGCAGCATACTTGATGAGTTTCTTTGTTGTAAGGTTCTATTAGAATATAACCTTTACGTCTAGCGAGTGACAGGCAGTGACATATTAGATGTTATCGGGATTACCAGGATTTCTGCAATAGTATTTTTCGATAAATCTAAACCTACGCGCAAATTTTCCGATCAAGCATTGTTCGATGCCGACTGCTGACTTGAATTGTTATAGCGATATGATAATTTATGTACCCTACATATTTTTAGTAATTCAACACGTGGGTAACTCCTTCCAGAACTTTTAGAGTCTCGTTATCCAATATATTCTTGAGAATATATGGCAGTACAACCTGTTCGGATGGTTCTCCACGAGGTTTTTTCGTCATTTTTGGCAAGATCGGTTCAATTTATGATTTTTACCATTCGAATTTTTATGATCCGTAATGCTATATTTTAGAAAGATAACAATTTGAATAAATTTTCTATTCGTTTAATAGTTTTTAAATGGTAACTAATGTAGAAATTTATTATACAAAAATTTAATTTAATAAGACTATTATTTCTAAATGATGAAATGTACTTAAATATCACAACTACAGATAAAAATAAAAATATTTTTATAGTTTCATTAATTATTTTTAAGTGCAATCAACATTTGAAATTTGAATAAACTTTGTTTAGACTTCATAATTAGCTAAGTTTATTTTTAATTCTAAATATTTGCTAAACCAAAAATTGAAAAAAATGGAATAAGAAAATATGAAAAAATTAAAATCATTCATAATTCTGATGTACTAAATATTGTTTTTGTGGATTTTAGTGCAATTACTAACTTCAAGACTTTCGTAAAGTTTGGCTGAAGACTGAAATATTTTGCACAATAAAATTAATATAATAATTATAATTTAATATTATTAATATTTCAAGTTTTAATTTAAATTTTTAGATACTCAAATTCACTTAAAAACTATACAATTTCATTTTATTAATTATATTAAAATTATAAATTAATTAATTATTTTGTACTATAATATTCAATTTTTTTTTCAATAACTGGTGAGAGTTTTTTTAATGCAAAATAATAAAAATATCTTTCCAATTTTTCAAGAGCATCGAAAGTTTTCTGTATTTCAACATTGAAAATTGCATCTTCAAAACTATCCTCGCCAGATTGTGGACATATATTTGAATCTGTTGTAGAACTTTCTGTTGTTTCTGGAGTACTCTCAGTAATTTCCGTTGGATTTTCAGTAATTTCCGTTGTGCTTTCATCAGTTGGTGTTGTTGGTTCAGATGTTTCGACAGGTTCTGTTGTAGGTTCAGGAGTATCCGCTGTGGGGTCTGTTGTTGGTACTGGAGTTTCAACAGGTTCTGTTGTAGGTTCAGGAGTATCCGCTGTTGGATCTGTTGTTGGTACTGGAGTTTCAACAGGTTCTGTTGTAGGTTCAGGAGTATCCGCTGTCGGATCTGTTGTTGGTTCTGGAGTTTCAACAGGTTCCGTTGTAGGTTCAGGACTAGCCGCTGTCGGGTCTGTTGTTGGTACTGGAGTTTCAACAGGTTCCGTTGTAGGTTCAGGAGTAGCCGGTGTCGGGTCTGTTGTTGGTACTGGAGTTTCAACAGGTTCCGTTGTAGGTTCAGGAGTAGCCGCTGTCGGGTCTGTTGTTGGTACTGGAGTTTCAACAGGTTCTGTTGTAGGTTCAGGAGTAGCTGCTGTCGGGAGTGTTGTTGGTTCAGGCGTGTCAGTAGCATCTGTTGGATCACCAGCAGCACGTTTTACTTTAACTTTCATGTTATTTGATTTTAAATGTTTATATTTTTCTTTAAGCATATTTATATTTGATTTGAATACATTTTTCTGTTCAATATTTTCTACAAATGATGATTTAGATTCAATTCCTATAAAAGTTTTATTAGATTTTGAAATTTTAACATAGTTTTCATTATTCGCAGTCAAATTTTCAATTGATGAACTAAAATTCAAATTATTTCTAAAATTTTCTGATAATAAATCATTACAATCAAAATCAGCATCAATGAAAATATTTATATCAAGATTATAATCAGTTTTCAAATTTTCTATAAATTTATAACATTCATTAAGTGCATCTTGCAGAAAATGCATTTCTTCATCATTTTGTAAATTCTTATTTTCAAATCCAGCTGAATTATCAATATTTTTAATTTCGTCTGAACTATAATAATAAAATTACAAGAAAATTAAAATTATTTTAAATAATTTTCCAACTGATGAAAATTATATAAAAGAAAAACCTTATTTGGAAAACATCAATTGTTGGTGCACAAATAAATAATTTTATAATTGTTAATATTAAATTTGTTTGAAATAAAAATTTCATTTTCAATTTATTTAATTTCGAAAGATTTTTTAATACTATTATAAAATTTCCAGAATTTTATGATTTTATATAAGATTTTATAAATTTTATAATAATTGAAAATATAACATAATTTCACGTACTAAGTTGGGGACGGATCTAATAGATAATTAACACGTGCCTCAATAAAAATTAATTGTCATTAAGATTGCGTTGCGGTCCTGTCTTTAAATTAAAATGTGCTTTTTTCAATGTAAAAATATTTAATAAAAATATTATTTATTTAAAATATTAGAAGGTCTTTAATAATATTTAAAATAATATATATAAAAAGAAAACGAACAAAAATTTATTTAAAATATTTTTATGAAATTTTTTATAAATAAACTACATTTGGAAAATTATGTTTTTTCTTCTATTTTTAGACGGTTTAGAGGTAAAATAATTAGTCAAAAGCAGCTAATAGCAGTCCAACAATGTATCCAACATTTAAAAGAAAGTAAATATTAACCAAAAATACGAGCCATAACTGAAAGTCATTAGAACAATTTTATTTTATTGAATAATATTAAACATATAAAGATATCTTCGAAAGAAAAATACTACGACGAATCTTTGGTCAAAGGACCAGTGTCGATTCAATTCAATCACCAATTTATATGGTCTATATCAAGTTTCTAAGGGTCCCTAATTCAATTCGCAACAAACGTGACAAAAAATGCAAAGCCGTCATGAGTAAAGCAGAAGGCTAAAGACCGCAGTTGGAAAGCCAAGAGCAAGGTTGGTCTATTCAGTTGGAAAATGGATGTGTGGCGAAGTCATATATGATTGAAGCTAAAGTCTAGATTTGGTTTGTGAAAGGAAAAGAAGATATAAGAAAAATAATGTCGGATTTTATAATAAGAATTTCATAAGTCTCTTTCAATGGCCCGAAGAACATCAATCCTCAGCATTGCAAACATTTCATTCCATTAATAACGCTGTAATTTCAACGTGATCTGTTGCTTACTATCCACCCGTTTTTCGATTAATCTTTTCATGTGCGTTAAACGTCTTCAACGTGCACAACTCCACAATAATTAGCCAATTATAGTTGAATGTAAAAAATATAAAAAATAAATATTCTACAAAATTTTGACAATTAGCTAAATATTGTCAATAAAAAGATTTTTAATTTACAAACATTTACGATAACTAAATTAACAATAAATATATAAAATTATAATTTTCTAATACTATTGAATTATGGCTCGTACTACTTTATTTATAATAAAAATTTATTTTACTAATTTACTGGGTTAAAAAAACAAAAAATATTTTTTTTTTAGATTGTAACCAAAGAGGATTATTTATTAATTATGGATCAAGAATACGGGTACGTTCAATTGTTGCAAAAATTCAATCAGGCGATCCACAAATTGCAATATTTTTACGTAAATTTGCAACATCAAGAGAATGTGCAACAGCTTTAAATTTATTTTTACGTGACATTGATAAACCATTACTATCAAAGCGGGTACAGAATTTGATTTTAGGTATAGAATTTGAAATAAATAATAATTTACTTTCTTTAATATATTAAAATTTAATTTATCATTTTCTTCATTTTTTTAGCTAATAATTATAGAATATGTCCTCGTATAATTGCATTAGATGCATTAAATTTATTGGCTGAAGATTTGAAAGGTGTTGAACGTGATTTATTTTTATCATTAATGGATTTAATGCAAACATTATCAACTATTGGTAGTTTAAAACCAACTGAATTAAGAGTTTCACATGCACCATATTTATTGATGCCATTACTATTTCCATTTACGGTGAATTTTCATCCAAAATTTTATTATTATTATTATATTATTGTGAAATAAATTTTATAATTGATTTTATTGGTTGCAGAAAGAATTACAACAAATTATATCAAAAAATTGGAAAAGTATTGCTGATATATTAAATGAAATGGTTTTAAATTTTAATTTTTTTCTTGATGATGGTCATTTTCCACCCAGTTCAAATATATTTATAACGTCACTAGCTGAAGAAAATGTAAGTGTATATATAAAAAATATATTAAACATTTTTTAAATTACTCTCTTGGATTCCTGTTCACATCGAATGGGGTGAAAATGTGAACATTAATCAATTTCTTATGTCACATTATCAAATCATCAAGCTTTGTGGCATTATTCTTGTCAGAGAGAAATTGAATAGCAATACAATACAATATCCTCTACAACTACACTGGACACGAAATAAAATGTAAAATGTATACTTATACTAGAAATCTGTCCACGTCGCTGTCCGTTGCAGTGTCGCTTTATTCTGCGGATCGTTCGATTTCAACTTTTCCGCTTTTCCGATTTAAAATATGATATCATTTTATAAAAAATGTTGCTTTTGACATGATTATTTCTATGCTTAAACATTTCAAAGCGTAGCAGCAGAGTTTCTCCAGCATTAAAGTTCGATAACTGATTGTTTTGATCTTATCCTTCAGTTTGTATTACTGATTTTCTATAAGGTGTTGCGAAGTGATAATATTTTTATAGATTTTAGAATTTATATTTTTATTTAAATTAATTTTATATTAAATTTTTCATAAATTAATATTTATTATTTTAATATTTTTCAGAGACTACAGTTCGGTGCTCACCGATCAAGTAAGTATTTTAATTATTTTCAATTAATTTACTAATTTTAAATTCATAATTATTTCAAACTATTTGCATAGAGATTTAGCCATTTTACTTTAAGGAATTTTCAAAATATTTAATTTTAATATTTTCTTCCTTATTTAATTAATCTAATAAATTTATATAAAAATTCTTGCAGGACGAAACGCAAATGCAAATGCATATGAAGATTTCCGTTTAATTATGGCTAGAAATTACAATCATTCGGATTACATTGAAACATCATATATGCTAAGATTTACAAATTTATTTACACAATAAAAAAAAATATATATAAAAAAAAAATTATAAAAAATTATTTTAATTTCCTTTTCTTTTTTAATTATAAATTTAATTAAATAAAATCTACAATAATAAAATAATTAAAATGCATTTTGATTCCATGTTGTTTGTCCAATTTCATTATTATTGGTTGTTGTCATTTGTGTTGATAAACCATTACCACCAAAATTACTTGGATATGATGTCATAACTGAAGACATACCACCACCACCACCAAATCCAGATTGAATTTCCTGGAAAATATCGAAAAAATAAATTGATTTATGTCATAAATTGGTAAATTTTTTATATTGAAATAAAATATAGATTTTTTTTTTCTGTATACTTGATGTTGAACAAAACCATCCATGGCAGAACTTGGTTGTGTTATCACTGAACTAGAAAGTCCACCGCCAATTTCCTTTAAAAAAAATATATATGAAATTATTATTTTTTTGTGATGGAGTCAGCGGAAATAGAGAAATATTCGATATTTTGACGGAAATAATATTAATTTAGATTATAAAAAAATTTGTTGCTATTATTTTTGTATACCTGGTGTTGTTGGAGAAATCCTCCTCCATTATTTTGTGATGGTTGCCAAGATGTATTTGTATTCATATCTGAATCACAAAATCCAAAACACATAATTTAAAAGTTAATATTAAATTGTTTTTAAAACATATTCTAAGTATAAATGAATTAATTCTATTTACCTCTTGTTTTATATACAGAATGATTTTAATTATTGGAGGGAGCTCATAGTATCTCGGTTTATTTATATGAAAATTCTTATTTTTATTACTCTTATAAAATTAATTGATAAGATAATGATTTTTCAAGTGGGAAATAAATTAAATACCTAATATTAAGGGGATCAAGATCAAACTATTAAAATGAACGTTATCTACAAAACCTTATCAAAAAGGATCAACAATGCTTAATGAACAAATTAAACGTTTAAAAGACCATATACTAAATCAGAAATTACAAAATTTATGCTGCTCTGACATATAGAAATTTCAATTTAATTTTAAAATTAATTTTAAATTTATTTCAAAATTTTATTCGACCCACGCAGAATTTAAATTCTACAAAATATCTGGGGGTAGGATAACATTCAACTTTTTAAAATTTTACATTTATTTCAATTAAATGATAGCTATACCTATACCATTTATCTAGGGTTACAGATACTAATAAGCCTTCTAAATAGTACCACTAACGCTGCCGTTGGAGTGGTTCTATATTACGAAAATTTCAATCATTAATTCATTCTTCCACAAAATATAATAGTGGCTGATAGAAAGTTGGACAGTTTTCGATTGCGCACTGAAATTAAGTATTTTTTTAAAAGTTTGTTTGGCCTAAAAAAAAAATTTGGATTTGGAGTTAAAAGGAATGAAATAGTTATCAAAATAAAAAGCAAGACTAACAATAAAAAATAATATCTCAATGACTAGCGACTCCAGAATACAAAACTCTTCAATATAATAGCAAAAATAAATGCAATTACTTTTACTGTCTTTACTGTGAGGCACGATGAACATAGGATAAACCAAATTTCTAATCATTTATCAACAAACAACAATTCTGATAAAAAATAAAATTAAATTTGTCATTTATTTTTTATTATGGATTTTTATTGAAATTTATGTTATCGCATCTTACGATAAAATTTTAAACAAATATTTTTTTTAGATACATAAAAATTGAAATTCATGGAACTTGAATTTATTACAAGATTTTTGTCAATAAAATAGTAAGTATATTTAGTTATCAAATATAAATGTTTTACAATAAGTTTATAACCTACAAATTATTATGCTGCCCCTACATTATACAAGATGTAAATTTTCAATACACTTATTTTAACTTCATTCTGGTTGTCAAATGTAATTTTCAGTTTATACAATCTAATAAAAGTTGAGTGAAAAATAATTATGATTTAATATTTTTTCAATCAATAAAAAATATATATAATCATATAAAAAATGTGTTTTTGACATAAAACGTCAATAAAACGTCGTTTTGATTGTACAACTTCTCCATACACTACACAACTTACAAACAACCATCAACATAAATTAAAATATTTTAATATTACTATTTCTCCAACTGATTTTTCAACCGTAAAAATTGTTGTCGTTGTCTTGTAAACTTACCTACAAACGATACAAGCTTATCAAGTTATCAACACGTTAATCAAAACATGTTGTATAATGTGTGGGCAACATTAGGTTTACTTAAAAGAATTATAAAACGATTTTATTTATCGTATATTATATATTTACGACATTGCATTTATCTGGCCTTCAAATATATAATGCATAAAATGGAAATATCAATAAATATATTAAAAAAAAATCTATTAAATAAATTTTAAATTATTTTTTATGTTCAAATAACATTAAACTTATAAAAGACAATTTATAATTACTAATATAAATTCATTAAATATCAAATTACAATTTTATAAACAAAATATTCTTTATTGTAACTATATATAATTTATCATAAATAAGAATATAAAAATGCTCTATAATTAAATATTTTAAAAACATCATAAAAATGTGGTGTTTTGAAATATTATATTATGCAACGTGATGTATTTTCAAAAATAGTAATTTTATCTGAATTTCCGAAACACAGAAATATTCTTTTTTATATGGTAACAAATTTCTATCTAATATTATTTCAAAAATATTTTAATATTCGTTATTAAAATTACAAATAAGTAATAGTTAATTTGGTCGCGCAATTTTTTTAGAGCTCATTAGTCGCTAGCCGCAAGAAAACTTTAATCGCGATAACTTTATTTTATCGTGGAAACTTTTAATCGCGCACATTTTAATCAAAATTGATGGATAAGCACAAAAGTTAAGTTTATCAAGATTTCTGGGAAAACAGGATAAATCTTTTTTTTGATCGAAAACGTGAAAAAAAAGTTTGTTCAACATAAACAAATAATAATTCATGCTCGATGAAAAGTATACCCAAGAAGATGAGAAGAGTTTAGCTATGAAATATTCGCGATAGTAGAAATGACTATTAGAAGTTATAAATAATTGTAAATTTCCATAATTTAATTTTCTTGCTATTTTGATAACGATAATCAGATATACAATTAATTAAGAGCAAAACATTGAATGTGAAATGTGGCAACATTATACGAATTATTATAACTAAGCAACAATTAGTCGGAACGGAATTAATACTATATGTATACCAAAAAAAAAATTATTAAAGCACTAAAAATGTTCAATATTTTTCATATAATTATCAGCTTATATGTAACATTGTAACTTCTCTATAATCAATCCAACTATTCTTTACGACTTCTTATACAATTTATTTGATCCAGCATGAAAAATGTAATTATATTTTCATTAAAAATTTTAAATGCGACGTCATATTTCAATATAATTAAAATTAAATTGTTTCAATATCACTCAAAAATTTTTAATTATATAAAGTAAATGAAAAGAAACAAAAAGAAAAAAATATAAAATATCAATTTAAAAAGATCATCTTTATCTTGAAATTAAATGAGCCAAATTCACCCAATTATTTATTTCACTTTGTTGTAGATAGAGAGCTGGCAAATGTTTTAAATTTTAGTAAGTTTTAAATTTCTTAGTAATAAGAACCTTTTGAACCATACTCAAAGAGAAATAGAAGATTTGCTAAATCATAATTTGTTCTATTAGTACAACACCGGATAGTACCCTTTAGGTTAGATTAATTAGAGCGACGGCCTTAAGCCACGTATGATTAAGTAGGGTCCTTAGCGTTATCGCTAACTATAAAGAGTTATGAATCACTGTCACTGCCCAAAGATACGTCATGAAGCTCCAAGCATTGCGTGTTATTCGCCAAATTCGGAATCATCCTGAATGATTTTTGAAATATCGAGTTTAGAGAAGAACGCATTCTTGGGGCAAACGTTCTTCGCTAAACTCGAGGAGATTTCAAAAATCAGTGACACGAACACAACTGCTGGACAGAGACACAAAAAATGAAAGCTTAATGTAACCAAGAATAAAATAATACAAAATATTTAGTGTATTTTATTGATGGATTTCACTTAGACTTCATAAATCATTACATCGATAAATGTATGCCCTTCTAAAAACTAAAAAAAAATTGATACTTACACTAATCGATTAATAGTTTCCAGAGCTTCTATAAGTATATCTAAAATTACAAGGCCTAGATATCTAAACGCTTCAATGAATTCCGTAAAAGTGTTGGCATCTCTTAGTCTAAAAGTATTATTTATAAAAATTTATAAATTTATTATAAGCACATTAAAAAAACTAATTATTATACTATAAAAACTATTTTTTTCTATCTGTCAGTAAATAAACTTTACTAATTCTAATGTTTAGTAGATTCTCCATACTAACGAAACTTTGTAGCTTTATTTTATTTATCTTTTTTTTTTGCAATCAAATCCATCATGTTTGCAGTTCCTATAATCAATATTAGTTGAAATCCTGAGTATGGAGGAGGAAATAATACAAGCCACTAAAAAGTAGCACTTTCTTTCCCGGTAAGGAAATCCCTTTTAACAAAACTTTTAAACTCCTCTCAAAACTGTGTATAATTTTGAAAAATAATTTGCAATTCCATAAAAGAAAGAAATTTATTTTACTAGAAAATTATAATTATCTGGATTTACCATCTCAGACTGACTAACCAAAACAGATCATCATACAATTGAGAACATTTTTTGTCTACATCATTTAAAATATTTTTAATAATTTTCGAAAAATATATTTTCTCAGTATCAACGCATAACTCAATTGTACGAGTATACGTTACAAAATCTTGAGAATTAAAAAAAATAAAAATTCTGATTAAACAAAATAATTATTTTATTTACAATAATTATGGCATCAATAATAAATTTTATTACTTATCTACTAATTATTAGTCCAGTTTTTTCATATGTTATAATCAAAGATAACAACAACAACAATGAACCACAAACAAATAATTTTGAAATATCAGAAGAATATACACAAAGTCCACCCAAACAAGTAGTACATCGTCAAAAAATTCCACAACGTGGACAAATCATTGATGATATTTTACCAGAAATTACAACATTTTTAGAATTGGCAAAATCAATAAATGATCCAAAATTAAATAATGATGGTAAGAAATCTGTAATCGATTCAACCGAAGATAATATTAATCAAATGAATTCGAAAAGTGATGAAATTATTGAACGTAAACCATTAAGTTTTGGTGATATACTAACAGTTTTGGCATTATGGAATTTAGCAAATGCATTTAATGATTATAATGTTTCGGATGTATTATCATTTGTTACTGAATCAAATTCAATGAAAAGCCAATCAAATCCATGGCCTGAAATAAAAACACGTCAAAATGATAATAATTATTTATTTTGAAATAAATGGATTAGTTTATTTGAAAATGATTGTAATTGACAAAAAATAATAATAATAATAATGAATAATTGTTTTTTTTTTTAATTGCTTATTAAAATGATTTAGTGAAATAATTTAGATTATACATTTAACCATTTTCAAAAATTGTTAATTTACTAATTGTTTATGACTATGACATACTAACTAAATTATTGTTTAATTTGTATTAATTTGTAATTATTTTACACTATCTAAAGTTTAGTTTATAGAGATAATTTTTAATGTTTTCACAATAATAAATTTCAATATATATTTATATATATATGTATATAAAATGTATAAAAAATTGATTTTGTTAAGCATTTTTATTACTAAAAGTGCAATTTCAGTTCAATGTAAAATTAATAAAGTTGATTAAAGCAGTTTTCGTTTTGCAAATTTAAATATTTTACGTTAATATTTATATAAAAGTATTGGAGAATTGCAAGTGTGTAAGAAGAAAGATATTTCATGTTTGGAGGTCCCATATTAACAATCTGTAGTGCATTCTACGCTCTACGCTCATTTATTCCAATTAAATAATAAAATCTTAACACGTAAATACGAAATGCTTCATGGAGTTAATCTAAAATTAATGTTTACTAATTTTAATTAGTCTCATTAAATTAATGTAGGTGGATATAAGAATTTTATAATGAGTTTGCTCACAGCCAACAATTAAAACATGATGGACAAGTAAATACATATTACTAGAAATCGCGGACTAGGCTGTAAAATTCTACTACTTTTTGGAAATGATAAAGTAATGAAAATCTCAATAGCACACCACATTTCTGTTTTAAACTTAACAAAATATGTTTAAAAAACAACTAAATTTGAATATTTTTTTATTGATTTTGTGAAATATATGTAATTATAAAATGTCTAGAAGTTTAAATAATATTAATTTAACCAGTCACAGCTCTATCCAACAATACTGCTAATGATATTGGAGACCAATTCGTAAAACTGCCATCACTCATCATCAGAACAGCTCGATCAATATAACAAAATAATTTTCCAATTCTATACACCTGCAAAACAAGAAATAATAATTTTAAATATAACATTAAATTGTAATTTTTATTATTTACTTGTTTGCCAAATTCTCTCCTGCCGGGCATTGGTGCAAATATGATTCCGCGTTCAGCACATTTCTGTGAAACTAATTCTTTAAATTCTAATTGTGGTGGTGGTGGTATTTGTAAGTCCATTAAAGCTGGCGGTGGTCCAATTGTAGATACTCCAGTAGAATTACTAGCTGATGTCATTTGTGGTTGTGGTACAGGTTGTGGTGGTATATCCATATTTTGTGCACCAGTTGCACGGTGCATTAATTCTAATGCACGCCTAAAATGTTCTTTAATATTTGTCTGTTCTAATATATCGTCTGATATTAAACTTTTCCATCCTGTATACCATCTAGAAATTTGTTCTAAATTTGGTGATTGATTTAACCATAAAACTAATGTTTGCATCCATTTTGGGAAAAAATATTTATCTAATAATTGTGCCATTAATAGTATTGAAATTAATTCATGCCATTCCCATACTTGATTCCACATTTCTAAATCCTGTTGTAATGGATTTATTATGTATTCATTTAAAACAATTTGTAATTTTGGTATAATATTTTGTAATAGAAAACTTTGCATTTCACCATCAGGAAATGCTTGTTTCCATGGTGTTAACATTGCTCTAGCAGAACGATCTTGTGGTGTCCATGCTTGTAAAGCATTACCAAGTTTATCACGAATTGTTGGATAAATAAATTCTTCCATTTTATGACCTAAAATACCACTCCATGGTAATATCCAAATATGTATTGGAACTGTATCAGTTAATGGATCCCATTCTTGTACAGCAGATGATAAACGTGGTAATATTATTTGTTCTAATACATTATCTAATATCCATGTTGGTAAAACTGGTGCCCATGTATCTAATAAAGCAGCCATTTGTTGATGATTCTTTGGATTCCATTCGGCTGAACATAAACGTAATTTTGGCATAACACCAGACCAAATTAATGATGAATATGGATCGAAAACATTACGTGTTTCAGCTTGATGCATTCCTAAATAATTGACAACAAAAATTTAAAGTTTTTTTATGTTTCGAATAAATTATATTTAAAAAAAAAATTACCTAAAACAGTTTTCCATTTTTTAATTTTCTCTACATATTTAGTTGGTTCCTCTAATGGTTTCCAATTTCTTAATTCATTATTTACTAATGGCGCAACTACACCAGCTGCTAAATCGCCTAATCCAAATTCCTTATATTCACCAGCAAAATCAGTTTGTAATTCAATAAATATTTTTTCAGCACGTTCTAATGTTAATGGACTATTTTCTTCACTTGGATTTGTTAAATTTTCAACTAAAAATAATGCTTTTTCCAATGTATTTAAATGATCTTCTTCTAATCTAACAATTTTCTCTAAATTTTCTTTATCATGTTCATATTGTTTTTGTTTATCATTTGCATCACGTTCATTTTTATCAATTGATATAATTTCTTGTTCACACATATCAACAATTAAATTTAAATTATGCATTAATTCTGGTAATATAAAATTTGTACATTTTTTAGCTTGTCGATGTTCATATAATTCTTCATCAATAACTTTTGTTTGACCAAGTGCATGATAACCACTTAGAACACGTTTTTCTGGTCCAGTCATATCAATAACAGTAACATTACTTAATTTATTGCTAATAAAATAAATTTCAGAATTGTATTTTAATTTATTCTTATTAGAATATTTATTACGATGATTATACCTAAATTTATCAGATAGAATTGACGGTGTTTTTTTACCCTTTTCAATTACTTCTTGTACACTACGATAATAATAACGCGTTTTTTTATCTTTTTTATCATCTTTTTTCCATTGATTTAGTTTTTCTTTGAATTCTTTTGCTTCTCGGACATCTTCATCAATAATTACTTGTTGAACCTAAAAAATTTTTTTTTTGTAAATTTGATATATTATATAATATTCATAATAATCTTACTTTTTGTCCTCCAACAGTAGCTAATTTCTCTGGTCCATATGCACCAATAGCACCACGTCCTTTACGTACATGTGCCTGGACTGGTTGTGCAATACCTTGTAGAGTTTTGCCTAAACCTTTACCTGGTTCATAGCCCATTTGAAGTAAAAGTTTAGCACCAATTCCTTTTGTATGTTGTTCCCATGATGCAACTTTATTTGTACCACCACCACCCGCGCCAGAATTTTGATGCGATGATCCCGAACCAAAACCAGCTCTAGCTGAATTTTGGACTATTGGTTGTCGTTCATCTTCAGATTCTGATGATGTATTATCAATATCGGATGATTGATTTAATTGTTTGCGTCCAAATCCAGTATGTTCTTCCTCTAATATTAAATAAATTTTAATTTTAAAAATATTTGACATTTTGACTATTTTTTATATTTTTTACCTTCATCAGTTATTTGTGAATCATCTTCTTCTTTTTTTTCAGGTTTTTTGCCGGCTTGTTGAATTCCGCCCGCAACAAAATTTACTGGTGCTGAATAATCTTTTGTTTTATTATTATTTCCTCCGACTCGACCTCGACGGCCGCGTCTTCCTGTTAATTCTTCTTCTATTTCATTTTCGCTATCATCGTCAGCCCAAATACCTTTAAATAAAGTAGTTATTAGAAGATGCAAATTATAATTTATTTACATTTTTACCATAAATTTGTTGGTTTTTTGTTGGTCTTCGCCGATTACGATTTGGATTGAATTCATTTTGTAAATCATAATCGGTTACTTCAAAACGTTCATACTCATTATCAGACATTTGTAATGAAGTTTTTAACACATAAAATAAATTTTTAAAAAACTTTAATCACTTTTTCTATTTTTGTTTACCATAACCATATAAACTAATAAACTGTCAGAGATGAAACTTGTAAATAATAATGCTTTCCATTTCATTACAAAATGACATTCCAGAATTTCTATTTTAATACCCTACCTCCACAGTATAATTCACTTTGACCGTTCTGTAAATATAATATGGTATATGGCCTTTGGCTTTGGCTGTTGCATTATTGGTGAGAAGAGTTAATACCATTTAGCACTTACCTACATTGTTTTGTAAGTGCCAAAATATGAAAAAAAAATATATAAAACATGAATATATTTCTTGTGGAAATTTGTTAAAAATTCTTATTAATTTGACAAAAATTATACGTGATGTTCATGTTTATGTATATTATTCTGGATTTGCACTGCTCTATTTAGACGTGATGGAACTTCATAACAAATAAAAATTTCGTACTCATTTTTAAATTTAAATATTTGAAATTAAAATTAGTATGTATAAAATTAATAGTTTTTTTTTTAATAAAAAAAACATATTATAAGTTATAATATTATTTTATTCTTTCAAATATAAATTTGCATTTAAAACTAAAACTAACAATCTTTCGTCGAGTTATATATACACAAAGCTTTAAACAGAGCAAAAGATAACGATTAAAAATAGAGTAGTCTAAAAATTATATCTTTGACGTAGAAAAGTTTTTATACCATGCAATATAAATTTCAATTCGAGAAAATAAATAGCTGTTTAGTAAATAAGTGCTTGAAGAATCTTAAGTGCTAAATACATAATTATAGTTCCGAACGTAGCTCTGATTAAGCCTATAGCTAACGCCCGACTCCAACTGACGAATAACGAATCTAGACTGTATCTGGATTATTTTGACAACAATTGTTGGATTTTTTTCTAATTCTAATTTTCGTTTATGGAAATAAAAATAAAAATTATATTATAAATTGGAAATGATGTGTATTCAATAATTTACTAATTCATATAATTCATTAAAATGTCGGCAAGAAAAAAGGTAATATTAAAATTAAAAATATTAAGTTTATTATAGACAGTATTTATTTGTTGTATATTAATTTATAAAATTGTGTATCGATAATTTTAGAGTACAAGCAGTGACGAATCAAGTTCTGGTTCATCTACAGAATCAACTTCATCCAGTGGCTCAGAATCAGGTTCCGATACGGGGTCAAGTGGATCAGAATCAGACTCATCTAGTTCAACTGATCATGGAAAACAATTACCAACAAATTCAAATACAGCCTCTCGCTTGCAAACAACAACCACTACCACTAGTATCGCCAACAATTCCAAATCCACAACAGCAGCTTTCCGACGTAAAAGTTCAGAAACAAAAAATAAAATAATACTCGATGAAAAAGTGAAAGATTCTGTTATAAATTCAAAGGCAGTTAAAGCAACAGTAGTAAATCGTGGCCAGCGTTTATCAAAAAGTAGTGTCTATTCTAGTGATGAGCATGAAGAGAATAGTCCAGTTAAAAAATCATTAACAACAAAATCGGCCTCTATTCAAAGTCATAAAAAGAATATACAAAGTGATAATAAAAAATCAGTTCTACCAGCGAATACATCTTCAGGTGGTAAGGCACCACCAGCAGTTGTTAAACAACAACAACAACAGCATAGTTCTGCAAAAATAACAAAACACCAACAACAACAGTCAGAAATAAAATCCAAACATAAAAATCCTATAAATGAAAATAAAAGTATTTTTTCTCCAGACAATTCATCAGATTCTGATAATAAAGAAAAATTTAATGAAAAGAATTTATCTAAAACAGCTCCACTAGTAAAACAACATAAAAATACACCACAACCACCAGTAGTTAAAGCAAAACCAAAACCAAATATAAGAAAAACATCAGTTAATTCACAATCAGTGAAAAAAGCGGATAGAAAACGTTCTATATCAACAGATACATCATCATCTACAGATGATGAATCATCAACAAATTCATCTACCCATTCAGATGATGATGATGACAGTGATTCTAGTTCACATTCATCACCACCAAATAAAAAACCTACTACTAATTCATTAGTTGGAACGCTTAAAAAACAATCAAGTACAACAACAACAGTAGCACCAATACCAGCTGTATTAAAACAAATTGTAAATAAATCAAATAATAATACAAAAACTGTTGTTCTATCAGATTCAGATAATCAAGGAACAACAACATCAATTGCACCAGTAAATAAACAACAACAAACTGTACGTAAATTAACACGTTCATCGAGTACACGAAAATCAAAACATTTAACTGGTAAACCAAGTGATACAGATTCAGATATTGAATTAAATAAAAGTCGTTCAATATCAAAAAGTCCAGTTAAAAAATCATCAATTAATATTGTTACAAAATCGAAAACAAAAGTTAAAAAATCTGAAATTATATTAGCAAATTCATTAATGCGTACATCATCATCGAATAATAATACAACAACAACTGGTGAAGATGGTGGTGCTATTTCACCAGTACCAGAAATCCAAAAATGTCCAATTGAAGGTTGTGATTCAAGTGGTCATTTAAGTGGTAATCATAATAAACATTTTTTACCAGAAGCATGTCCAATATTTCATAATATGTCAACGTCAGAATGTAAAGATCGTACAAATGATAGAAAATTACGTGAAGATGAACAAAGTAAAATTATAGCACATTATGATGCACAAAAAATCAAAATACCAACATCAGAACAAAAATTATATTTAGCAAAAATTCGTGATGCAAGGGCACGTTTTAAACCATTAATACCATTTCCAATGGCAACAACAGCAAATGAGAAAACGAAAATTTTTAAACATATTATATTAGATCGTAAACGTGAACCAAATTTAATTGGTTTAGTGTCGGATTATGATTTGCAATTATTCCGTGAAGCACAGGCAATATCAAGTGAAAAAATTGAAAAAGAATTTAAAGATTTGCCAGTTGGTAAAGGAATTAAGTAAGTTTATTAAATGGATTGCACGAACCATCCAAAAAAAATAATAATTCCATTTTTAATTTTTAGGTACATTTTAATGGGTAAACATCAAATGAAAGTTTGGTATCAATCACCATATCCGGAAGATGTTGCCCGAATACCAAAAATGTATATTTGTGAATTTTGTTTACGTTATCAAAAATCAGAAATTAGTATGAAAAGACATTCAACTAAATGTGTATGGCGACATCCACCCGGTGATGAAATTTATCGTAAGGGTAAATTACAAGTATGGCAAGTTGATGGTAAAAAACATAAACAATTTTGTCAACATTTATGTTTACTGGCAAAATTCTTTTTGGATCATAAAACATTATATTATGAAGTTGAACCATTTTTATTTTATGTAATGACATTAGCTAATTATGAAGGTTGTCATATTGTTGGCTATTTTAGTAAGGTAAATTTCCTATATTATATATTTATATGTTTTTATTTTTAATTAAATTTATGTTTTCTAGGAAAAAAATTCATATCTTAATTATAATGTTTCATGTATTCTGACATTACCACCGTACCAAAGAAAAGGTTACGGCCGTTTACTTATTGACTTTAGTATGTATATTAAATTAATAGAGAATTTTATAAATTATTAATATATTATATTTATAAAGGTTATCTATTGACACGAGTTGAAAATAAAATTGGATCTCCAGAAAAACCATTATCTGATCTCGGATTAATATCATATCGTTCATATTGGAAAGATGTTTTATTAGACTTTTTATGTACACGAACTGGAACAACATTAAGCATTAAAGATCTATCACAAGTATAATTATTATTTTTAATTAAATATCTTCAATTATATTTTTTATTTCATTTATCAATTAATTTAAGGAAATGGCAATAAATTCTTATGATATTGTTAGTACATTACAAGCATTAGGTATGATGAAATATTGGAAAGGAAAACATATTGTCCTGAAAAAACAAGTAATTTAAATAATTATTTTAAAATTATAGTTTTTAAAATTATATATATATATATTTTAAGGATGTGCTGGAAGAATATGAAGAACGAATAAAACGTCGTGGAAATTTTCCAAAAATTGATGCTTCTTGTTTACGATGGAATCCATTTATTCCGCCACAGACATGTGGTTCAACATAATTTGGATATAGTTTTTTAATTTGTGCAAAAATAAATTTATTTATTTCTAGTTTTTATTTTTTTTAAGTTTAAAGACAAAAATTACATTATCAATTATATTTTTTTTTGTATTGACTGAGATAATTTTATAATTAAATATTATTAAAAGTTTTAAGAAAAAAAAAAAAAATTTATTAAATACAATAATAGATGATAATATTAAATAGTTTAGAAAGGTTTTATATAAAAATTTATTAAGGCTTTAATTATTTTGATATTACTACTAGCTTAGAACTATTTTCTTTTCTGCATATCGTATTCAGTAAGATTTATATTTAATTTATAATGAAATTAAACTGCAACCATATCGATTTTTTATAATGGAATGAAGATTTTATAAAGTCTGAATCGATTATTGAATATTTAATGAGTTGACATTTAGCACAAAACGTAAGTTTTTATATAATATCAATTGAAGCTTGTTTTACTTTTAAGAGTTAAAACAAAAAATACCGACTTGGATTTTTTTACATTCTGATTATTTCCTAGTTACAATCCATATTTATAAAGGTATACAAGAGACAAGACAACATTATTAAGTTAATTTATTTGCAATTGAGAACCTAAATTGTTGAATATTAATTTATGTAGTTTTGCGCACAAAAATTTCGAAAACTGAATAATAAAAAAATCATTTGACAAATAAATTTACTGATAATAAAAACTTCCAAATAATATTAGATTACTAGAGGCTGGAGCAGTGTTGATTTTTTTGATGGCAATGGCAATTTAAATGGTTAAGATTGTAACACTCTTTAATATTGTCATTGTAGAGTAGTTTTCATATAAAACTGATTATTTTTCTATTTTTATTCAAAAATTCAATTTATAGATAATCATTATAAGAATAAATAATAAAATTCACTAATAAGAAACAATTTTTCTTATTGTCAGTGTTAATTTTGCAGTCAGTAAATTAAGAGTGTACACAGAATAATAAATTATTTTATTGAATTTTTATCAAAAATAAATTTTAATTTATTTACTACCGTAATAAAATTAAACTGATATGATCTTAATAATTTTTAAACAAAAATGTATTATAATTTTATTAATTTTAACAACATTTTGTGAATCTCGAGAATATGATATTTTAGAAAATCTTCCAGATGTGAACATAACACATCATAATGGTATATATCGATATCCATCAGGATTAAAATCAAAATTAACATCTAAATATGATTTAATTTTTGAAACTGAAGAAATTGTTAAATTTACATTTCTTATGAAATTTCGTTATAATTTACTACATTCAAAAGTCAAAACAGTTTTTGCATTACATTTATATGGTGAAAATACTTACTTAGGTATCGAACATAGATATAAAGAAGATCAATTTTATTTTTGTTTTGGTAATCATATAAATTGTCAAGATGGATCAATATCAGCACCAGAAGTATATACACATTTAAATATTGTATAAGTTTCTGCAAGATTGAAAATTCTTTATTTGAATTATAGATTTTTGATGGAAAATGGCATACAATATTAGCGAAATATAATAATGGAATTCTAACCATTAATATTGATTGCAAAAAACCACAATACTATGTTAAGTTATATAAATCATATTCACGTGGCAATAAGTCTTTTGATATGTATTTAGTAACTGATGGATCACATACTTTCAACGTAAACTAAATCAATAACATTCCAATTTTCTGCTAATTGTCAAATTTTTGTAAATAGATTGAATTATCCGAATTTAAATTATATAGTGGAAATCATAATGTAGACAGTAATTGTGCAGAAAAATATACAAATGCCAATATAAATCAAGCTACAAGAGTATAAAGCATAATTTATTATAATAATTGTGAAATAAATAAATTTTTATAGGGTGATCAAGGACTAGGAGGCTTACCTGGATTAAATGGAATGATTGGTAGTCGGGTATTAATTATTTAAATAGGTTTGATTTTATTTTGTGGAAACATAGTTTTTATTTTAGGGTGCTCCTGGTGTTGTAGGAAAAATTGGTGAACCTGGACTACAGGGTCCAATAGGACAAAATGGTTTACCTGGACCGAAAGGAGAAACTGGTTCTCCAGGATCAAGTGTACTTTCAAATATATTTATCATAAATTTGAAATTTAACGAAATATATTTTCATATTAAAGGTAATATTAGAATCAGCAACGAGTAATAATTTTATAGTTGGTCCACCTGGTGATAAAGGTATAAAAGGTATTAGAGGTCAGAAAGGATTTACTGGAAAGTTATCACCTAGTGAAATTGATAAAAACGAATTAAAAGTGATGATTGCCGAAGTAATTGAAGGTATAAATTTTGTAATTTAAATAAAATTAATTGAAAATTATAATGTGGTTTCTTTTATCCCACAGAATTTTTAGTATCCGGTCCAAAAGGACCACTTGACGATGAAATACCTGCTGTACAATATTAATTTAACATAAGTTTATTGTTAATGTTATAATAAAACTTATGTACCACAATATATTATCAATCATAAATTGTAAAATGTTTATTTAAAAATATAATTTCATTTTTATTTTCATGGAATTTTTTTTCTTTCTTTACAATGGCGCTACAGTTCAAATCGAGTCCTGGCGTCCTCAAAGAGGTTTCGTCACATTTTATTGCAATTTATTAGAATGAAAATTATACAAATATTATACTAAGAAAATAATGATAAACAAATATATATTTATACTTATACATATAAATAAATTTATAACAATTTTAAATAAAATGATAATTCATTATCAGTAAGGAAATTCCACATAATAATATTAATTTAATAACAAAAATATTCAGATTAATTAGTAATATTTTGGAATTGTGCTCAATAAGATGATATAAATTAATATTGTGAACATTAATTTAATAATTATTAAACTTAAAATAAATCAAAATAAAACGAAAATAAAAATTATAAAAATGGTCCAACTTAATAATTTAATAACATTTGTAATTATATTTTTCATTCTAACAACATTTTGTGAATCTCAAGAATATGATATTTTAAAAAATCTCAAAGATATGTATAATAAACATGATAATTATATATTTACATATAAATCTGGATTAAAATCAACATTAAGCTCATCAAAAAATATGATTTTTGGACCTGAAAAAATTACTTCATTTACGTATTTAATGAAATTTCGTTATATAGATTCATATGCAATGAATTTTTTTACAATTCGAATTTATGGTGAAGATATTTATATTGGTTTTGAACATAAATATCCAGAAAAAGAAATTTCTTTCTGTATTGGTACTATAGACGATTGTGCAGAAGGATCAATTTCAGCACCAGAGGTAATTTTATAAAAGAAAACTAATAATTGATTAGCTTATAGAGAGAGTCAAAACCGAAATATCGGTTATTTAATGTTTTCGGTTTCGTTCTGGGTTTGACTCTCTGATATATACTGATTGAAATTTCGATTAATTGAACAAAATTGAACAGTGAATATTTAAATTTGAATTACATAGATAATTCAAATAGTTTAAAAGGTTATCAAAATATATTATGTTTTACCTGATACCGAATTAATATTTTCCTGTTTAAAACAATTTTTTTTTAAATATATTTTCAATAGCTCATTCACATTATACTTGATAATCAAGTAATAGTTAATTTTATCGAAATTATGTAATATAGAAATTAAATATTTGTGTTCTTAATTTTGTGAAATTACATTCAAATTAAATTTTGAATCCGATAATATCGATTTTTTTTTGACAATTCGTCGGCTGGAAAATTGTTTACTCCAGAAGCCATTTCCAGTTTTTTTTTTACTTGAAGATTGATTTTATGATTTTGAAGCATGATTTTCTAAAACATTTTAAGCTATCTTTTATCGCTATAGAGATATTAATCATGGATGAACACAATTTCAGGTTACAAATAGTAATAATAAGTCATTTAATCGATATATGTAGCTTCTAAAAAATATAGATTCTCTTACAGAATTATAAATAGTTTTTTTTTTTTTTTAATTTATTCTAGTAAAATTTGAATTAAAAAAAATTAAAATTGAATTATTTGTCAACTAAATGGCGTATGGAACAAATAAATTTTTAGCCGACGAATCATTTCCCGCTGTAAACACTGGTCTGATATGTTACATATTTACCACTTTTACATAACACAATTATTACATTATTTAAAAAATAAAAACTGGACCCATATAATTAAATATGATTGGTGGTTCTCTATAAAAAATACATCAAATTCCATATGAAATTAATTCAAAATTAAGTTAAAGTAATTAAATTTTAAATTTAATTTAATTATAATGTGAATAATGCTAAAACTAATTATAATTAATATATTGATTTAGATTTGATATTGATTAAAAATTTATATAATTTATTAGATTTTTAATGGAGAGTGGCATACAATGATATTGAGTTACAATGATGGATTGGTTGAAATTAAATTAGCTTGTAAATTGATAAATATATTTAATATTCCGATAAATTTAAATCGTGGTAACAATCCATATGAGATAATACTGAAATTAGATACCAACCACCTACCTATGATTGTAAAGTATTTTAATATTTCATATTATACAAAATTATCTTAAATATAAATTATAATTTAAACAGCTTCAATTAGAGGAATTGAAATTATTTAGTGGCATATACAAAGTGGACGAATGTAGTAATAAAAATAATCATGTAATTAAAACTGGGACTAACACTGAGATTAGAACTGAGCGTATTGAAATAAAGGTGAAAAAAATAATTATGAATCAAAAAAATTTACATTAAATAAATATTCTTGATCCTATAGGGTGAACGCGGACCAATAGGACCACCAGGAATTACTGTAAATTTGAAATTATTTTTAAAAAAATTTAATTTTAAGAAGTAGAATAAAATTTATAGGGTGTACCGGGTCTTCCTGGTGTAAAAGGTGTACAAGGTCCAATTGGACCACCAGGAATACCAGGAATAAAAGGAAATTCTGGATTAAATGGACCTAAAGGTGAAAAAGGAGTAACTGGACCACCTGGTTCAACAGTATGATAATTTTATATAAATTTATATAGATTGTATTTATATCGATATTATTATTATATAGATTGAATTAAGAGGAACTAATACGGATTCGGGTCCAGAAGTTGGACCAAAAGGTGAGAGAGGACCACAAGGTGAAGTTGGTGATAAAGGATATTCTGGTCTAATTACTCTTGATCCTGAATATATAATAGAATTAAAAAAATTGATTCGAAATATGTTTATAGGTAAAATTAATAATATTTTTAATTTAATTATGAATAAAATATTTTTTTTTTATTTTTCAAGAATTTTTATCTGATGAACTTGAATATTCGGAAATAAATTTAAAAGAAATTTAACAGCAATAAAATTTTGTAATTTAAATAAAATTAATTGAAAATTATAATATGTTTTATTTTATCCCACAGAATTTTTAGTATCGGGTCCAAAAGAGACGCTTAACAATTATGTAAATACGGTATCATATTAATTTAACATAAGTTTATTGTTAATAGTTAATGTTATAATAATACTTATGTACCACAATAGCAGCCAGGTTTATAAGCCGTACCCCATTATCGGTGATGGTATCATGGGCGTTGTGCACTCCGACGGTGTTTCCAAAGATGGGCTCCTTGCCAATCTTGGCATTAAAATTCCTACGACTATTTAAAATTCCTAAACATCATAGTTTTTCAAGCCTGTCATAGAAAGTATCTTTGTCCGCTACGTCAGATTCTTCGGTAGGAGCATGAGCATGAGCACAGATTATGCTGATATTAAAGTATTTGGCTTTCCAGCTTATAACTTTAGTTTTTAATATTGGTCCCACCAATATTAAATGATATTATGATATACATATAGCAGTGTTTCTCTCTAATTCCATTTCCTGTCCAGCTCATTTCTTGAATTGCGATTACATTAATATCAGGTAGAAAAATATTGTTAGTGTAAATTGGTAGGTAACAAAAATTGTTCGCAGCAAAACTACTTTTGATTGTGTTCGGTAAATACTTTTTCGTACGTTGGCTGCGTACGCAGTTGATTCTGCTCGGGCTATGATGTTAATATGACATTTACCAGCGTTGCTTACGGAAAAAGTTAAAAGTTGGTTAACTCTTTTCTCGATTCTGCGACGAGGCTGCGTAGTGCGTAGACCTGCGTTTTTTATAATCGGTTTCATATATTTTTTTATACATTTTAACTTTTTTGGCATTTCTTATGTAGGCAGTGTTATGTATTCTGCGTTGATTCTGCTCGGGCTATAAAGAATAATATACTACATATCAATAGATAATAGAAAATATATCTTCGATAAGGCTATTAGCTTATAATATTTTCTCCGATTCATTTTTTCTCCTATAATATTAATAATAATTATATAAATTATATTTATTTGTTATAAAATTTAAATTATTCTTGCTGATATAGCTCAAAACAAAAATAAATGGAAAAGTTTGGTGGGAGATTTTACCAGAAATATATAAATAATGAAGGTAATAGAAGTATAAGTAAACGAGTTCAGAAATTTGAAAAATTAAAAATATGTCAAATTAAAAGTAACAATTGAATTTACATAAAAAAATTATTGGATTACATTTTATCACATTTAATTAAAGTAAAGAAAATGAAATTAATTAAAGTAAAGTTTAATAAACAAAAAATTATACATGTAATTAAGAAATAAGGGTGTAATTTATAAAAAGCTAATAATAATAATAATAATATGAAATATATAAAATAATAAATAGCAAACAAATAAAATGATAATTTGTTATCAGTAAGAAATTTTCATATAAATATTATATATTTAATAAAAAATATTCAGATTAATTAGTAATATTTTGGAATTGTGCTCAATAAGATGATATAAAGTAATATTGTGAACATTAATTTAATAATTATACTTAAAATAAATCAAAATAAAACGAAAATAAAAATTATAAAAATGTTCCAACTTAATAATTTAATAACATTTGTAATTATATTTTTCATTCTAACAACATTTTGTGAATCTCGAGAATATGATATTTTAGAAAATCTTCCAGATGTGAACATAACACATCATGATGGTATATATCGATATCCATCAGGATTAAAATCAAAATTAACATCTAAATATGATTTAATTTTTGAAACTGAAGAAATTGTTAAATTTACATTTCTTATGAAATTTCGTTATAATTTGTTACATTCAAAAGTCAAAACTGTTTTTGCATTGAATTTATATGGTGAAAATACTTACTTAGGTATCGAACATAGATATAAAGATGATGAATTTTATTTTTGTTTTGGTACCAGGCAAAAATGTCTAAATGGATCAATGTCAGCACCAGAAGTATAAAAATTTAAATATATTATACAATTTTCTTCAAGATTGAAAATTCTTTATTTTATTTATAGATTTTTGATGGAGAATGGCACACAATATTAGCGAAATATAATAGTGGAAATGTATCTATTAATATTGATTGTAAAATACCGAAAAACTATGTAAAGTTAAATAAATCATATTCACGTGGCAATAAGGCTTTTAATATGTATTTAATAACGGATGAATCACATACTTTCAATGTATACTAAATCAATAAAAATCTATTTTTTTACTAATTGTCAAATTTTTGTAAATAGATTGAATTATCCGAATTTAAATTATATAGTGGAAATCATAATGTAGACAGTAATTGTGCAGCAAAATATACAAATCCAGCTACAAGGGTAAAATCTTAAGCATAATATATTAATAATTGTGAAATAAACAAATTTTTATAGGGTGATCAAGGACTACAAGGGAGTCGTGGATATCCTGGAATGATTGGTCTTCGGGTATTAATTATTTAAATAGGTTTTTTTTTGTGTAAACATTATAGTTTTTATTTTAGGGTGCGCCTGGTGTTGTAGGAAAAATTGGTGAACCTGGACTACAGGGTCCAACAGGACAAAGAGGTTTACCTGGACCGAAAGGAGAACCTGGTTCACCAGGATCAAGTGTACGTTCAAATATATTTATTATAAATTTGAAATTTAACGATATATATTTTCATTTTAAAGGTAATATTAGAATCAGCAACGAGTAATAATTTTATAGTTGGTCCACCTGGTGATAAAGGTATAAAAGGTATTAGAGGTCAGAAAGGATTTACTGGAAAGTTATCACCTAGTGAAATTGATAAAAACGAATTAAAAGTGATGATTGCCGAAGTAATTGAAGGTATAAATTTTGTAATTTAAATAAAATTAATTGAAAATTATAATGTGTTTTCTTTTATCCCACAGAATTTTTAGTATCCGGTCCAAAAGGACCACTTGACGATGAAATATCTGCTGTACAATATTAATTTAACATAAGTTTATTGTTAATGTTATAATAAAACTTATGTACCACAATATATTATCAATCATAAATTGTAAAATGTTTATTTAAAAATATAATTTCATTTTTATTTTCATGGAATTTTTTTTCTTTCTTTACAATGGCGCTACAGTTCAAATCGAGTCCTGGCGTCCTCAAAGAGGTTTTGTCACATTTTATTGCAATTTATTAGAATGAAAATTATACAAATATTATACTAAGAAAATAATGATAAACAAATATATATTTATACTTATACATATAAATAAATTTATAACAATTTTAAATAAAATGATAATTCATTATCAGTTAGGAAATTCCACATAATAATATTAATTTAATAACAAAAATATTCAGATTAATTAGTAATATTTTGGAATTGTGCTCAATAAGATGATATAAATTAATATTGTGAACATTAATTTAATAATTATACTTAAAATTAATCAAAATAAAACGAAAATAAAAATTATAAAAATGGTCCAACTTAATAATTTAATAACATTTGTAATTATATTCTTCATTCTAACAACATTTTGTGAACCTCGAGAATATGATATTTTAGAAAATCTCAAAGATATGTATAATAAACATGATAATTATATATTTACATATAAATCTGGATTAAAATCAACATTAAGATCATCAAAAAATATGATTTTTGGACCTGAAAAAATTACTTCATTTACGTATTTAATGAAATTTCGTTATATAGATTCATATGCAATGAATTTTTTTACAATTCGAATTTATGGTGAAGATATTTATATTGGTTTTGATCATAAATATCCACAAAAAGAAATTTCTTTCTGTATTGGTACTAAAAACAATTGTGCAGAAGGATCAATTTCAGCACCAGAGGTAAATATTAAGCACTGCAGAGACCCATATAATTAAATTTAATTTAATTATAACGTGAATAATACTATAACTAATTATAATTAATATATTGATTTAGATTTGATATTGATTAAAAATTTATAATAATTTATTAGATTTTTAATGGAGAGTGGCATACAATGATATTGAGTTACAATGATGGATTGGTTGAAATTAAATTAGCTTGTAAATTGATAAATATATTTAATATTCCGAAAAATTTAAATCGTGGTAACAATGCATATGAGATAATACTGAAATTAGATACCAACCACCTACCTATGAGTGTAAAGTATTTTAATAATATTTCTTATTATACAAAATTATCTTAAATATAAATTATAATTTAAACAGCTTCAATTAGAGGAATTGAAATTATTTAGTGGCACATACAAAGTGGACGAATGTAGTAATAAAAATAATCATGTAATTAAAACTGGGACTAACACTGAGATTAGAACTGAGCGTATTGAAATAAAGGTGAAAAAAATAATTATGAATCAAAAAAATTTACATTAAATAAATATTCTTGATCCTATAGGGTGAACGCGGACCAATAGGACCACCAGGAATTACTGTAAATTTGAAATTATTTTTAAAAAAATTTAATTTTAAGAAGTAGAATAAAATTTATAGGGTGTACCGGGTCTTCCTGGTGTAAAAGGTGTACAAGGTCCAATTGGACCACCAGGAATACCAGGAATAAAAGGAAATTCTGGATTAAATGGACCTAAAGGTGAAAAGGGAGTAACTGGACCACCTGGTTCAACAGTATGATAATTTTATATAAATTTATATAGATTGTATTTATATCGAATTATTATTATATAGATTGAATTAAGAGGAACCAATACGGATTCGGGTCCAGAAGTTGGACCAAAAGGTGAGAGAGGACCACAAGGTGAAGTTGGTGATAAAGGATATTCTGGTCTAATTACTCTTGATCCTGCATATATAATAGAATTAAAAAAATTGATTCGAAATATGTTTATAGGTAAAATTAATAATATTTTTAATTTAATTATGAATAAAATATTTTTTTTTTATTTTTCAAGAATTTTTATCTGATGAACTTGAATATTCGGAAATAAATTTAAAAGAAATTGAACAGCAATAAAATTAAATTTTGATATTTTAGATTACATATTAATTAACAACATATTTTTTGATTGTATATTTAATTTTCAAAATTATATAATTTTTATGATTACAAATTTTTGATGTTTAAGACTTATACAATATCGACGAAAATATCCTTTTACAATATCCTAAATTTGATGTCTACTAATAAATAAAACGTAATAAGAACAATTTAAATCTCGGCCAACACATTAGTATAAATTGTTAGCCATGAAGGTTTATATTTTATAAATACGGAATCTTTGATATGGACACTGTAGTTACACAATTTACAATGTACTTTTGCAAAATTTTTGATGTAGAAGTTCTAATTCTTATGATTTCTTATGATTATTCATATATTTTATTCCTACTGAAATATTAATGTAATTTGTATTAGATCACATTGATCTAAGCTCGTAATGCAATAACTTCAATTTTGATGTACTCCATTTTTTTTAGATACCTAATAATTGTGTCAGAAATCAGAAGAAGTCCTGTAAAGTATAAAAAATATAATAATAGACATGGAAAATTTAAATTCAAAGAGTAAAGTGATTCGGTGCCTTTAGTTCTATATTTCAAATTCTCTCACTTTTCAGTACAGCTACATATTTAATAGATAGTTCTAAACAGATTAAAACAGGATCAATGGTGCTACAAAAAATATATAACATTAAATTGTTAAATTATATTTATAGCAGTTACCGAGTTGCAATCAGTTTCTCAGTATAATATATTTTGGGAATAACCCCCTATTATTTCTGAGCTTAAAACAACATAAAAATACTCCAGAACCAGAGGTTAAACGAGATAAGTATAAAATATTTTTTTTTTGATAATATTCTTATTATAAATATAGATAGCAAATTTCCAATTGGCAAATTCAGTATTTAAAAATCAGTACCAGAATATTTTTGAACTGACACAATGAAATTTATTGTAAGTATTCCAAAAACAAGACAACAATTTAATTTTCAGTAACTAATTTTCGTTTTAGATTGCCGTATTTGTTATCAATTTAATTGTAAGTTGTTTTGCCGATTTAATAGTAGTTGGTCCAGATGGTCAAATTGCTGGTATTGGTCCTCAAGGAATTTATGCCAGAGATCGAGATGGCCAAACAGCTAGTATTGGTAGAGGAGGTATATATGCACAAGACCGACATGGAAAAACTGCTGGTATTAATGATGGAGCTGTTTATGCTAAAGATAATCAAGGACAAGTAGGATATAAAAGCCCAGAAGGTGCATATGCACGTGATAATCAAGGAAATAATGTTGTTGATATTTATTAAATATAAATACAATTTCTTTTATGTAAATTTTAAGAGTTTATACTTTATTTTTAAATTTTAATGATAATGGTTTCAATTTTTATTAAATTGAAGAAAATTTGTTTCAAAATTCTGTAATCTAATATTGATTTAGACATATTTATAATTTAGTAACTGAAAAATTAATTTTTAATTCAACTTTAAATTTGTTTACCACGGACTTCATAATTTTTATGTTTACAAATTTTTCAATTTTTTCATTATCAATTAATAAATTTCGACCTTAAAGGTTAAATTTTTCGATGATAATTTCTTCAATTTGGTATAAAATTTAATTTAGCAATAACTAAGAAAAGTAAACTGATTAACAAAAGTAATAAAATAATTGGGGAATGTACACTAGAGTTGTGGAATATAGCCAGAATGAAGTTTATTGCAGAGTTACAAAATTATACAAATTGTAATTAGTAATAAAAGACATGATTCCAAATAATTTACAAAGAATTAACGTTAAAAATTTTGTTATTATTTTGTTGAGGAATTCATTGAATTTCCATATTTGAGATATTTATTTTATAATTTTTTGAAACAGACTTTTTTAAGGATCCTTAAATAATAATTAAAAAACTATAAAATTTGTATTAATACTATATTAAATTTCAACATTTTATCTGGGGTTGTTACAATTTCTTAATGTCTTTTGACATAGTGACTTTGTCAGCTCATAGGGAACTTAGTCACACTTTTTCATTAGATCAGCCTCCTAATACAGAAAGTAGGGAATTCTTTAAACCCTATTAAAGTTGACGGGTCTAAAGAAGATTTTAACAGCTGCTAATCGGTATTGGATATTATTCACGACTTTACCCTATACAGCAGTACTGGGACAATATATAGGGTAGAGGAATAAAAATACAGGACAATGTATTTTTATTATTAATTTGACGTTTTTTAAACAATTTAAATCACATCTTAAAGAACGCATATTTTTTTGTTCTGTATATTGTTTGTTAAATATATTTATAATGATTGATTATTATATAAATATATATATAGTTTTTAATAATACCTCACTAAATCCTTCCAGCTTGTTGTATCGTAAATGTTTCTTCACATCAGGCATTGACACTTGACACAAAATATATCCATACGTAAAATTATGTTATTATTTATAAGATCTGAGATTTTTACAAAATTCAGATTTATTTATTATTATTTCTTCAGTTTTAAAATACTAAATATACCAATAAGAATCAGGAAGAAACCGTGAACCTTCTGGTATGCTCTGGTACGCTTCAAAATATATTGCATCAGGAAACTTATAAAGTACCTAACAAAATAACATTAAATGAAATTAATTCGGTAAATAAATACTGCGGTTGAAATTTTATTTGGTAGTATCACCAACCTAACCCTCCAACCTAACCTAGAAAATGATTTTTATCTTTGATTGCTTAGCAGACTAATTTTAATAAAATATTTCCTATTTATTTTACTGTTTTTATAATTACAAATAATAAGATTGTTAAAGTCAATAATGTGTTTTTAATTTAGTATATTTTCGGAATTCATTACTCATTATTCAATATTGCATCGATTACGAATTACGAGTAGTATACAATAGAAGTATAAAATTCTTAATATGTACAGATTGCAATAGTTTTAATCTAGAGATTTATTAAATTATATTTTATACTGGGGGTCAGTAAGGTTGAATAATTCGGCTTTTCTTCACCGCGACCTAAAAGATCTATTATACCTTAATAATATTTATGGTTTCATATCTAAGCTATACGGAACAATAGAAGTTCAGAATGTTCTTGTTAGATGTGTACTTAAGCTCTCGAGTATTAGAAATATCTTACCCTAGATGTTTCAGCCTTTTATAGGCCATAACTTCACAATAGCAAACAATATATCCTCTCACGGTTCGTCCGAATTCCGAATAGAATCGACAGTAAATAATTTGTAATTTTCCGATTTTCTTCAGATGATAATCTCATTGAGCAATTGAGATATCATCTTTTGAAACGGTCAGTTAAAAACGTTCCCGTTTTGCTAAGTGCTCGGACTTACAATTTCTCTTCTTAGCAAAATCTATAAACAACTTCCTTTGACACATGTCAGATTATATATATAGATTGTAGGTTGCTTTATTATCTCTTTGATTTCCTCCATTATAATGGTTGGCTTCTAGAAGTTCTACAGAAATGTTTGGCACCTAAGCTTGCTACATAGTTCATCGGTAATTTAATTACCGGCAATTTACTCATGCCCTCGCATCAACATTACAGTTTTATGACCCCCTTGCTGATTTGTTCTATTTAATCAATTACAAATTTTACTCTTGAATACGCAGGGGTAAGAGAGTTACTTGACCCCCCATCAGTGTATAGAAGGAAACCACTATTTAAAATAATATTAAGTAAAATCCCTCCATTTTTTTTGTAGTAAATCAATTTATATATTTTAGAGATAATTTTTGCTACGGATTATGGAAAGGTCATATTGCATGAAATAATCTGTAGAGTTATTTCGTATTGACTCATTATTATTATAATTATTAGCTATATATATTCAAATTTCAGTACAACACTCAGTTTTTAGAATACAAAAAAAAAAATGAATAAAATATTAGTAAGTGTAATTAAAAAAAAATGTTTGATACAATTTTAACTAATTTTCATTAATTTTCATATCCAATAGTTAATAACTTGTGTACTTTCATTAATTATAATTGGTGTTTATGCTGCTGCAATCATAATTAATGATAATAATTTTGGAAATAATCAAATTAATAATCAAATAGATGAAAATTGTAATCCATCAATTACGACTAATGAGCATTCAATTGAAAGTCGAAGTATTGGTGATAAAACGAAATGGCCGGGTAATTGTGGTAATGGTGCTGGTATTTATGCAAATGATAAACACTTTCGTTTGGAAATTTTATCATAAAAACTTTTGTGTGTGTTTTTTAAGTCAATAAATTAATTTATTTTATTTTAATATGCATCCAGTTTTATTGATTGTAAAAAATCTTTGATCTTGCTTAACTTGATATATTTATAGAATTTGTTCTTGTATGTATCACCATATCAGATATCACCGACCTTGCATCAGGTTAATGGTTTGCACATTGTATACGTCATAACATTTGTTTTAAGTGGTAGTGGATTTACGAGATTGTCCAAAAATTATGTTTTATATAAATCCAGATGATTTTTAAATTAAAACAATTTTTTTTTTCATACATAAAAACTTTGATTTCTAAAAATATTAGAAAAATTTTCGACGGTCTTTGTATCATCGGCTTAATAAAAATCATAAAATATATACGTAAGTAATAATATAAATTGCGAAAACATAATGTCAATCAAGAAAAACTTAGTGTTTAAATCAGTAGCGTAGAATTATATAAATTATGTGATTAAAAGTTGATCAAACTATAACTTATTAAATTGTATATGTAGATGTCATGGAATCGTGAATCTCTAACGCAACGTATTCTTGCGATACTCTTCTACCGTACCAAATGACTAACACAATAATGGAACTCTTAAAAACCACCTATACACACACACAAGCAGTGATCCAGCAATTCACCGTATGAGCAATGTAATAAAAAGGAATAGAAATTAATTAAGATTGACTCTTTTTAACCTAAAACCAGTAACTAAGAGGGATCATCATGAGATTGCAAAACTTGTTGTTTTAGATTTGCAATAATTTCGTCTGCAATCATTTTAGAAGGGCTTGTGGCATGGTTATCATTACATTAGGTATTTCTGTTGTTAGAAGTTACGCGAGCATTACATTAAAATACTGATATTGGACACAACGCATAATAGTATATCCTTAAATAAATCCGATACACTAAATCGAACTTGAAATCTTACTTGTTATTAAATTCACATTTATTCACGTTTAGCATGTTAGATTTTATAAAACGCTATTCGCGAGAGTTTTCTAATCCATATTATCTTATATATGTACTCTATTTATTATTTATTAACTTTGTTCGTCCACTTTCGGAGTATGTGGACGAACAAATAGAATAGAGTTAGTTCAAAAAAAACTCTTATGTTTTGTTTTACGTTAATTCAATTGACGTAATCTTTACCACCTTTATCATCTTATCAGGAACGTTTACATTTAATTGACTTACCAAAATTAGAAAAACATAAAATATTTTTGTATTTTACATTTATGCACAATATAATTAATGGTAACAATTAACAATATAATCAACTCTCGTGTCTAGCTTTTGTCCAATGTCAGCTATGTGTAAAATATATAATCAAAATTATAAATATATGTAACAACGAAGAAGAATATTTATGTAACAACAAAAGAATGGATCAAATTGTGAGTAAATTTAAGACTTTTGTAAATATAGTAATTATCAGATAAACAAATTCATAAATTTGGAAAGTTTAGAAGTTTTCATATCTCTAAATAAAGGGGTAACATTGGTTGCTGGTAAAAAAAATTATGAATTTATTAAACTATACCACAATTATAAATGCAACCAGAAATTCTAGCTTCGATATTAAAAACAAGATTATTATAATTATTCTGGAGACTTATATTAATATAATTAATCTTAACTTGTCATAATTAATACCAAAAAAAAACTTTAATGAGTTAATTACATCCAGGGGCAGCCCACAATTCTTTTCGCTGGTATATGTAAATATTTCTAAACTTGCCTTGCCACCATTACACAAACTTAAATTTATAATGGCGGTAAGTATGAGAAGTAATTTATTATTATACAACATACAAAGTTGGTATTGTTCAGCAATAAACATTTAAAAATGAAACAAATATTTAAATCATATAATCATAGCCTTGAAAACTATAATTACTTAAAGTTGGAACAGTGCCACCGTCAACGTGGCGTTAACAGTTGTGTAAAATAAACATAGCTTTATACCTAAACAAGGTCAATGTTTGATGATGTGATGACAGTATAATAGAAAAAATTTGTACTCCCAGCGGTGAAACACAACTTTCAGAAAAAAATTACGTAATTGCCGCGTTATTAATAGTGTAGACTGTAGAGTAGAACATTTCTTATAAATTAAGAAGTAGCATTACGTAGTATCAATTTCACAAAAAAGCAAAGAAATGTTCCTTTCAAAGCGTATAATATAATTTAAAATTAAAGGTGTTCAACGCTATTTGACGATGGTACTATTGGCTGTTCATCCAGATTTAAGGGTTAACTTAGAAATGATAGTTTGTTTGATATTGAAAACGAAACCATTCGAGAATTTAGAATTGCATGTGCAAGGAAAAAACTCTAATCTTATACCATTTTCATGTGTCCAATGTACCCCAAATAACGATTTCAAAAACGTACTCCCAAATAACGTACGTTTCTTTATTTCAATTAAAATTGTATATATAAATATAATTTATTTTAGTTAGCTATTAATTAAGTTCATTTCAGTCTCAAAAATGTCCTTTAAAGAAAATGTTCAAATTTATTTACGAATTTTCGCTACACAAATTCTTTATAACAATAATAATAAAGTTAATTATTCTTTAATGTTATTAAATTTATTATTTATTTTTCTATTATTTCTAATTCAAATTATTTATTTTGATAAAATTTATATTTATAATCAATATTTTATTATGTTATTATTAGATGTTATACAAAATTGTGCAACAGTTGCTTTACATTTAATATTAATTATTGAAACAGTTTTTAATTATCAAAATGAAATTCAAATTTGGTTAAATATAGAAAAAATTGATAAAATTATTTGTGATTTTTATACAAAACCAACAAATAATATTAATTTTAATCAAATATATTTTATAAATTTTGGTATTATTATATTATTTGGTACAATTGCTGATATATTTATTATTGCTGGTACATATAAAGGTCCAACTGAATGGAGTTATGCATGGATGATTAGAATTTGGACACATTCTGTTGAACATTTAATGTTTTTACATTTTATGTTATATATTATTTATATGACAGATCGTTTACAACAAATTTTAAATGAATTAAAAGATATATCGGAAAATTTTAATAATTTATCATCATCATCATCATCAAATATTGATAATATTATAGAACGTTTATTATGTTTAAAGAAATGTCATCTATTAATTTGGAAATTGGAAAGAATTGTTGCTAAAAGATTTCAATTTTCCTTATTATCACATTTAGTATTTTATTGTATTTGTATAACAGTAACGTTATACTTTTTTTGTACACGCTTAATAAATAAAAGTTATGATTATATATTAGGTAAGTATGAAAAATTAATATAATAAATATATAACAATTTTATTAAAATTTATCATAGAATCACAAATGTGTGTTAATTCTTATGTTTTGGTCCTTTTTATGGTGGCAAAAGCAGCTGAAAAATATAAAAATATCGTATGTATTGTAATTGTATAGCATAAATCATCTACATAATAGATAGTTTTCAATCGTATATGGTGAACTGTGAAAATTTTTCGAGAAATGAATAATAAAAAAAGAAAATTACGAATTTATTTAAAGAGAAGAAAATGCTCTACTAATGTATAAAATAAATGAAAATTAATTTTTTTTGAAAATTGTTTGTCTAAAAGGTTATACAACTTAGAGAAGTAGACATTTTGTTGAAAAAACCAGCTAGCAGCAACATCAAGACTGCTACTTCAAGACGCCACAAAAGGAAAAGACTGCCCACTCTCAAAAACTACACTGGAACATGCGTAAAGAGCTGAAACATTCAAAGCTATTCGTATACCTGGACCATCAAAAAAACTAGCTTCAAATTAATAGAGAAAATATCAGAACAAAGGTAGACTTCATTACAGGTTACTGCAACCGTAAAAAGCAACTACACACAATTGAACTATCAGCGGACTAAGTATGTAGGTTTTGCGGAAAATATAATATGTGGCTGAGAGGGGCTGATGTCTAAAAGTCTTCGACACCTCGAAAGCTACATTATTGCACTTTCCGAAACATATGGTGACTGTCACTGAAGCAGCTTTGTTGTTTAGCTTTATCAGCAGTACAGTCTTGATCAATCATGTATCATTACCAGCGATATCACGATCAGCAATATGGTTGCAGTGATCAAGGTTGTATGTGGTCCTTCCTAACCTATACATATATCTAGAGAGTATGAGGAATTTTCTTCTCTATAGTACATAAATCATCAACTTTCTTTTAGGTTTCGCAGTTCGTCAAACGATTGAACTATCTATAATGTAGATGATTTTTGATTATATATAATTAAAAAAAAAAATTAATTCTTACAGGCTTCGTTAATTGCACCAGCTCTACATGAAATGGCCGAAAAGACATTAGATCAAAATATAAGATCATTGGTTTGTTTAATTTCATTACAAATCAAAGTATCAAATTTAAAAATTACAGCTGGACATGTTATTGATATTAGCTATAATTTACTAACAAGTGTAAATCATTTTTTTATAACTTTTAATTATTTTAATTTGTAATTTGATTTACTTCTTTTTTTTTTTGCAGATTGTTTATAATGTTACAACATATTTAGTTGTAGTTGTTGGGCTAAATTAAATAAATAAATAAGTAAATGGATTTCAAAATTTATAAAAAAAATATCTTGATAAATAAAATTTGGTTTTCTTACCCTGTAGATATACTCCGTTTTGCCACGGTGCCGTTCATTACGTTGAATTTTTCCACTCTGATGTTTAGAAATGTCTAATACTAGTTTATAAACATTTTTTTTTCATTGATATTTGAAAAACAATTTTTTTCTTTAGATTTCGATGAGGCAAGTGAACACAGCGTTGCGGCGAGAGTATCTCTAGCTATAGTCTCCTGTACTAAATAAAATATTAATCAGGAGTTTTGAATCATTCATTCGAACTGGATAACTTTATCTGAATCAATATGAAACATTTCTCAAATATTACAATTTCCTGAACCTATTTTGAAACAAATTATTGATAACAACAATTTCCCCAATATCTTTAATCCACAATTTCCTTGATAACTATAATTTGAAATTTGATGAACAATTTCCCTCCAATCCTTGATTTTGATTTATTCCGAAAAAAATCAAATGTTATGTTATTCGAATAAATTGGTAAGTGTATTGGATAATGTTAATATCGTAAATTGTAATTGGAATGGAATATTATAAGAATAACGGGAATAATTTGATACGCAAACCAATGAAAGACAAATAGTTTTACAACCACTCACATATACAAGTTTTGGCGCTACGTTGTTTTAATATTTAATTAATAAATAAGGACATCTGTTGACAATTTACCATAACATAATATTGAAATATTACAATTTTCCAGGATCCACATTAGAAAATATATTCGGGATTTTATAATTTTAGAAATTTGGTAGTAAAGTAAACGTTCCTAGACAGACGAGAGGATAAATAAAATATGTGAGGATAATAATATATGTGGTCTATGCAGCTGCAACTGCGACAGTAATAAAAAATAGTTCTAAAGGTCTAATTTTGCACTTACATATTAGTGTTTTAGCTAGTACAGCAAAATAATGGGAACCATCGCTAATTCTTGATCTAAATAATATCAATTGTTCTTAATTTCGTAGGAGGAGGTTTAGTGGTTTATTTAAATCTGTATAAGATATCAAATATAAAATATCTATATATTACAACTTAATGATCGTAAATCTTTTTGCAATTTTGTAAATTAATTTACCAATTTTATATCATTCAGTGACCACATTTCAAATGATTATTCTATTATTTCGAATAACTTTAACAGACGATGTCTTCGGTAGCACTTATTTTAGTAGTTTGTTTGAATTTGAAGTAAATGATGCTTTAGATGCGAAACAATTACATTCTCTTCTAAACAACCTTCAAAAATTCCATTAACATCAATTGATTTCTCAGTCACACATATTTTCATTTTAGAATATCAGGTTAACTAAATAATAATTATGCATTCCCTGGACCCTGGACCCAGATAGTGTGCCTGAACTTATTCTTAAAAATTGTTCACAATCTCTTTCTCTTCCACTACAGGTACAAATCATTTACTAGAAAGTTCACAAAAAGGATTCGAAAAATGGTATTTCAAATTATCAACCGATTGCAAAATTATCTGGTATTACTAAACTATTTGAATAAATACGTAGTTTATGATTCAATTTACGGTCATAGCTCAGCATGGATTGGTGATATATAAATCTAGTGTACTGTAACGTGTCATCAATCTAAGTTGAGCATATTCTATTTTGTCTAGGAATACACTTGCACTTATGCACTTAAGGATTTTAAAGATTTAGACCAGATGGTCAGCACGCTATAAAATCCTTATTCACTTCACTCGTTCTTCCAATCCTCGAATATACTAGCTAACTATATGGTCACCTCGCTATCGTAATCATATGATAAAGTCCAAAAAATTTATATCCTTTGCGCAACTTACCGTGGTCGAATCCAATAATACTGCCACCTAATAGGGATCGCCTACAACTTTTACCTTATAATCGTTAAAATTAATTATATTTTTTAAGTAATAATTTATTTTTTCATTTTAGCGAGTCGTACGCGTTTTCGGCATGAAAACTAATTATGATTATATATGTACCATTAAATAAGATAGTAATGACTGCTAATCAATATAAGAATTTTATTACCCTTTATCTAACTTAAGATTACAAATAAAATTGTCAATCTCCTTTGAAAATGAAGTTTCTTTCATTCCATAATCCTAGACTCGATTATACTTTTAGTTTTTTCATTAAAGACTTTTCAGAAAAAGTATTTGTCTTCTAATTTTTGACTATAACACTTATTTTTTGACTGGCATTTCTTATCCCTAGTTTATAGATTTATTGATTCCGATCCAAATTTAATGAAATTTATTCCAAATTAAAGACAACACATTTTTATTCAATTATTCTTTTTTAATTTATTACTTTTAAAAGTTATTTTTTTTTATGAATTTATAAAATATCGATATACATTTTTATATAATATTTACTAATAAAATATTAATCGAATTTGATAAAATTTTCGATTAAATTTTATAGATAATTTAAAAAATGAAATTATAATTAAAAATATGAAAATAAATAATATCAATAATAAAGAAAACTTACAATAATAAAAAATTTCTTAAATTATAGGAAAACAATTTTTTAATTTTAATCATTATATAAATTTTTTAACTTAATTTTTATAATAATTATTTTTATTTTTTATATTATTTTTATTTTACATTTATATACTTTATTTCTGATATCAAATACTTCAAACTTATTTACATATTTTTTATGTTAATTTTTGAGATTTTTAATTTAAATATGTTTTATATTTTTAATTTAAATATGTTTTATTTGTCATAAGAACTTGATTATAATTTGCTATTTAAAATATTATTTTATTTACATATATTTTTCCTATACTAAAGTTCTGTTTATAAATCAATATTACTAAATAATTTAATATGCGTTTTTTTTTGGCACTCAATTAATATTATTTAACATTAATTGAAATTAATATTTAAAAGAAATTGGTTAAATTTATCAAATTTAAATATTGGCAGTGAATAAATACAGAAAAAATAATAGTTTTTTCAAGTCTATTGGTTTATTTAGTACAGTCTGTAATAATTAATTTAAACAATTTTAATACTTTCGTTTACAGCGATAAAATAAAATCCTGAAATCAATAAAATTCGAAATTCATTAAACTTGGGCTACAATTTATCGATCATCGATTAGTAAAGTTCAAATTTGATGTCTTGTAATGGAAAATTGATTGAATAGCGATTGAAATCGATTTGGAACTAATCGAATAGAAAGAGTTTGAAATTATTAATGTTTTACGAATCCAAACTGAAGAATATATTAAGACAAATTAAATGTGACAGTTTCAAAGCAAAATTGTGTGTGATGACAGATGGCTGACGAACATTTTATAAAGGATTTTAAAAATCATCCGGAATTATAATAAAACAAAATAAAATTTACATGAACGAAAACAAAAATTGACAAATTTAATCGATTGTATACCTTAACCGAGTCCGAATCGTTTCAAAACTGAACTAATCGATACATTGAATCTCAAGCTTTAAAATTTATTTGAACAAGGTTAACTGAATAATTGACTGTATGTATGTGAAGTTTCAAGTTCTCAAACGATTAAATATATGTACAATTGACCGAAGGACCAATTTACAAAATCCCATTTATCTGCTTCTTCCAGAAATTTCAGTAAAACATGGTTTTTCAAAAATAAATTTCGATATTTTATGTGCAAGTAAATTGATTTTACTTCTGTATATTAATTTTTTTTTACTCTTCGGTAAATTGTGTAGTACGTAAATTAAGTCTCGGTAAATTAACGCTTAGTCAATTTTTAATTCGAGTAATTATGCACTGTAGGTTCATTATATTTTCCTATTTCTTTAACAGCAAATTCTAATTAAAATCTATTGATTTTCTTTAGATTTCATATAATTATTTTCGGGATTTTATCTCTCGAGATTTCGATGTGATTATATTATACCAATACTATTTTTTTTTTCAAGTCTATTATATTATTAAATGCAACTTTCTTATTTGTACCTAAGAAAAGAACTATTTACTATCTAAACATATCGAGTAATTTGTGTATAAAATTCTGATAGACAATTTTGTAGTTGTACGAATGTCGGACGTTCAAGTGGTGATAGTGCCCAACAGTAAGCCATTATGGTGAATCTGAATAATAAAATAAAAATAGATTATTTTCTTTTCATTTGTCAAAATAACTGAATTTGTATTAGACTTACAATTCATCCGGACAGTTATATGGTTGTGCTAATCTATAACCATCTCTCAAATAATGTTCCATTTCAAAGGGATCAACTTCATTATATGGTTGTTTAGCAAATGTACATAATTCCCACATCAATACACCAAATGCCCATGTATCACTAGCTTCAGCAAAGATCTTCTTTTGTAATGCTTCTAATGCCATCCATTTAATTGGACGATTTTCACTATCACCCAAACAATTATAATCTCCTGGAAATAGATCACGTGATAATGAGCTATCAGCTAATTTAACGCGTAATTGATCGTCAATACTGAAATAGAAAATTTGAATTATTTAAAAAAATATAATTTAGACTAATATTTCTACTACTTACACGCAATTTCTTGACGAAATATCTTTATGAATAACTCCGTGACTATGTAAATGACCCAAAGCTAATGCTAATTGATTTGACATCATGACAATTTGTATAGATGTAATTGACCGTGAACAAGCTGGTTCCAATAAAAATTGTTTTAAATTACGTGTATTATTTGGTGCTGGGTATAGAACAAACGGTGATGTATGATCTTCAATAGATACACCCAAAACAGATAAAATTCCAGTATGTGAAGCGCCGTATAAACTCATACCCTCTTGCAGTAATAATGATACTTGAACTTGACTGGCATGTTGAGCTACGGTTTTTACAAGAACCTCTTGACTGTCATTATACGTGCCACGATATACCCGACCAAAAGTTCCTTCTTGCAAAAGACTCGACAATCGTACACGACATCGCTGAACTGTTAGTTCACTAATTCGTCGATGTAATTCTTCTGGTTCTTGATGTTCCATTTTATGACGCGGCAACGTTGAATTAATTCCGGTTCCAATTGCCGATGGACTTATATAGACAGATGGTGGACCAGACGGTGGATGTGTTTGTAATCGTTGAAAACTGGATGTTCTCATTGGCTGACCATGATTTTGACGTTTTGATGGTCCACGAGCACAATATGCTATTAAAATTAATGAGGCAACCAGTACAACTGCTAAAATTCCACCAATTACTAATGTTATTAGACCACTTTGTGGAGCTGCTGCTGTTTCCATTAATAGCGGATCATCAATACTATTATCTTCTTGGTCTTTTGTTAAACAAATTTTCTTTCGTTTGAATACCAATTCGGTTACATTATTCGTATTTCGATTAAGAGTCACTTCAATTGTTAATGTTACTTCAACTTCAGCTGGCCGAATACCACTACATTTCATACTAATTGAAAATGTTTGAATTTCGGTTGTGATTTCACCAGTTCTGGATATATTTAATGTTGGCCGTGGTAATACAGCAGGATCAGATGTAGCAACATTTATAGTATATGGTAACGGACGACCGGCTAAACTTTGCCATGTAAAAGCAATTTCTTTTACATTTGCCGGAACAGGTACAACAAAATTAAGTGCATAATCATTCACCTGACCATCTCGAACATAGTAAAGTTCAGCAGATACACCTGTAAAATAACAAGAAGAAAAATATTTGTGAAAATTATAATTTTATTACATTTAAAAATATAGAATTTTCATAAGTTGAAAGTGTATTTATTATACAAGCAAATCTATTTGTCAGTTTGTCAATATTTTGGCATAAATTTGTGGTAATAATGTTGCCAAAAAAAATTCCAAAACTAGACAATTTAATTTTTCGTAATATTAAATTTGCATAACTAATTATAATTTAATCCATTTACGTAAATTGTTTTATTATGTAGATTTTTATAAAATTTAAATTTAGAATTCTTCATATATTTCTTCACTATTGAAATGATTGGCTTCACTTTTCGCGATGCATTAAAATCCCATCTTTAATGCAAAAAATTGCTTTCACAAATTGCATTTTATCACTTTGGCATGGATGAATTAGATTGCTTTAAGTTAGTGGGTAATAAAGTACTCAGTTAAAAGTATAAATACATTTGTTAGCGTGTTGTTTACAGATTCATTCTTTTTAAGAAGTATATACAATAAATTAATGTGACTGAGTGATTTTTACAATTGAACGATTTTAACAGATTGCGAACTTATAGGCAAAATTATTTAGATAAACAGCAGTCTCATGAAAAGTTTATGATTAGATGATTAGTGTTTCATTTGTAAAGTTATTGAATCATTATTGGAATTGAAGATTATTTGGTTATACACATCAATAAAGTAGTTACGGTGTTCCTAAGGAGGTTAACGACACTACCCAACTGAGAGCGTATCACGGAATGATCAATGATGTTTACAAAAATGTATTCATAATCATAAAAAGTCCCAAGATAAGAATGAAAATCAACACGACAATTCTAGGAAAGATGCAATGAGATTAGGACTCATTTCATCCTCCAATTGTACTGCTAATGGATGTATGGAGAAGCAGGAGGATATATAACATTTGTTATGGCATTGTCGTTCAGTCTATGATAAAAGATTTAGGAAATTTGTTTATAGCTTCTTTTTGAAGATTCAGGTAAACTGAAGTGATTGGCATTCAATACAGAAGTGGGATGGGTGATGATGTAGCCATAAACAGTAGAGTAAAACGGACTATATGGTCTACGTGTGTTGGTGTCTCGTAATTCCCACTCGTTTAAAACCAACCAACCAAGAGGGATTACATATTTTATGAGAAAAACAGTGACAAAAATACAAAAACCATGAAAAAAATATTGTGATAAATGGAAACTTTCCGAACGAAAAGAATTTGAAAACGAATTTCAAATATGAATAATCAGTCTTTTACGCGTCCGTGAAATATTCGTATTATGATTTATGGAATACTATTCCTAGTAATATTTAATTATCCATTAAAATACATTTTCATTAAACTTCAACGCCATAAAATATCTAGTAAATTTTTAATATATTTAATTTCAATTTTATGATCTCCATGCTACGCTACTGTGCTTCAATTAAAATGCTCGTAATGTTATAGGGAATCTTTCCAATCAAATAAATATTTCAACATTGGTTCAAAAATGTTTCCCAATTATTAATATCTTTGTTACAACATTTTTCAATTATTACTTGAAACTATTTTTATTATTTTATGATTTTTGTTTTCCAAAATGTGCTAAAATACATAAATGAATTATTATATACTTTCAATTTTCTATTTTCACCCTATAATGAAAATAGAATTTTCCGGCCAAAATACATTAATCCAGAAAAAGATAATTTTTGTTAGGTGCGAATTATTACTTTAAGATTTTCTAAATTTTATATATAAATAAAAAATAGATTTTTATTTTTTTTTGTAAAATAGAAAATTTCGAAATGTAGAAGAAAAATTGAAATTTCTAGCACATTACTAGATGCATTCCTAAATAGTTTATGCAGAACAGACGACAATACAAAAATCAACAAGACAACGACGGGAAACACATGACACTGTCAAGAAGAATTTTCTTGTACCCTATCCGAAAAAGAAAAAGAAAAAAAGAAAATATATTTTCCCAGTATTTTTTATTATGTAAAAATGAAAATTCTTAAAATTCTGTCACGATTTCTTTTAGATATGACAACAATTTTTTAAAAAAAAATATTTAAATATTTTTGTTAACTCTTTTAAAAACAAGAAAATTTAATAAAAAGGAAAATGTAATTTGTAACATTAACGAAACGGATATGTAAATATCACGTAATTAGAATAAAAGTTTGTGTAAATTTATTAGAAAATTTTAAAATATAAATTATAATTAAGATTCAGAAGAAATGATAAATCAAAAAAAATATATAAATTTATAAATTAAAAATCAGTCCACGAGACAAATTACACTTTCCTAAAAATATCCTTTTTATTATTAAGTTGTAAAAATGTAATAGAAGAAATTTATTTATATAAATTAACTACTACAAAGTACTGCGAAGTTGGTGTACTCTAAATTGCTCTTGATTGGTAGGTTTTAAAGGTAAAACTACGTAAGTAAATCTTATTTTAGTATCATCCAATCGGACGCATTGTATCATCCAATCGGACGGTGCTTCACGATCACTTCTTTTTTCATCCATCGACAAGGAGTAAAAATTTTGCTGAATTTGAATCAAATTTAAATATGAAAGCAGATGTAGTGGTCAAGAATAAATCTTTAATATCGATATTTCCGATATTACAAATCTAATAATTCATGATGTTCTATATTCTATGAGCAATGAGCTACTTATTTATTAATGAATTTTGAAATAAATTTGAATATTGTAACTCCCAGTTTCAATAAATTTTAAATTTGCTATCGTTCAAACCGTTTTTATTCACCCCTTTTTAAAATTTACATAATTTTCAATTTAAATCTTTCTAATGTAAAAAAAAACGAGTTCTTACCAAAAATGTATTACAATTACGTATAAAACTAAATTAAATCATCGCAAAGAAATAATTCTTTAATCCATAATCAATTGACGTACTGAAAAAACGAAATATTAAGGACTTAAATGCTCAAGGCATTTAACTTTTTTATTTAAATAATTTGACTTTATGTACTTAAAAATTATTGGGAATGTTAAAACTGTCAATAAAAATATTTAATACAATGAAGTTGGTTGCTAACATAATAATGGTCTCCATATTTTTATTTCCTTGAGTTTCTTATTCCCTAGTTTTAAAGATACTATTCGCAATTATTTTTTAGCTTACTATTGAATTTCAAGGAAAATCTAATTTTATTTTATAGTGAGATGTCTTCTATCAAATATTATTTCACTGTTGAATAACGAACATTTCGACAGTTTTGAAAAAAATTCTGTAAAATTTATTCAAAGATTTTAGATATCTAATAATTAAATAAAAGGGGACATCACACTATGAGTTAACACACATTGAACGTAAATAAAACTCCTATCGAAAATATACGCGAATAACGAACCAGTTTTCATACAAGTAAAATAGATCTCCAGCTGTGAAAGGAACTTTATAGCTATTCTATTATTATTCATTTTTTTTGTAAATTTCTTAATTCAATTGTATAATTAAATTTGTATTTAATTGAATTTTTAAGGGTCGACAACAGTACAGAATTTAAAATGTCAAAATAAAATTCATTCAAATTAACAAAAGGATAATTTATTGAATAAAATTCTAAAGGATGGAACTAAATCTTGAAAAATGAATTATAGATGTGCCGAAAATACGATTTGGTAATTTGAGAATGGTTCCAATAAACTGAAGGAAAGGAATAAGAGAGGATATTTGACACTATTATGCCTGTTAGTAAATACAATATTTGTCGGTACTGTTCAAAGAGTTAACATTTTATGAATTTGTTTTATATATTTGATTACGTAACTGAAATTCAATTAATTAGAATTTCCTATTTAGACTATTTTTGATGAAGCGGCACGGCACGTTTTTATACAACGATTTGCCACACTGAAAAGACTTATGTGACTGACTACGCAAACATAATGAAAATGTCGCTTAGAATACTTCTCGATTGGACTAAAATTGGAGATAGTTTCGCCGCTCGTGTCGTTGAAGCTCGTGCCATTTAACTTCTCCGTTGTCATAACGCTTCTAACGGTGGTCGTCTCTTCAGAAAGTACATTTTAACTTGTTGTCGTTTTAATTTTTGACATACGTCGATGATATATCATTTCAAATTTAATATTATTTCACTAATTGATACAAAAAATGGACATAAAATTTGAAGAACTATCAACTGAAGCTGTAAAAAAAATAATGAAATAACACAAAATATTAATTTCAATGTTGTTATCTTTTTGTTTGTATCATAAATGACACATTTCAACGCTATGGCGCTTACGAGCTTCATCGGCATCATTTGATTTTTCAAAGCTTCAACGATAAGACTATCTCCACTATTAAGGCTGGGGTGGCTACTAGCTATCCATATAAACTATAACAATTTTCCAATTATATTTTCTAAAATAACATTAAAATTTCAACATATTTGACATAAAAATTGATTGAAATTCTCATTCAATTAAAATTTATTTCTTGTTTAATTATTTACGAAACAAATTAAAATCTTAGTATAAAAAGAAATTCAGAAATTCCTTAAAAAAAGATTTGTTGTTTTTATAATAGTAAAAGTCATTATCCTGACATTTTTTTCGGTCTGTGGTTTATAGAAAGATTCAAATTAAATAAAATCATAAAATCTGAAGTTCTACTTTTGAATTTGACAAAAATCTTTCGAAATTCATCAAAAAATTCTTTGAGTTTTCCTTTATATTTGTCTGTGTTGATTGTAGTTTTCATTTACTATGGTTCCAAATAATATAAAGAATTTTTCTTTCAATTGTTTTCATTTAAATTGTATAAAAAGATTTTACAACAAGATAAAATACGAAAAATTTGAAGAAGAAATAAATATTTGTTTAATTAATTCTACATGAAATATCCTTTAAGGTCCTAAATAAACAGATGAACACATCAGTCAAAGTCAAAATAAAAACAGAAATTTCAGAACAGAATTATTTCTTTGTGCAGAATTGTTTTTTAATGAAAAACTTGTGGATATATTTAAAAGAATATATTAATTCCGATTATTCTGAAGATGGAACAGGACTTGTAATTAAATTTATTTAGTATTTCCGAAATTTAAATTTAAATATAAAAGTGATTATATTTAAAATCTTCTTACACTAATTAGGGTTACTAATGTATTGCAGATTGCAGCTGACTAAACTAAATTGGTGAACTGCTGGAAATACAAGGCTCCGATTGTAAGTAAATGTAAACCACTAGTTTTAATCTAGCTGTCTAATATTGGAAAACCTTTCACATGTATGCCTAAGAAAATAATATGGAACATTTTCAGGTTGAACCACGAAATTATAGCATAGATTCTAGAAAGATTATGTATTGTCCTCCAGAGAATATTCATGCAGCATAATGAACACGATCTTTAACATTCTCAATGACTTTCATCCTAATAGATCTCAATATTTTAATAAATGTTTTCTGGTATCGAAAGATCCAGCCTTTTTCAGAAAATGTTACAAGTTTATTTAGTAATCATAAATTCGTTAATATCAATTCATTGCCTACACTTACACTGCGATATTTCCCGGTTAATATATTCAATAGCTCCACCATTCTCGAAAAACTAAACCAAAATAATTCTGTAATTTAATATATTTTACCTAACATAACCTAAATTTTAGTATATAATTCATATGACAAAATACAAGATTGTCTTATCCTTATTGTTTTGATAATTTTGTCAAAGGACTTAAATATCATATGCAGGTGTATATAATTTTTCTTACACTTCCATATTTATTACTCTGAAAATTTCCAACAACAACAACAAAAAAAGGATCTTTTATTCAATTCAATACAAAATTATATTCATTGATATTTTGCCATCTTAAAGGATAATACTTAAAAAGATTTACCAAAAACAGAAAAAAATAAGGACGAATTGTTATATTATTACGACCATCATTTATCTATCTTAAGAATATAAAATATTGTTTTTTTTTTTTTTTTATTTTCATAAAAAAACGAAGAAATATAAAGAAAATATGTACGCAATTTTATTGACTGGAAAATTCTTATATTTTTTGAACTTCTTAAAATGTTATGCATACACAAAAGCATGACTGGCCCCTCTACACAAAATTTTTCTTCTTATACAAATTTAACAAAATCCAATTTTGTACACTGACTGAACTAAAAGCGACTTTATAAGAAGAAAATTTTCTATAATTTTTTTTCTGCCTTCTGAAAATGTATAATTTTTCTGGTTTTCCTCAAAAAAAAAAGGATGACAAAAAATATATTATATTACCGAAAGGCATCGAAGCATTACAAAATATATACATATATATGAAGCCAGACTTGTGTGGAGGCAAAAATGATGTGATTTTAAGGATTTCCTAAGATTTACAGACATTTTCTTTTTTGTTTTTTCATTTTTTTTTGCATCAATATATACCAAGAGAAAATAATGTTATTATTATCCTTTTTATTGTTACCACAGAAAAAATGATTTCTTTTTTCATTTTTTTTTTTAAGGATATTTATATATTTATGGATATTATGTGAGTGTATTATTATAGGAAATCAAAAGCTTTTCGAAGGGATTACATATCATGAGCAATGATTTGAAATAACAATTTTTCTATCTCTAAGTATAAAAAAAAGTCATTACTTTTTATTATTTTCGTATATCATTATTAATTTTAGTTGGAAAATTATGCATACAATTTTCATTATATTCTGATGATGGGTGGTAATATTATATTATAAAACTCCTTGGAATTAAGAGAGGAATTAAAATATAAATATGAATTATGTTAAAACTTAATTTTTATTAGATAAAAATTGTAGAAAATTTAAAAACTTCATAATTTATAAGATATTTCTTAATGAACTATTTATTGATTGATTGATTTTATCAGGGAAAAACCGTAGGATTCATATGCAGCTAGGCCAGGATTAGGCCCATTGTACATTCCTAGACACTTTCATGTTACACAGTCCCGTGGTACTTGGCTCAACCAACAACTCTTTCGACCGAACAAGGTAATTGGTTTCCAACTTAAAACTCCTGTTTCATGCAGTTAGTTCATCTGCGTCACAGGTGCATAAGATACAGAAAATCTCCGCATCCTCTCTTTATCTATAGATATATTTAATTCAGATTGCCTTTTCTTAAAGGCATTATCCTTTAACATGGAATGTCCGACGCTAGATATACCGAACTGTTGATACTTTGTAGGTATTTGTTGGTGATATTTCGCTCGTGATTACATTTTTGAACTAGCGTAGATCTTACCGTAACCGAGAAGCCTGACTATAAGAGCAGATTATCAAGTTCCTAAATCTTATTTCTATCTTCCAAAGTTTCAGTGTTTGATACTCAAGATTTATTAAAATTCATTGATCTTTAGAACAGTATTTTAATAGACCTATTCCCACAATTTCTGTGAATATTTTGAATCTACCTAATATTGTAATTACTGCAATAGTTATTTAATAGCTATCAACACTAATTTTGACGTTTCTATGTACGTCATGTCTACACAAATTTCCCTGTCTACCTAGCTTCATCTCGACTTAATTAATAGTCGGTTCAATTAATAGCCGGTATTCCTAATTCATCGCCGGTTCAATTAATTGACAAAAATTCCGGTTTAATTCATTCCATTAACCTACAACAAATTTTGCTGCGGGTACTGAAATTTGTTGCTATATATAGGTTTTTCACAATTCAGTTTTATTAAAAAGAAACTTACTTCTTTAATTTAATTTTCCCAGTCTGTTCATCTGCCTACATTCTAATTCTAACAAACCCTTCAAAAAATTATTTATAATATAAAAATCTTTTATATATTATTAACTCTCAAATTATATTTCATCTAAGGAAATCATTTTCATCATAATATTTTTAGGTCCTTTTACGAAAAATTTCTTTTACGAACACAAAAGTCAATAAAATTTTCTTAAGTAAATTATAAACATTAAAGAGGAGCATTTACAAAAATTTCACAAAGCTAATAAACTTAATTTTTGTTAAAATTATTTAAAAAGCTATCTAATTTTAAAAACCTTTGATGAATGACACTTAAAAGAAGGGCAATAAAAAATGTTCATCCTTACAAATTACTTCCAAAATTTTGACAAATTGCTACAAAAAAATTCTTTGTAAATAACAAAAATTATGATTTTTTATATCCAAAAAGGACATCAAAAGGACATTTAATACAAATTTTTGTTTATTTATTTTACAATACGATAAATAATCAGAAAATTAAATTGCGGATTATTGCGCATTTTTATATTTATTTATTAGATTAAAAAAATTTATAAAATTCAACATTTTATTTAGTCCTTTTTTATTTGTCTGCTTATTAAATGATTATTATTATTTTTTTTGTAGTAACAAAAGGACATTTTTCATTCATCGAAAAAGTGCATCCGCTCAACACTTCTATTATGTCTACCAGTTATTACCCTGATCGAAATATCCTATTTATATTTGTAAATAAAATTCAATTATAAATTTTTGTTTTGTATTTTGTTAATATCCTTTTTTTTGGTATTGTACAGATAATAAAATTTATGTGTAAAAAAGGACAAATATAAAAAAAAAAAATATTGAATTGATTGAATTTATCGGAGACTGAAAAGAAAATATTTTTGTATCCTCGATTTTGATTAATTTCGGATTTAAAATTAAATATTGCAACAAAATTTTTGATTTTTATCTGTTCTGGTGTTGGATTTAAATAAAAATTAAATTTCGTCTCGGTGATAAAGTCCATCATTACAACTTTTCAACACTGAAAAATTAAACTGAAAAAGTCCATCCAATTCAATTGAATTATACTTTTCAGTAGTAATCGGGTTCTAGCGTTACTGGTATGCGGTATGAGAAATATTACAAACTAACTCTGGATATAGATTTATCAAGGTATTCAGGTAGCTGTTTTCATTCATAGGTTTCGTAATGTCACCGTACTTTAGAAGTTTTATTATGCTACATTTCGGTAGTACTGTCAGAAACTAAATATTGCGCGTACTAAAGACCTGAATAGATTTCGCGTGTTAGAATATGCAGACTGCAACCACGAGTGCCGGACAGTAACAGGGTTTCTTCTAGTCCTAGAAGTCTTAAGACTAATATACTATCAACTATCGTTGCGGAAACTCAACCTACGTCTGCACTCTTATAAAATTTGAATTGAATCGTTAAAAGTATAGTAGAAGTAGCTAATCTATAGAAATTCATGTTAAGAAACTCTTTATAAACAAATGAGACGTTATGAAAATTATCATCAAAACACGAATGCCGCTACTAAAAAAAAACATAAAAACGATATTAATAATCAAACATAACAACAACAAAAAACTCTTTGAAATTACGACAAGAACAATTCACCTTCAGGAAAAACATTAAGTCTACAAATTTACAGACTACTTGATGGCTGTCGTTTTGAATTTTATGAAACTTTTCCGTACACACTTTTAATCTATTTGTTCATATTAAATATTATACTTAAATTAATATTATTATTATATTTCTATATTTATCCTATTATTAACATTGCTGCCGCATAGTTGTCCAAAACGTGTGGAAACAAAAGCGGAACAAATTCATACAACCACCAAGGAAATAAAAAAGGTGCTATTCAATCGTTCGTACCATTATTTAATTTGAACAAATAAGAAGAAAGGCGAATAGAACAAAGTAGAATAAAATGGTAAATTTAAGTGATTAAAATTTTGTTTTTTGGTTGTAGTAGTACAGATAAAAATCAGTAGCTTCTATAGCTCTACAAAAATATAAAAAAAAAATTATGTTTAAAAGAAGACATTTTTCTGAAAACTTTGTATTTTTACCGCGATGATAAAAAAAGCAATTTGTCATGAGATTTGTTCACTAGGTGGAATTAGCTCTAGATTTATTGTTAAGCGGGTTTTGACTTTGATTTATTTTTTATTAAGTAACTTGCATTATTATTATTATGTTTTTTTAAATAAATATTTATAATTAAATGTTTATTTTGTACCAGCATAAAGTAATTATGGGGCACATTTATTTGTTGGTATATTTAAATTGAACTAAACAACTGCTAAGCTCATATTACAAACTTAATTTATTTAGCTGTAATAATTATTTTAAATAATAATTACTTAGAAATATGGAAAAATATTTTAAATATTTTTGGAATAAACTCATAGTTGCGAATTGCAATGCTCATGCTATAGTAAGCAAAGTAACTAAATATCAATATTCTACACCTGAAAATTTAAAAGTGTAAGCAATAAAAATGGACAAATGCTTGCAAGTGTTTTTATAACTATATTGTTGTAAGGTGCAGTGACAAAATCATGTTTACTTTATTATGCTTTATTTATTTAAACAAACTTTATGGAATGTAATGCCTGATTTATAACACACGCAAGACACATAACAGAGTAAATAATGTTAAGAAACGTAAAAGTTAAAAGTTTAGTTTAGAGAAACTTTATAAGATGTGTACGAATGTTACGAGTTCCGTAACATTCCTTAAATATTTAAGGTTAAATTAACTTTGTGTTAACTTTCAGATGTGGGACATTTTTGACAGAATCGATATTTTAAAACGAAAAATGAAAGAAACGAAAGTTTGAGAGGCCTTTTTACAGGAATGTAGTTTAAAAGGTAAATATTAACTTGCAGTAAAAGTAAAACAGCAGCTGAACTTCTTCTGCATTCATTATTTACTAATTTTTATTCATAAAACCAAAACAAAACTAAAGTAACGATTTTTTTTTTCATAACCATCTGTCATTTGACAGATCATTTTGTTCTCATTCTTACTTACGTCTGTTATAAAAACCCAATGAACATTTTTTAAAAACCTTATCGTTCTTAACATTCTTAACGTCTTGCTTGGTTGCGTGTGTTATAAATCACACTTAAGGGCAGTTAAAAGAATATTGGTCGAGATACTCGAAAGAAACAATATAACCTCAAAAATAGAAATGCTACGAAAAATTAATACATTATTAATAGAAACAAATAAAATCATTCCACTGAACAAGCTAAATCGATGATAGAAGAGTAAAATGGACCGACTAGAGTATTTATTTTCATTCAGCAATAACGATAAATTAATTGATTCACTATAGTCAAATAATTGTCAAATGTTGAATGTACTTAAAAAATACTGACACTCTTGATGCATTTCTAGGTGTTAGCACTTTTGGCCTTTGAAAATGATATTTGACATAATTTTCCGGGTAGAAGAGATTTACATTCTTATATACATTTTTTAATGTAATTTTTTCAATAATTATTGTCAAAATTAATTTAGAAATATCTGTCAACCTTTTTATTATTAATTTGGGAATATTTCAAATATGCTACATAGGACGTTGAGAAGGTGATACTTAGTGTATGGTAATTTGGAAAATTGTTTATATTTCAAATATCATATTTGGCCATGTTTTTCCTTGCATGTTAATTTTTCGTTAATTTAATTTAAATGAATCTTCAGAATTTAATACAAATTTTTCATCATTATCTTAAGTAATTACCCAAATTATTCAAAATTTAAATACTCGATATTTTAATGGAAATTCCATGTATAATTTCAAGTAATTTCTTTTGTTTATTTAAAATTTTATATAAAAATCGATACCAGACATTCTGACTACATTTTATAGATATAAGATTAACTTTATATACAAATTATAATAGAAATTTTAAAATTCACCATAGTTAATATAACCATAAAATTTTCCTCTTCAAATTAATCTATTTAATTATTTCATTTCCTTATATTCTGGTAAATTATCTCCGGTTAAAATTTTCAATTCACTGACTGATTTACTTGATTCTTTCGTATAATTATATAGAAAATAATATTATGATGATAATGATCGTATATTTTCCATCTTATAGATACAAAATGTTTACAAATATTATTTATAAAAAAATAGAAACATCTAAAACATTTTACATAAAAAAAAACTTTGTATTTCCTTATAGATATATGGATAAATTTATTTCCCCTTGACTTCATTCTTGTTGCCAGAGTAATGGCGAAGTATATATTCCCTTCCCAACCTATAATATTCATAAAACCCTGTTCATTTTTCAGACCTATTTCATTGAATGATTAATTGGTTTTCTTAGAAATAATTTTTATTTTATTTTTATTATACTGTAACCCAGAACAGAATATGTTTTCTAAAAACATTAGATAAAAATGTTTAAATAGAATTTCGAATTAAGAAAAATTGAATTTCTTCTAGAACAAAAATAGCAACAGAACAGGAAAGTGGAAGAGAAAATAGAAATTTTTGGGGAATTCTTGTGCTGATAAAAGTAGAAGTACAATAGACATTCATAGAGTATTGGTTATGTATGAGGTGCCGCACTCAGCATCTCATATATCTCATAAAAATTGTTATCAAATGACTAGTGACCTTATAATTATTGAATAAGTAGGTACTACTATAAATTGAACCTGTCATAAATTTATGTGTTCAACGAGAATATTAGCATTCATAGAACTGTGATACATACATATATGAAAATTGACTTATTCGAGTTATTCTAAAGATTAGATACAGTAAATAATTAGAATGATTATAAATTTATCTTTTTCTTCTCAGCGGTAAACTCTATTGCTTTAGCAACCATTTTTTTCCAGATTGACTTTTGTTTTGCTAGATTTATCCAACCATTTATCCTCATTTTCTTATTGTCCTGCTTCTACTGATCAAAGCAATCATTTTCACGATCGACCTCTTTTTTTCTTCCTTTCACGGTAGTTTTTGAAAATTTACAAGTATTCTTATCAAGTGGCTTCACCATCTTAATGTTTGTGATTTGATAAAACGTTTAACGTGTAGATGTTCCATTAGATAACTAGTTCGTGATTATATCTAAATCTGAATGTCCATTTTGCTGATCCGTATATTCGTTCCACAATATTTCATTCAAATTTTGCAAGATGAATTACAAGTGTCCCAAACTAAGAACTGGTCTGATTCTGTACATTCTCACTTTTTGGTTCTTATACTTAGAAAGTAATGTTATTGATTTAATTAAATTACTATGGACATAAAATATAATTTCTTTACAGATTGGATTCTTTTCATCCAATCGTTTCATATCTGCTTAGATTCATTTCCAGATATCTGAATTCATTAACAGTTACAAACACACCACCATCGACTACTAAATCCTGTGATGGGTTACGGTTTCTACAAGATATGACCATATAGTCTTACCATTGTTTATTGCCAGTCCAGCATCCTTAGCTTCCTCTTTAGGTTGTAATTCCTTTTTTAGTTTAATTAAATCTATTTATTAGTAACGAAAAACTGAACTATTTTATACAAAAACCAAAATAATAATAATAAATTAATAACAATTTATATCGATAAACCAATAAATTTCCGTAAAATTTATCCTTTTGTTCAACACATCATTAGATTTCCGACATTAAACATTATCATGTTTCTTGCGCTCCCTCTAAATTCAAAAAAAAAAAAAAATCTATAAAAAAACATTATTTGATTGGTTCGTGACATTGGGGTCTTCTATACTGATTAAAGATCCTACATATAAGTAAGATAAATATTTTGGTCCATCACCTCCCTTGAAATCCGAAAAAAAAAAACAATTTTACTTTTTTGCTGTTATGATGGAATTCCATACAAAAAAGACAACAAAGAATATAGAACAACATCGATAATGATGTGTCATGAAAAATATTGGTTACGATTTATCGGTTGTTTTCACTTCTTTTCCCAATTTCTTTTTATATTATATTTTTTTTTGCTGTTTATATTTATAATATAAATGGAAAAATAAAATCATTTTTCTATTTTTATATTAATATATATGAATAAAGATTACAATTTGTTGGTAAAGAAATCTGCCATGATATTTTATTTTGTTTTGTTCAGAAGAAATAATGATGATGGCAATGACCATTTGAGGGTAACTTTAACATTTAATAAAAATAAGATAAGATAAATTGAATAACACAAAAAATGATAAAAAATATAAATAAAAGTAAATAAAAATTGCCTATTGACATAATCAAAAGGAATATTTTTTTGTTAACAACGTTAAAGATTAACAAATTTTAGGAAATAGGTGGCCTCCAGTAGTGGGAGCAGATAAGCTATGATTAAAATGAATAATAGTTATAAATTAATTGAAGTTAATTTTTATCAGTTATTATCAAATTAGGTAAATATTAATATTTCTACGGAATGCGATAGGATCAAAATATTTTGTATTGGCAACACTAATTTTGACATTTCTATATCAGAAAATGTAAATTATAAATATAATTAATTACATTACGAATTCCCAAATCGAACTGATTTTGCACCGTTTCTTTCAAGTCTTGAGAACAACGTGTGTCGTCACGAAATCAGCGATCTGGTCGTCAGGGGAATTCTGGACTTCTACAGAAGTCAAGATATCAACTGAGCAAAATCTAGTAGGTTAGGTACAATGTACAATAGATCTATTTAGGTCACAGTGTAGGGAAACGTATGTTCATATTTCTGCCTTAACGACCTCATTTTAATCTCTAAAGCTTATTAACTTAAAATAATCTTTAGAGCAGACTTAATCCTTTTTCTTCATCAAGATACCATGTCCACCTTACCTTACCCTAAAAAATTAATTTAATATTTTTATTTTATTTTTTTGCAAAATATTTCTTTATCAGATGTCTTCTCATGTAGTGCTAAGCTAACAAAGACACATTATAACTACATCAAGAATTATGTAATAATGAAAAACGTTACAATAATTTCCTCAAGCGTAAATATTATATTTACGGATAATACACAGATTATTGAATTAAAAAAAAAAATGAAGAAAAAAAAGGATAATAAATAAATTTTACTTTATAATTATACACATACACACACGTCTATACACTAATTTCCTTATGGTTTGTGTAATATCCTTTAATAGATTTCCAGGATGACACAATTAGTTTGGTTGGTAAGAAGTAAAATGAAAGAAAAAATCTTTGATTAGGGATAAAAAATTACTTGATTTTTTCTTATGGTTAAAGGATTTTGTATTTACGATATGGTTAGATTAATATTTAATTAAAGGAAAATATTTATAGTCGTTGTTAAGAAAATATAATTTTTCTTTCCCCTATTTTTTATATTATTACATATTTATATCATTATATACGTCTATAAGTTCCTTAGAGATTTTTTACGGAAAGAAAAAACCATTTCTTGTTCAACTGGTACAGATGCTGATGATGGCATACATCAGTAAAAAATTATACGTTAAGAAGAATATTTTGATGTAGTGATTTTTAATATAAAATATAATATTCTTTTCACTATAATAATAATCTTTTTAAAGGATAAGATTGATGAATAATCCTTTCACGAGAAAATTTTTTATACTTCAGGCTTCAGGTTATTTATAGTAAAATTGTAAGAAAATCTAATTATAAATATAGTTTTTGTAAAGAAAATTAAATTTAATTGTAGTATATTTATATGCAAGGTAATTGATATTAAAATTTTAAATCATTCTGAAGGATTTCGAATTAATAATCTTCAATTCTATATTTGCCCAGGTAAATTATCTCATACACGAAGAATTATGGTCTCATTGTGGAATATCTCAAGAGTTATTCTATAATGATTAAAATAATTCAAGGAAAAATCTAATTGTAAATTATATATTTCTTGAATAATAAAGTAAAAGGACAGACAAAGGGGACTCTTTAGTTTATAGATATAGAAACAGAATTGCCTAAGACGAGGTTGTAATAAGAACAACTTTCAATTCATCCCATTTTTCCGGTGTAAGAGTATATAAAACGTCTAAAAAGTTTTATTAAAATTAGTTAATTCAAATATAATTTTTGGTGTTAATTATTGACCAAACGTTTGCTACAATAGGAATTCTAAACTTTTTAGACAAACAGCCATCAGGAATATTCTAAAAATTTCTACAGATGCCTGGACCTGGATCAACTAATAATTTCATAAGATCATTCCATATAGTAGACATTAACTCTAATATTCATTTGTAAATGCAATTTAGTGGTTAATGCAAACGTGTAAACTCTTTTTTAGTGATGTTTTAGTTTTGTGGTATAATCACGAGAAATACAACTAGACACTAAGTAGGAAATAATTCCATAAAATTAAAGTGGAATTCAGAAGGATATTAAACCAAAATCAAAAATTTTTCCATCATGTGGAATTATATTCCATTTTACTTCATTTTTTTCAATACTTCCCAGGATAATAACCTAATAACTTACAACAATTATTTGGTGGGATTAATCTTACTTGATGTTATACATCCCCCGAAGTGATTTCCCCTATATAACTTGTGTGGTGAATTTCTAACCAAACTCTGCCCGTAAACTTAATCTTAATATATTTATGATCCTAGTTAGGAAGCAAACCAATTTTTAAAATTTTTTGAATTAAAATTTTTCTTTAATTCGTCATATCAACGATTCGCTTTTGCACAGATTGAAGTAATCTTTTCAATTATATAAGAAATCATAATAAATTTTCTAATTAAAGCCACAAATATATAACAATAATTATTCTAAAAATTAACTAAACAAAAACCATAAAAAAATTAATATATTCAAAAATATTATTTCATTTTTCATACAGTGTATACCAAAAAAATTAAAATTCATCATAAACTAAATTGCCATAATAAAAGAATAAATCATTTTGTCATATAAACCTAACAAATTTTATGACATTCGTTTTTTTTTATTTTTACCTTCTTCTTCCAAAATTTTTTTATTATCATATTATTATAATTTTATTTTAATTTTACCCGAATAAAAAAAATTTATATAACAATAAAAATAAATTATAATTATAACATATTTAAATGAACATATGTGAATGTAATACCAAAAAACCAAAAAAAAAATATTTTTTTTAGAACATATAAAAATCCTTGTTTCCGCATGATATCCTTATTCACTCATTATCATTTAAAACGAAATCCTTCACCCTCACAATCCGTGTGTACTAGTTTGTTTAAATTCTATTGAAAATGGTGACACACACGCTTTGTTTCTGATTATGATGTTTTCATATATTTATATGTAAAAATTCATCGCGGTGATATGTCAAATGATGGTAAATATAGAAAATAAATAATCATAAAAAAATTATTAATATACCAAATATTTAAACAAAATAGAACCATTTGCCAAATTTCCGGTCTAGACTAATTTTCATATTTTTATATATTTTCTGAAAATGTTATAATATATTTTTGGGATCATGTCAAAACGGAAGTAGATTAGAATAAAATTTCTTGGGATTTTTATTTATATATTTGGTTATAAATTAAGGATATTATTACCACGTGCTGGGAGATCTTTTAATAGTCTATTTAAAAACAAATAAATTGTAAAGGTTAAATTATGCGATGGCATTAGAATGGTTTCCTCTTACGAACGAACATTAGTCGATTTTCTTAACTTATGGTTTCTGTCTGGATTTGATTGAAAAGGAGGAAGAAAAATAATCGAAAGAGTTATACTAAAAACGGTTGGAGTCTATTAAGTTTGGGTGATTTATTTATTCTGAAGAAGTTACTACAACAGGTATTTCAACTGTTCCATTGATAGTTTTTCATTAATGTGACATATCAATTTATTCTATATATTTTCTTCATTAATGAAATTAAGTTTTGACTAGATTAATTTTATCTATGCTTCCATCAAATTCAAATTCAATTTATGTAATAGCGAACATTCCAAGACCCCAAATTAATTATTTGTGCGGATAGCGAGCATTCCAATACCTCGAATTAATTGCATTTCTACGGAACAAACCGGTGTTAATTGCTCAGTTTAAAATTGTGGCCAGTTAGACATTTCTTAACTATATTAACTATAAGATTATTGCTACTAAAGAAACTTAACTAAATAGCGGACCACTAAAATCTATTGAATTTCTAGTAGCTAATAGCGATATTTATTGGCAACAAACATCTACTTTATGTTGTCAATTTTATTACTTAGATGTCGGCTTCTACCTTCAGTAAACTTATATCATAATGAGAAATGAGGTGTTATTCCATCCATCGATTTAGTAGATCTTCTTTATTATAATTTGTAGAAATTAATTTTATTGGAGAAGAATTGTGGCCGGATTCTCTGTAAGTGTCGAAATTACGGATTTTTTAAATAGTAAGACTTAGATTACTAGAAATCCGTAAATTTTGATAATTTAGCATTAGAGAATTCGGCAGTTGATATCTGTCCAGACATCGTAGCATTTCATCAAAGAAATATATTCAAAAGATGTTAATTAATCGTAAACAGGAAATAATTTTGGTCGTATATCACTCTAGTTCCCGACAGTTTATCAAAGCTATTAGAATACATCTAACGAGTAATGTTAACAACAAAATTTGACAATAATTATTAAATTATATCAAAGATATAAAAACCAATGTTCCGTCTTTATACATATAGTAACATAAATGACCTTATTGTATGTTCAAATTAGCTCATAAACTTGTCGAAAATTTAACCAAATGTCAAAAACAATTACAAAAACAATTAAAAAAACGCTGTTTTCTTTAACACTAATCATTTATTTTGTTGTTGTTTGTTTCACCACCTACGGATCCTTGTCAGTATTTTTTTTACAATCATTTTTGCCATCAGTTTTTCTTTATACATCAAAAAAACGTAAAATATTTTGTTGTAAGCGGACATGCACATGACAGTACAATAGAAATTAATTTTTAATTTCATACTAAAAACTCGAAGTTGTATATCGCCAAGGTCCCGTACGTCGTTGTTAATATTGTGAAGTGTCATAAAAAGGCGGAACGGAATTTAAAAGTTTATGTTTTAAGAAAATTATTATGATGGGTTTTATTATAATGTTAAAAACTTTATTAAATTAAATCATTAAATTTTTTTTTATAAAATTGAAATATAAATATAAAATTTATTTTGATTATAAAATTTTATGCTAAAACATTGTCACATAAATTGATAAATTTAATATGCTTGTTATTTGGGAATTAAATTTCACTAATTCACAGCATCATCATAGTATGTTGAATTAAATGGGTGGTACAATATTGTCTGATTATTAGCACCTATTGGAAATTATCGCAATGGGGTGCATCAGTCTATAATAAAGGCTATATACACAAGCTTGAATAAAGTAAATAAATTGCATATAAAATTGTTTATGGACTTATCGAAAAAAAAACCACAATGATATTTTCTGCAATTCTCTGCTATTTTATATAGTTAAAAATTGTGTTTTAAACTGGGTAAAATAACAACAAGTAATCATAAAGTTGAAAATTCATGACACATAGACCAACAGGCTATCATTTATATTAGCTATATATGTAAACAAAATATTTAAGCATGAGTAACTTAAGCGGATTATCTAAAAATAATAGGTTATTCTATGATAATTTAAAATTCTTTTACTAAATTATTGAATTAGTTAAATTTTCAAATAAGCCCAACTGTCAGGAAGATCAATTATGGAATACGTACTGAATACTGATGTAAATCTGGGATTTATTCTTACTATTTGACTTTGAACCTATAACCAATCTTTGGATTAGTTCATAAGTTTAAAAAGATCGAAATGCAACACAATTTACAATGATGAGTTAACAGATCGGGGGTCAACCAAGTTTAGTCATCATGTCTGAACTTGTTAAGCCCATTAAAACAACTTGAAAACTGTCTACTGGAATAATTCCTAAAGCTTGTTTCCTTCAGGGAAACTTAAAGACGTAATCGTATACTTAGGTAATAGCACTTAGTGTCGTGTAATACTGGTATTTTCACAGGCTACTGCTTATTGAAATATAGTACAATCCAAGAGTTAGAAAACAGTGTTACTGTCGATTCCTTCGAATGAAAAAAAAAAACCGATTGTTGCGATTGTTGTGAAACTACTGCCCTGAAAAGACTTTTGGGAAGAAATATATTATAACTCTCAATAACACACTCATAACTCATTCTTGAGACTTGTAATAAATTCCTTTACTTTCTTGTAAAGGAAAGAAATTACTTTCTTTGGTAACTTGGATAACGACAGACCATAATTATTTGAAGGTTATACAGCAAGTGATCTTTTAGGTAATTGGGTTGAGTAGCTGAATTTTCACTTAACAATCCCATTCTAATGTAATCTAATATTCGATCAGAGTAAAGTTATGTGTTCAAGCCAAAGATATTTATATGAAAGTAATTATCCTTCTCGACTTTTTAAGGGATACCCGTTTTTTTGAATATATAAACAGAAAAATCAGAAACAGAATAATCGCGATTCCCAAAAAAGATCTCAACGTCATATCATATTATTAACTAGTGGGTTTCAAATACTAATTGCACGATACTTGCTTGTTAATTTTTATTTTTTTTTTGCTGTTTATATATTTATTATGACGGCCAGCCACAAGGCAATAGTAGGAAGGTGAATAAAAAAATAACGAACCAGACACACGCCTATAACCAGATTGTTATGACAGCGTATTCACTAATTGTTGTTGACTATATAAAATTTATAGTCGCAAAAAAAGCAATGATAAAAACAACTAAACCTCCCGATTAAATGCGAATTAGAAATTTGTTTTAAACAACAACAAAAACAAAAAATCGTTCCAATGTTGAAATTGTTCGTTTCCTGTACTATGTCTGGACTAAATATAAATATTGTCGTCGTTTGGATGGTCAAAATAAACATACAACATTGTCCCCACATTTAGGAAATAGATGTCGTCCGATGTCTATATATGACAAAATAAAAATTTTACCATTTCAAAAGTTTATGCTTTGGTATTAATAAAATATTGAACCATTATTATATAGTATAAAATTGCGAGTTAGATTTCTTTAACGCACTATTTTATGTTGGCTGATGAATATTTATGAGGTTATTAGAAATTTATAGTTGTACAGATTTTTGTTTTTTGTTTTTATTAGAATGTAATAAAAATTGGAAATAAAATTTGAAATGTAAAAAAGAAATATTTAAGACAACAAGCCACAAAAAAAAAGGATATTATATTTTTTTTTTATATAAATGAACTATAAACAAGGTCGCAATAAATTCTTTATATTTTACGATGCTCTTTACTTACAAATATAATATAAAATCTGTATATAAAAATATTTAAATTTATTTCCTTATGGTCTTAATGGAATATTGCAATAAATTTGTCATTACAAATTTGCCATTAATTTTTATTTAATAATTTATTTATTATTGAATGTACTAAATTTTAATATAGCCTTTGTGTTCATATAAATTATCAGATTGTTCAAATATGGTTTTTTTTAAATTTTTGAATAATGGCCTCAAATGTAAAATTAGTTTTATAGGAAAATTTTGTACAATTTAATATAAATTTATAGAAATATTTATAAAGTGAATATAGACGAGTCCCCAGATTGGTTGATTGGTTTAAGTGGCGAGTACCAATGAACGTGTCGATGATCCCAATTGGCATGTTAACCACCAATTTAAATGATTTTTCAGAATTTTCAACCAATCTTCCTAGTCCGTACCAATATCAAACCTCTGACATTTTTTAGGTATATCAACGTAATGGCTTTTTGAAAATTCATATTATTTTCGTTGTTAGGCACCAAAAATTAAAGCTGGAATCACAGTACCACCGTCACTGTAACGTTGAAAACTAATATCTAAGCAAATATGCAAAGGTCAACGTTATCGATGACAATGTACTAGCAAAATGTATATTATCAGCGCTGAAACACGACATTGACACAAATACGTATTTAGTGCGTATTTGTGTCAATGTCGTAAATTGAGAAGTAGCATAAATTTCACAAAAAAAGTAAGTTAACGACAAATTTTAAAGCCCCTTTCAATGCGTACAAGGTACAATATAATTTAAAATTTAAGCTCAACACTCTTGAATGGTGGTGGTGGTACTGTGTTTCCAGCTTTATTCTCATCTCGTTAAGTTACGTCTCGTAAAACTATTAGCGTTCTACTAAGATTGCTACGGCAACATCGTGCTTGTAGCAAAGCCCGATATAAATTAAGCTGAAATAAGTAATGAAAGATGAAATTTGTAATTTAGTTCTTATCAATTTAGCAATGAAGTAACACAGTTAAACAAATTCCGTAGCTTCGGTGAATTATTGGAAAACTAATATATGAGCAGTTTACTTTAGTATATTTGATTCTAAACTAATCAAAACGTATCCAATCAATATTCTAAATGATTTATATAAAATGAATTATTACAAATTGAACTACCAACATTTCTAAACAAACTAAATAAACTTATTATATCCAAAATAACCTAAAACTATTTATTATACCTGATTATAAGTTTTAGTTGTCCTTGTTATCCTTAATATAATTTACAAATATATATAAAATAATTCTTTCAAAAAATTTTATCAAATCATTTTAAATAACAAACTTCATAAACTTCTGCAAAATACCAAAAAATTTATTTTTGGATTCTTTTATAAGAAAACTTTGTTTTCAAAACTTAATTTTACAACTTGTTAAATGCAAAATTTTCAACTATTTCTGTGAATGCCTTTAGGAATTTATCGTACTTCATTATATAAAGAGTAAATTGAAAAGTTCCTTTAAATTACAAGTAGTAATAGTATTACAAAATTATAATTTTTGTCATTTTTCATTGCGGTAATGTTAAATATATTTTATTTTATTTTTAGAATGGGAAGACATCTTTACTGTCTGGTGGATGTTTAAATCTGACACCAAATAATATTTAAGGATCAAAAAATATATGTATGTATAGTCAGCTAAAGAAGAACTAAGTGTTGCAGAAAATTTTTGGATTCACACCATAGTTTTTCTATACATTATTTGAAAGGGAAATCCTTTTTTTTATGAAACTAAAAATTGCAAAAGTTGATAGAGACAATATGAACAAGTAAAATGTTAATGAGTTTTGAATAGAAATGATATGGAAAAGTCAGTGAAATTTAGTTAACCGAATGGTAAAAGTTTTGTGGTGTTGGAAAAATCAAAATTAAGTTTATAATAAAATATAACAAAAATTATATATAGAGAAATTGTATAGAAATATATGAAATAATTGATGGTATTGAAATTTTAATTTATAATTTTATAATAATAAGCGATAAATTAGTGTAGAATAAAGTTTTACGTCTAGTGTAGAATTAAGAATTAAATATTTTATTTAAATGTCCAATTTAATCTAAATTTAAGTTCGTATTTGATATTCATCAACTATAATATTTTAATATCTTTGCTTGTTAGTTTACAGACAGTACAGAGTTCACTTTTTGCTAAATGAAATAAATAGGATACCTCATGACATATTAATAAAGAATCAATAAGTACTTGTGATTAACGATGTAACCTTCTTAGGTAATGTATACTAGAACAGTTGTCATTAAAGCTGATAATGACAACCGTTCTGTTATGCCTAATTGATGAAGAAAGTGACATCCAGATTATTCACTCTCATTCTTAGAACGTATGTACTTAGGTTGTAAGATTGACTGGTTGCAGAAGATATGATGAGGAGAAGAAGTAATGGAGCACCTACTGTGCCACTGTTCCTGGTCCAACAAATAATGTTCGGGAATTTAGGAAATTTTTTCCTAGATAACATGGAGGAAGCAGACAAGATAAATCCGGTTATAATGATTTAGTTCATTAGAGAAATAGGGTGGTTCGGCACGATACGAAAAAGGTCACCGATTGAAGAATACAACAGGCCTTTTAACAAGATTTCAGTGCATGGGTAAAGTAGCCTCTAATCTCTTAAAACCAAATAATCAATATTTTCATTATTTCATGAAGTTATGAGTTAAATTTTAATTATATCCAATGCTTAATTACTCGACAGTCTGATCATTCTTCATTTATTTATAAACGTTTCCATTTCTTATATATATCTGTGGTCGCAATTCTATAGATATAACTTTAAATTCAATAATTTTTTCAGTTTGAATTTTGTATTTTATTTCAATAAAGTAATTAAATAAATTAAATTCGATTTTTTCTGGAAGAAGCACTCCAAAATATTTAAACAGGGCGGCTCCATAGCATTCCCGACAACAAAAACTTAATCTCTACGGATATTAAGGCAAATTTAAATGAAAGTGTGTAATATAAGCCTGTGAATAATGACGGATTTCTATCAATTGGGCAATAATTAGTACCAGCTTTAACAAATCCAAATTATTGAATAATAAATAATTAAATATGAGCTAATCAAATATAATTTTTTATTAGATTAATTTTCTTATATTCTTTCAATATTATTTTATCGCTTAATATTTTATGTTAAGCGTTTTTTTTATTAATACATTTTGGATACTTTTTTTTGCCTAAGGTATAGAATTATATTATTTTGTTTATTTATTTCCAAATGCCACGCTATTAAATCTTGGAGGGTTGAGTAAAAAAAGAACAGAATCTAAAATCACAGCAGGACAACAGCAAAACAACAAAATTATTTTAAGTTGAAAAATTATAATTAAAAAAAAATAAGGACAGTGTCTTTTAATGCCATATCTGAAATGTCGAGAAAATTTTAATATTTCAAGTCGTTGTTGTTTATGGCATGACAAATAATTGTTTATTTATAAAATAATTTGTGTTTCTTAATTTTCTTATTTTGATTAAAATCTAGTGAAAATAAACAAAAACTGTTTAAGTCCAAAAAAATAGCAGTTGGAGACGATTTCGAAGAATTAAGTTTAAGGTTTTCTGAAATATTTTTTATAATTAAATTTTTTTTTTTTTTGTAAAATAAATGTTTTGTTTCTGCATCAGCTTATAATACAGAGCCGTGGCGTGGTGTTGATAAAAATAACAGTGGTGGTTCCGAAACATTTGAAATTGAACACGTATATCATCAAAAGGTGAATTAATAGGAGTAATATAACTAACAGAAATGAATACTCTAACGTTATATCCATATATAACATAGTTATGTAAATCGGTAGCATCCAGTAGGGGGTAGGCAAAGAAGAAGATGCATTCTTTGTATACTGCAATCGTTATTTAGCACAGGAAATTATGTGTCACTGCCCTAATGCATACTATCGATAAAACAATGTCAGGAGCCACGACTCTGTTACCTATCATCTCATCTTCGTCTTGACAGAATCTGCACACTTGATCTTGGTCTACCTTTATTTATAGTCTGTCTAGATGTTTTTTAAGTCTCAAGTGTCATGACTCATGAGAGGAAGTCCAACAGTGTTCTGATTTTCGTCGTATGCATTCTAAGCATTTCTCTGGTTCGGTTTTTAGGTGGGCCAGATATGAACATCTTAAAATATTGTATACCATAACTATAGTTCCAATAATTTTGTTGGAATTGTCCAGTTTAGTACTTTTGTTTTGATGCGACTTGTGGTAACAGAGTGATACTCTGAATATCGGGTCAAGTACTGCCAAAAAGTCATTATTTTATACATATTTACTAATAATTACTGACACATCCAATATTTATAATTCCATTTCTATTAAATCACCTTTATTTATCTCATAATTATAATATATTTTAAAATATCAAATTTCTTTTGCTTGCTGGCTTAAAGTTATTTTTCAAAATTTTCAAAATTTTGATTTCTTAATTTAAATATAAACGTACATAATTAAAAATTGATATTTTTATTTATTTATTTTTATTTTACGCATATGTTTTGTAACATATTTTCTGTTTATCACCTTTATTTTAATGTTCGACATTTATTTAAACATAATTTATGGCACCATTCTCAAATATACGTTAATTAAATATGAGTAGTTTCTGATAAAAATCATTATTTATTTGAAACAGAAAATTTGTAGTGAATTTCTCTGGTCATAGTTTAAAATTACTAATAATTTTGCATATTTGTTTTGTTTGTTACCATATTTTTTTACATAATTTGGTTTGGTTTTATGGTGATATTCTTATGAAATCAAATTACATAATTATAAAGCATAATGATAAAATTTTCAATAGATTACTGAGAGTTTTATGTATAACTTTTAATGATAGACCAAATTAGAATACAAATGAAATTTTCAATAAATTATATTAAAATTGTCAAATCGGCTAAGTCCTTTACTTCGCTATTAAAATACTATGTTTAAATGTTTCATATTTCCGATCCAGTTGAAAATCCGAACAATATGGCAATACTAATCCAACTTCTGCCGGTAATTTCTAACCAAAATTCAAACATGTTCAAAGTTCATACACCTACACCTTCAAAATACTATCTGTTATGCTACCCATACATTATACAACATGTTTATTAACGTTTTGACGATACAACTTCATTTACAATACTTTGACAAATTTAGACGATTGATGAATCGATTGAAAATATATTAAAATATTTTAATTTATGTTGGTTGATGGTTGGAAGTTGTACAACCAAAATTATGGTTTTTATATGCTTATGTTATTATTAATTTTTGTTATTTATTGAAATAAAATTAAATTATAAGAATTTTTAACCAAATTTTCATTAGAAATTTTTTTTACACATTTCACATGGACACTATTCAGAAAAAGCTACTTTTTGACGGTTGTAAACAAGTTGAAATGTTGGTATTGTAAATTTTAAACCCGCTTAACAATACGTTTATGTATGTGCAGCTATAATCGCCCCAAAAAATTTCGCAACACAAATTTTCTGTGTTGTTATCATAAAAGTTAATAAATCTTAAGTGCAAACTGTTTGAATTGACTGACCCGTCAGTCTGTAAAGTTTGTTATACATGGATTTTTGATCCGGCCACGCTACAGTGTTTCTTCTGCTCCGTAGTGATAGGATTTAGAAAATATTCATTATACAAAATCTTTTTCAATAATTTTCATATAACAAGTACAATGACATGACTTCCACTAATGTAACAAATATACAAAAATCTATGCAGCATAAACAAATAATAATAAAAAACCACCTGAAATAACACAAAAAAACTTACATATTTCCCACATGGACAAAACTTGTACATTAAAATCTTCCATATATGATGATGATGACGATGATGATAAACCAAAAATATTTTTATGAAGATTTCAAGATTCACTTTTTTTTTTGGTTTGTTTGTTTTTTTATTGTTGCTGTTTAGATGCAGAGTCTTTTCCTGCTTCTCTCACTGTCATTGAACTTCAATTTATGTGTTTTTATTTAAATCAGCTATTCTTGTTTCAATTTTATTACAATTTTTTTCTTCTTCTTTTTTATATTTTGAAGATTTTTTTTTGGTTTGGTAGTATATTGAGAAGATATGAAACAACAACAAAAAAAAAATGTTTGAAGAGTTTTCTCATAAAATGCAATATTAAAATATACAACAAGCTATCAAATAAGGTTTAAGAGATGGGAAAAAATACAATGAATTTTTTGCATATATTAAAATTTAATATATTAGCCACAAAGAGTGGAAGAATATTCGGAAAATCATTTATTTCATGTTGCAAATATTGTCTTCATTTATATACAAAAAGTATAAACATTAAATTGGATAATAACACCGATAAAAAAGACTGTGCAGCTGGAAATACTATGCAGTGATTTCATACTTAGCTCCAAATCAATTGTAAAATATGGAGAATTTTAAATTTAATTTAGATATAAATGTATTTAAAAAAACTAATATTTTAAGCATTTTTTTAAGTAAGCGCCATCTAGCAAACGATATGTAAAATAACAATTGACCATTAACTCTTAATTATCAATCCAAATATGAGGTCTATACGTTGCCTAACGTATTGAAATTTCATTGCCACAAAATTGGTTCTAAATATTATAACCGTGCTTTTATCGGAAATAATTAGCAATACGCGCGGTGGCGTGGTGGTACTATGCTGAATACCGAGTTCAGCTGCCGACCAAGAAATCGATGTCGCTCTATGTTCACTCAGCTTTAAAGGAGTGCCATTAATACAAAATTTAAAATATGTAATTGAAATTTTAAGACTGGGAAAAAATGCTCACATTTGAGGCCATTTTCTGACAACAAGAAAAAAACTACTTCATATGTTTAGGAAGGATTATTACACTACACCATTGTCAGCAATTATAAGTATGAAAGTATAATTTAAATCTTTGACGTAGGTAAATAACAATTTGAAGACAGACGAACAGTCAGACGGCTGAACGAAACATAGTTTTTAAAAAAAGGACCTTAAAATATTTATGGTGATTCATAACCGTGTACCTTGCGGACATAACCATAATTTATCGAGATTATTTCGAAATTCAGAAGCTTAAATAGATGAAGGTCTTCAAAAATTGAATGAATGCAACAAAGTTTCTTTAGCTCTGTCCCTCTGAATAATCTTTCGAATTTCCAATTCCAGAATATAAAAGAGTCAATTAATTTTTTTTTCTGATTTTTCTCTATTTTCGTATATTTATATAGTAATATTAATTCATAGTTCACATCATTGTCACATGTCGCCATGATAGTTGTCCATTACAATTCCACCGTTTCGAATCAAACATGAAAAGTTTTAGTCAAAGAAAAATCATCATTTTCAATATGCAAAAATGTCAATCATTACAATATGTTGGGGTCCCATTTGATGTTATTGTTGAAGCTTCTGTTTTCATTATTTTATGTTTTTGAGAATACAAGATTATTTTTTTATTAGCATATGGAAATGAATAAAAATCAGAAGATTCGGATTATTTCCATTGAAATTGTATTTATAAGGCCAGTAACAAAAATATGTAAAAAATTCAAAACAAGAACTTTAATTTTTGGATGCAAATGTAAAAAAAAAAAAAAAAACTATTCCTTATTTAGGTGTACCATAAAAATATATGGCGGCCGCATATTTACATCAATTTAATCCTTGACTGAAATACGACGATGACGACAATGACTTTGGATTTTATTTTTCTGATGAATGCTATTTTTAAAAATGCATTTTCGTAGGTGGAGAGACGACTATAAAAAACTATTTTTGAATAAAATACGAGGTTTATATATTAGCTATGCAAATCATAATTATTTGTATTTTACATATGGTAAATTCTTTTGAAAATTATCACTGAAAAGTGGCGCCGACTTAAGAGTTTAATTTAATCGGACAATTATTATTGTTAAAGTTATATGAGATTAAGAATTATAGTTTTGTGGAGGAATATATTTGAATGTAATTATGATAATTGCTAATTTTTTTTTAATCAGAGAGTAACTGCCTACATAAGATTAAGTACTGTCAAAGCAAACTGAAAATTTTAGTAAGCTATTTAAAATGAATTAAATCTTTCTGTCGTAAATAACCAAAACCAAACATAAGTTAAACAAATTATGGGTATAGGTAGTGTATAAGTTGAAAAAACTAATGTGTTGGAGTAATTGAACCTGAAAATTTAATGTTACTGAGATGCGGTAAAAATGTATTATTTATGCTCTAGCGGTCTAGCGAGCCTAACATTTTGAAATCCAATACACTAAATAAATTTTACCAGTGTCTGTTACCTGTTAATAGTTACTGAAAGAGAATTTTCTGTCCAATTGAAAAGTTATAGGTCATATCTTTTCGGTCCAGCAAGGTAGATGAATGCATTAGAAGCAAATATGCTGAGATAATTTAATAGTGTTATAGGTCGACTGCAAAAAAATCGTACAGGATTATTATATACATTATGGTTCAACATGTTCTGTACTGCCAATAAGTCGAAAGAGTAAATTAAAAATTTAAATAATCCAAATATGGAGCATAAACCATTTTCAATACAGTCCTCCATTACTACAAGTACTAAAGATATAATAATTATCTTGAACATAATATTCCAAAATTAGTCCTTAAACATCACCTCCATCAATAATAATTCTCTATTATAAGCATCCAATTTTTTAATTATATGATTTTTCTATGCATTATTTAGAAATCCTTCGACAATAATATTTTATATAGCTTCTTAATATATGATCCAATTCCAGGTTATATTTTTTAGAGTGCTGTTAAGCAATATTATGCAATGCATGTGTAATTGTATCGCCAGTTAATCTGAATTTTTCACAACTCATAAAAATTATACCATGCGTAAAATTTGAAAATCTATTTTCAATCTGCACAATATTTCAAATAAAAAAATACACTCTTCATTTTATATACTTCAGTTTCTGTTCTTCCTCTAAGGTCTAAGATATAATTAGACTATACAATAATACAATATTTGATTATTTCAGCTACTCTCTAATTATATATATATAATTTTCCTGTAGCATGTTTACTTTACAGATTTTGTTATATCCATAAAATTTGATAGCTTCAGTTGAAGTGCATATTATTAAAAAAAAATTAAAAAATTCTCAACCGAATGTAAATTATAATTTACAACATGTATAAAGATTTACGGATTTGTTAAATAAGTTCAAAGTAACAGCACGAATTCTGTAATACAAACTACATAAATATCTGATTTTCTAAAACAATCATTTTAAGATCGCGAAATTACTGAGTAATTTTATTTGTTGTAAAGATTCTTTTTGTCTTGAAGGGCGCAAAATCTCATGATCAAAACTTTAGTTTTTTTTTTTTTACTGTACAAATATACAGCCTACAATTTGTCTTGAGGTCTTAAGTGGCTTTCATCAACAACAAACACAACACAAATAACCAAAATACAAGACAATAATGGAAAGGTATATAAGAAAAAATGTATAGGAAATTAGTCTTGTTTGTTTTTCTGCCGCACGGTACAAGAAGTCTTGCCTGTTAAAAATAAATTTTATACCTCCTTAACCACCTCCATCAATTATGGATGATGATGTGAACAAAATTTCTTATAAATGATGATGATTTTTCGAAAAAAAACATCAACATTGATTTAAGATTTTTATATTAAAAATGCATTTTAAATTCATTTTTTTTTTTGATTTTCGGTAATTTTGAAATAATAATAATTAAAGAGTCTTGATTGTTTGTTTGTTTGTATTACAAAATTATGATTGCGCAAAGGATAATAAGGATTGTAATTTAATTATAGTAATTATTAAATACTATAATAAAACAAAAAAAAATTGATTAACAAAAAGGATTTCAATTTTCATTTCAAATTATATACAGAAAAAAATCCATAAAAATTTAAATCGGATTTTTTTCTTAAGTACATAATTTCCGGTTGTTGTTTTTTAAAACTTCCTGACAATATAAATTTTATTCATAATTATTTTATGATAATTTCATTTGGCAGCGCCGCCAAAAAAGTTTCCGGAATATTTGCATAAACTTTACAAAAGTTATTATATATTTTGGAAAAGCTTATTTTGTGAAATATTAAATCCTTTTAGAAATTGGTCGAAATTGTGTTTAAAGGAGTGTCGCGGCCAATTCTTCGAAAAACATTTCCAGAAAAACCGTTTAATCGATCAACAATAGTACGAATATAAAGTTTGGTACTAGTAACTACTATTGTCCCAAAAATGGGTGAACTAAAATCGCTTTAAGGCTTGGGCTACTCAATATATAACAATTGTTTCACTCTTGAAGCGTATTCGCTGGGAAAAACATTTTTCTCGTAATTGTTTTTCTGTGAATTGGATAAGCAAATAAAGAACATAAATCCGTTTTTTCTATCTTGATCTTTTCTGTACAGAAATTAAACAATTCAATTTCAGTTTGAAAACTTTGTAGATAGTCGGAAGTTTATTGTTCAGAGTTTGATTAATTGGCAAAAAAAAAAAATATAGCAACAAAACAATTTTGTATCTAATAAACAACGATTTTTTTTGTGGAATGTTAAGTTAAGAGATTTACAAAATTGTTATATTTATGAAAAAAAAAGTTTTGATTTATATATTCTCAAAACAGCAAATTAGTTTGGTGATGTTAATGAAAATAAATTTGACAACATTTAATTTTAATGGTAACCTTGGGAATTAACATACAAATTTTATGGAAAATAAACTCTTGTCCTTGTGCCTTGTCAGAATAATATTTGTGATTAAATTTCAGCATTTGATGTTTTAATTAATTATATTTATTTATTATGATTTCCAATTGAATATAAACGGAATTTAGGGAAATACGATTAATATAATTATGTTATTCGTAACTTTAGTAGGTCAATCTAGACTGGGAAACACTATTAACTCTTAAAGATGAAAAGAGGGTAAAATCCAGGGTTTTTATTGTGCCGGTGACAAAAACCTTGTGAGAAGAGAACCCACGTCACCAACACACTATTCTGCAGCTAGCAAAAACGATTTAATTAAACAAATTTACTCGAATGCTTCCAAAATCCGATCTTTTGATGAAACACAACTCCTAAAATTAAATAAGAAGAAAAGCACGATATTGGAGTGCTTCTGTACAGTCTACTGTTACTGGTGCACTGAACAAATTTGGACTATCTGCAAAACAAATTGTAGACTTAAAGTTATAATTGACTGGAATTTGTATAGTTGCACTCCAAAAAGATGAGATATTCAATTTATTTTGATGGATTGACTATCGATTGCAAGTAGTAACTTATATCATACAGTTTTCCAGTCATAGTGCTTCTTTAATCAGTTTTAATTCGTACCACTGATAAGTACTTATATATTACTCTCTATATTAGATCTAAATTTAACTTATATAGCCTATTTATGAATAAATTTTAAACAAAAATCTTTCTTTTGGAAAAGTAACTTTTTACCTGTTATTATTGTTGTCGAAAATATTACAAATATTTTTTTTTTATATAGATATAGTGCTAAATTGATCCTTACCTGTAAATGAAAAAAACAAAAAATTAATTTAATTAAATTTCAAAATAAAAATATGTTAAAATTAAAATTCTTTATAAAAACAAAAAAATAACTTGAATTTGAAATTGATCATTACTGACAGTTACATTTAATATCAACCCCCGCTGAGCTTCCAATTTTCTCATTGCATTTTTTATTTAAAAAAAAAAAATACTGAACACTGAGCTATAAAAAAAATTGATTGCATACAAATTATTGAAATTACATTACCAAAAACACTTTCATTTAATGCTCCATACATAAAAGTCCTTGAGGCAAAATAGCAAATTCAATAAATTAAAATTACAGAAATTTTCAATATCCCCCGAGAGAGACTCCAAAAACAAACAGCCCAAGCACACTTAGCAGGTGACTTTACAACAACATCAAAAAATTTAGCAAACAAACATCAAAATTAATAAAGAAATAAAAGGCAATAATAAAAACAAGTAAAGGTAAACCAATTTTGTTTTCACAGCATGAGATTCGCGGTTAATAAGATGCCCTCTGTTCAAAAAATGTTGACCGTCAATTCAATATGTTACGAATAAAAAAAAAATTGGAAACTTCTTTTGCACTACGGGGGCAAACAAACAAAAACAGATCTATAAAAATGTCAGAAAGTATCGCTCTGATGGTTCTATATTTTGTAAGGTCTTTCTTTTTTATTTAAAATATAATTAAGTTTTTCGGTAAGAAGATAAGATACCTTATTACTTAGCCAATATGTTGCTGTTTTAAAGAAATATAGATAAAATTAAAGGGTCCACAGTTAAAAAATTTAATTAATCAGTTTTGAAATTTATGATAGGGGAATTTGTGTTCAAGATCATTAAGCGCTCGTGTTCCCTAAATGTCATATTTTAAATATAATATTTTTTTTTTATTATTGCGATTAAAATGGACATTAATCAATTGAAAAATATTGTAACTTTTTAAATTATTTTAAATGGTTTTTTAACTATTGTTGGTTCATATTTTTATTAAAATATGTTTATTATTTTTTTCATGATGGCATGCGGTCTGTATTTTGAGAATTGACAATAATTAAACCATGTATCATGAGATAGTAATCATGAGATTTTATTTTAATTAAATTAATATTATGAAATTTATTTAAAATTAAAAAAAAAGCTGGTTTGTAAAAAGTGTGCATTCAGAAATGTATTATTCCGCATCTTTGATAAAGCCCAAGTAAACTTGCTAGTAAAATTAAAAATAAAAATGTTTTTAGTAATATTTGATCATGAAATAATGTTGTGCTCCAAATTTAATTAAAGTCGAATTTTTGGAATATTCACACTCGAAAACGTAATGGTGCCTATACACTACTGGTTGTATAACTAGTTCACAAACCATTGGTGGGGGTTGTACAAATCAACAAACGATACGACTTGCAACATTTTAGAATTATTTTGATGGTCGAAAAACAAGTTGTACAAAAAAACTGAATAGTGTATGGGCAGCATAAAAGATTGATTTCCCTCACAATACTTCATAGTTATTTCATAATTGCTAATTCAAATATTTTTATATTGGCTAAAGATTGTTTAAATATTTACGATAATAAGTATCCGAATTCTTCTTCAGTACCGATTTGTTCTTCGGAAAAGTTCGTTTGATTTCAATTGTTCAGCTATGCCGTCTTGAAGTATATCAAATAATTTTTAAAACACTTTTTTCTTTTATCATGATATTACTATGTTTCAACTTTTTTTATCATATCAAAGCGTTAGCTGTGCAGCGACAACTACCAAAGTATCTCTAGCAATAGTTTTAAAAAAATTACAAGACAAAGCTCCAACCGAACTTAAATTGGACCATATATCAAAGGTTTCAAAATAACATAAGTTATTTCGTAACCTTTACGAACCATAAAAATAGGAGAGCAATACACCAGACACTGGAACAGCGTTATATTTTACAATTTTTAGCGCCACTATTTGAAAATTATAACACCACAGGCAAATAAATTACTTAAACCTAATTGTATTAACCTCCTACGAATTGTTGACATAATTAAAGTATTATATCTAAAATACAATAATTAACTTTCACTCTCAATTATCATTGAACAAGTTAAGACTATAAATTTAATATTTCCAAAGTGAACCACATATAATTTAAAAATCCTAGTACTTCTCTATCATTTTGATGTATTTCACAGCATGAATTTTATTATGTTAGACAAATTGATTTTATATTAAATATTTACGACTATGAACTATAACATTTATTCAATTTTAATTAAAACATTTACGCATGTTATAAAATAATTAAATTAAATTTATACATTTCACAGAAAAAAAAATACAATTTTTAATTAAAATTATTGTTTATTGCTTCTCTGGGTAACTTAATCTTCCGCCTTATTAGCAAAAACATTGTGTTTCCATTTAAACATTTAATTTATTAATAATATTAAATATTGTAAATTTTTGAATAAAAATTAATAATATTTCTTTCCTTTTACATAGTTTTTTCCTTGTTAACTTTTAGTGTTCGTTGCGTGTTACCATTAAGATAAAAAAAACATTCATAACCCGATTTTGTCATCATAAATATTAAGCAAACAAGCCTCATAGTTATTAGAGATCCTTTCCATTATAAAATTGTACACAATGAATATAATGTCAGGAAAATTTATATTAAATTAGAATTGCTTTAATTGTATTAGGAGTAGTTAGAGTTTTGTAATGGACTTGAGTATTTGTCAGAATAAAATGGATTTCGCTGAAACTTACCGAATAACTTAAAATTAGTCTGTGTGCAGCTACATTTCCTAGAACCACTGGTAAGATTTTAATGAAATATGGAACACAAGTTCATTGAAAATTGTTCTTAATAGATTTATTTTCAGTAGATCAATTAAAAAAAATATTTGGATGAAATTTGGTGCACCAGGTTGGTTTAATGATTGTGCACGTGCCTTTCCAGATAGAGATCAGTAGCTTAAATGGGTCCACACTAAAATATTTCATATTTTACTATATAAATTTAATCTGATTTGAATTAAATTTGGCAAACATGACAGTTTCCTTTATGAAGTTAACGCCTGCAAACTTTGAACTCAATAATTCAGTAAGTCCAGGTTGAAATCCTCAATTATATTTCTTAAGATTAATTGTCTTTTATCCAATTTACACTATACTTTACACCATACAGTAATAAATGTTAATCGATTTCAATGACACAGGTTGATTTTGTCATTTAGTTGGTGCTTCTGAAATTTGAAGTAGATAGCTTCAGTTTCAGTTCGCTAGCTAGAAAATGTATTTATTATCCGATTTCAATGAAATTTGGTACACATTAGTTTTGTAATATAGTTAATTCCTATAAAATCTGCGGTTGACAGTTTCAGTTGGGTCCCTATCATATTTTCTAATTACGTTATTGGTGTATTAAAAGATATGAAATTTTTAGCAAAGCAGTGTTTTTTTATAAAGCATCGGTAGACACTATTAATTATATTGCACAACAATCACTATTAAACCTAATTACGAGTTATCTGCTCCCCCTGGTTAGCAATTTTTTTGTTATATTGTTTCTCTGCCCTTTCTATGTATATCAAAAAACATCTAATGATATGAAAAAGGCGGTCACAAAATGGAGAATATGTGATCATTAATCAAATTATAAAAACCACATACTAGAAAAAAACTTAGGATATAGAAATAATTTTTTTTGTTGTCCTTATTGTACAACAATATAACAAAAGAAGGATATATAACATGGGTGTCCTTTTTTTAATATTACCTTATTGCTTCTTTTTAAGTCAAGCAGAACGTACCAAAAAAAAGGCCTATGAATTTTAGTTGTTGTTTTATTATATGTTTTATTTTGCATATATATATAATATTTTAATGAAGACATTATCTTTGGACACATTTTAGTTTAAAAGAATTATGTAAACTAAATTTGAATACAAAGTTTAATTCTGGAAAGTTTATTATCAAAAACAGACGACCTTTTTCTATAGGTGACAGGATTATAATATATAGAATAAAAATATAATGTATGTAAAAAAAATGTTTTTGTTTTAGTTTTAAGATTAACTCAACTGGAAACTATTAATCAAAAAAGAGTATTTAAGATAAAATGTAGGGAAATTAAATAAGCTACAAGAAAATGATATGTACAAGGTGTTAGTGATTTTAAAGTTTGTTGTATTAAAGATTACATAGCAATTATTTTAATTCGATATGAAGAAGATCCAGAAATATTATTAAAGTTAGCTTTAACATTAATGACATATAAGAGTAACTCGAAAAACATGATTTTACAGGAAGAATGAAAAAATATTATATAATTTAAATTTATATTACTGTCTGAACAGTTTATTAATAAAGTACAAAAAAAAACTTAAAACTTACGATTAGTTACGATTACGATTAATCAAAATTGCGTTTATATATTAAACTGTTTCTTCTCCCAAAAGCTTTTAAAAGTATGAGTAAATTTTATTCGTAATTATGAATAAAATTTCTCACAGATTTAAATTTTTCCGACAGAATTACCCGAATTCCATAAATTTCGACTTTTAAAGAATCCGAAAGATGATCTTACACGAATTCATTTCTAGATCTCATAAAAAGGCATGTGACAAACAGATCAATTTGCTATAAAAAACTTAAACTAACAGAAATTTTACATATGTTATATCATTGTTAGACCGCAGTATGAAACCATTTTTGGAAACTCTTTATTACGTAACGACTGTTAAAAATAGAAATCCACGAAGGAATGATGCATTTAGGCAAGAATTTCTCTTCCATTGTACCTTGAAGAGTAGAGATTATATTACATATGAACTGATTGATCCAACCAGCTCTATCGACCGATTGTACAGTAATGCCAGCAGAGAATACATGTATCAAATTGATTGTTTCAAGAATTGAAAGATTAACACTACCTAAATCATTCAAAATAAATAAAATATTGGTATGAAATGTCAAAAATATAGTGTTGATTCAATGGTTTAATTCGTAAAATAACACTGATCTTTAGTCGCAAAAGAAGTTCTAGGAATGTAACGAATAATAAATTGGATTGTTATTTGTGATTATGGTGCAATGTGTCTTAACTCTTAAAAATAGATATTCCAGAATAAAATTCTTTAATCAATCGTAAACTAACCTTGTACAATACACAAAATTTATTCATTCTTATTCAATCCATATTTTCAATTTATTTATCTTTATTCATTTCTATATAATATTATTTTCTAATTAAGTATACTATTATATATAAACTTTTATAGTGAACCTAATGACTTCACTATAAAATTATCCTTAACATAGGAATAATAATTGTACATATAACACCTAAACGTCCTTTCGATACTGTCATTAAACAAACCAATTGCATATATACAAAACAATCTAAAGTAAAATTTCATTTGAATTGGTAAAATTTATCGACTCACACAAAAAGGATAATTTAAAAGAGATTATCCTTTTTATTGTAAAGGGGTTGGAATATTTCGTTTATTATTGCTTTTAACTATATATATACGAATACTTCATTTTATTTGTTTTGTCTATATTTCTGAAGCTGATTGTGTTTCATCCTTAACAATATTCGTTGTTACTGCCTAAAGTGTACACATACCGAAAATATCCTTGCATTTAACCTATAGGAAATCTTTATTTAGTACAAATATCCTCAATGTAGGATAATTAACTATTTTAGAATGAATATGAAGACTGTATTTTGTTCAGAATTAATTCGACTACACTATTTTTGTTTGTATGGTTATATTGTTTTGTAAATTCTATATACTCTGACTATAAAATGTAATGCATAGTGAAATTTTATTTACATAATATTTTGTCTTTAAATATCAAATAAATCCAGACTTTATTAGGTGGTTGGGCTCTGAGTTAGTTTCTTTGTTTTAAGGATCAAAAATATTATTATTGTTTTCTAAAGGCTTAGAAGTGAATTAGTAAGTATGTAAATATATGAAGTTCATTTTTTGTGCGGACGGTGGAATGTAATTAAAATAGAATTTTGATATTTATAACTTTATTTTGGAATTTAATTTTCATGCAGTATACAATTTCGTAATGCTATAGCCACGAAATAATTTAATGTAGATAGAAAATTTATGTTGTGGTTAATGTTAAAAATTTAATTTATATAGTGGACTTTGGAAAATTATGTTATAAATTTTTTATTCAATAATTTCAATATAATACAATTATAATTTTGAATATTTTAGCATCGACAATAATTTAACTTCTCATATTTGCCATCAATTAATAAAAATGTTTCATTTATATGACTAAATATTTTATAGCTTCTCACTCCTTAAAAATTGCTATTTATATCCAAGTCAAATAGATCGAAATGATATGGTTATATCAAAAATCTTATGAGTGGAAAAATTTTTAACAACTGCATTAAATACAGAATACTCAATGGTAAAAAGTCAAACACTCAAAATAAAACGGTCAGATATAAAATTTGGTAAGGCTGCAGTGATGATAACGATACGATTACGAATTTCTAGTGATATATTATATTTATTGCGGAAACACTTTAACGAATCAAATTTTGTTTGAATGAGGTAAGAAAATAAATTGTTGAATTGGAAACCAATCTTACTTAGGACAGCATTGTAAATAATTTTTTTTTTTTGAGAAAGTAATAAGCATTTAATGTTGGTATGAATGTTTGTAGTTTACCCAAGCAGAGTAAAACTTTACAAGGAAGGCCAATACTAATGATGTGTCACTGCCAAAACTCGGACTGTTGTTAAATCCAATAATTACATCCTCAACATTCTGGGCCCAGAAATTCTGAAATTTATGTACAGTTGATTAAGTGACAGGGCCCAGAATGTTGAGGATGTAATTATTGGATGAGTTCTATAAACATCTGCATATTTAAAATTTTGGAGATAATAATCTCAATGAGCATTGTGTCCTGTAAAAAGGACAATTATTTCCAAGAAATTCGTTTTTGGTAAATGCGAATACGTCTTTTCTTTAGATCTCTTTTTATAACAATCTATAAATTGCTTATCCTGACGCGAATTCATATAAATTAGTAATGTGTCCTAATTCACCCAGAAGAGTTTCCTATAATACTATTTCTTCACAATATGGTGAAATATTATTCCAAAATCAAATTATGTAATATGTAAAATGTAATGCTAAAAATTAGAAAATTGTAAAAAATTCATAAACCATAATTTCAGACTTTGTCATTATTAGAAAGAAGTATAAAAACAACAGACTATAAAATTGTTACTTACTGTGACAGTTTTATTGACTGAACTATAGTTAATTACACTTAACAGTTAATCTAAAACAATTCCCAAGAATTTGAAAAATATGAAATTTTATAGAGGGATCAATGTCTGTAAAAAAAAAACAGAATTCCCAACACCTCATCATATGCACTGTCGCTATAAACAAAATGCTTTCTAAATTTATAGTGATTCTTTCACACTACAAGAAAAAAACGAACGCTTCAACTTAACCAGAAAGTGTAAAGAAAATCGTACAAATTAAAATAAAAAAAAAAATTTTTTAAATAACTTAAACTTTATTATAATTTTACTACTTTTTTTTTTCTTCTTTCTTTCATTTATAATTGCATGTTCACAAACTTTTTTTTTTCAAGAAAAAAAACTCTTGTTCAAGTTGTACCTGCATTGATGGATTTTCCAGGAGCATATAAGAAATATTATATATACATAGAAAAAAAGAAGCCATAACATTTTATAAATTAACCTTGTTACCTGAGAACTTGAAAAAATCTAAAGTTTCAAGTTTGTGTCATTGTACAAGTTCGAAAGGGTGACAGCAATATGCATTTTTATAGCTGATTTATTAGAGGTGAAAAACAAATTCTTTTAAGTATTGCATATAATACAAAAAAAAAAACAGATTATTAATAAGTTTCTAGTGAATTGTGTCATTATAAATTCTTTACAAGAAAAAAATGGTATTCAGGTGATCTAAAACTTCACAGTTTTTAAATGCAATTCGAAATATGGTGTAAGAAATTTATGACCGGAACGAAAAAGGCTATACGTTGCCCAATACTGTGTAGTAATGTCAAATGCCAGGGACTACTTTAAGTATATAAACAATTAAAAAAAATTAAAGTAATTTGTGACCAAAACTTAGAAACGGCTAGTTTCTACCGATGCTATATTTGAATTTTTGCGATTTAAATGATATTCTTTTTGTAAATTCTTGAAAAATAATCTTTGTTAGGTTAGGTTAAGAAGGGTTCTTGAACACGAAAGATCTCGATGGATACATAGTCGTCCGCATGTATAGAACCAAAAACTAAGCAGTAATCCTATCAAAAATTCTGCTTACTCTTATCAAGAGGGCAGTTATCCTCAAAGGTAGCATTAAAAAGTACGTTTTAGTACATGACAGTAAGTATTAGAGTACATGACTTGCGTAAGTCGTACATAGTCGTCCACTAGAAGCTTCAGTGTGTGTTCTATAATGTTAGCAATCCCAGGTACCATTTTTACCGATGCGTCAGTGACCAGTAAAGCTATAAGCTGTCCAATATTATGTGCAATAGACAGTAGTGTCAAATGCCAGGGACTATTTTGAGTGTAATTTGTGAACAAAACTTTAAAACTGCTAGCTGCTAACAGTGTTAGTTGAATAAAGTTACCAAGAAATTTACTGTGTTTAAATGGCAATTTAAAAATTTCATAATTAACTGACAGAAAGACGAAAAGACAGACAGATCAATAGACGAGAAGCATTAACAAAATGTTTTTTTCCCCAAAAAACATAAAATGTATTATGGTAAATGATATTCGAATGCATAAGATCAGCTTTACGTTAACCACGACACTTTTTTACCAGTTGTTCCAATGAAATTCTTATTATTTTAAGTCAGGTTCAAGCATTCAGATTGTGTTAATTATTTAGTGTGACTTGTTATCTTTTGAACATGTTTTTTTTTGTGATAAATACGTGGTAAGTATAGAAATATCAAAAACAACAAAAAAACGTGTTAGGTTATAATAATCGGCACCTTTATAGATGTGCTAATGAGTTTAGATTAATTTTCAAACACGGTATAGTTTTATCTAAGTTTTTTGTTTGGTATGCTAAACCAGCTTCTTATTAATGTAAAAGATAAGAAATTTAAGAAAAGCGTGAATATCTTTAGAAAATATTTAAAAAGGGGTAGATCAGTTCTGGATAACTTTCATAAGTTAATTAAAATTGCTGGTTAGTTTACCTGATTTTTTTTAGTCATTCGCCTTTTTCCTACAATTTCTAAGCTACTAAGTATAAAATGCTTTAAAATTTCTGAATATTAATTTAGCGTATAATAATTTGTATCAGTTTTATGTTTTGAAATAGGTAATTATATCATGCACCCCTACCCTATCCGAATATTACTTATGACAATATAAAATATCAAGTCAGTCCTGAGTGGATATCCTTCGTAAAATTCCCCTCTGTGTATTAATACAAATGGACTAAAGCTAAATATCTCAAATAGAAGCTTTTAAAACATATTTTTACATCGGGTACGCCATCTAGCGAACAAAAAGTAGGTGAACACTGCATATAATGATTTTACTCTTTAGTACCGTCTCAAAACAAACTCTAAAATCTTTACATTTATATGAATTGGATTAGAACCGCAAAGGAGAAGCGCTGGCGATTCATGTACAGTTCGTATCTTTCATAGTTTGTTCACTTAGTAAAAACCATAGCATTTTCTCCACGTGATCCCTCAGCTATTAAGAGTGCGGTCGCAAGATATTCTGAACTGTATACATTATAGTTCAATTGAAAAAAAAAACTATATGAACTGTTTGATAGCCCAACGAATAATATTTAAATTTAAATAATCGTCACCGTTCCTAAATTTATCATTTTTTAATATTTGATAACGGCTGACAGGCGGAACGGACTATAACCGTTCACATAAACCATTTAAAGTTTCTGAAAAAAAACATTTTATTAGCTAAAAAAAATAATCTTTAAATTAAATAATTACTTAATATACAAAATACAATTTTGAATTAGAATTAGATAATTATAGCCCCTTAAAAAACAAGTAATTCTCATCAACATTATCTTTAAAACTTTGTCTACCATTTATAGAAAAATAGTTATTAGTAAGAAAATAAATAATTATATTTATTTATATTACTAATGATAATTGTTATAAGAAATTTAATTGCTGGTTAATCTTTAAAACTGGAAATTCTAAACTTTTATAAACAAAAAAAAATTCTTCATTACATACAAGTTTGCATCTTACTTACGAGACTTGTTTCCATTAAAGTAAATTAAGATAGAATTTTTTTTTTCTATTATTGCCGCCGCCGCCGCCACAGCAATAATAAATTCTGCATTAGCCACAACATTTCAAATTTTTATAAGTAATTTATTTTTTTTATTTTTATAATGGAAATATATTTTTTACGATTTAAATGATTATTCTTTAATTTGCCATATTATAAAAAAAAATGTAATAATAAAAATATTAAATGGCATCGTTTTTAATACTTTAATTACAAATTTATCTCTTTAAAAAGGTGCGATAAATGTGAGTCAATAAAAATATTATTTTTACGAACTTATTTTATTTTTTTATTACAATTTTAATATAAAAATAATTAAATATGAATAATTTCTTTAAGAGGATTTTAAAATTAAATTGATGATATTTAATTACAGATTAAAGAAATTGAAGAAAAAGACTAATTACGTTTATTCTTGAAAAATAATCTTGGTACAGTTAGGTTATGTTAAGAAGGGTACTTGAAGAGTCGTAACACAATATATTTGGGATCCATTGTGCTTTCTATGCTGGGTTTCAAAAAATAAGTACTAATCCAATCAGTTTACGGTCAAGCGTTGAAGGGCCCAACAAGCGTATACAGTACGTTACTTCCCAATTATTTGTACTGATTACACGAAAGTCTTTCCCTAATCACGCACACTACACACTCCAGTTTGGGTTTTGTAATTTCAAACTGACAGTAAGAGCAGCATAAGCAATCCCATCGGAATCCCAATGTTTGTACTGTGTTTATCGATCCAACAGTGACCAGAAGGATGCCGATCATTTGCCTACTATATCCTATTATTCTATTCCCTAGGGAATCGTACGGAATGAAATCCGATTTCATAGTGGCCAACATAGTTTTATTTGACAACATTAAGGATATTATTCCCAGTTGTCTTTGTTAAAATTTGATTATTGGTTAAAAGTATACAAAAAATTGTAGAATTTTTATCAGACTAATATTTCTCACCACCACTAGAGATTTCGTCATCAGAATTGCCAATTTGCAGAGATGGAAACTAAATATAATGTTCAATGAAATTGGAATATCTAAGTTCAGTTTGATTTCATTTTGATTTACTTCAGAAAACTCTGATAAAGTGGATGTACTTTAGTTTCAATCTAATTTATAGGCTTCAGTTTTAGACATTGTTTTAAACAGTAGTTTGACTTTAGTTGTTACAGCTCACTGCTTGCTTGTTAGTGCTAAACCGAACCTCACTCTTTCATCATCTATTTCATATTGGTAACTTAATTTCTATCAATTTTCTAAAGAAGAAACTCTTGTCAGGAGAATAATTTCAAAAATTATTGAACTAATTGATTACATGAGTTTCGATATCTGAGTTTCGATAATGTATCGTCGTGACACTAGTATCGTTAATTACTCCGATATCCATCACTCATCAGTACACGGCTCATTATTATATTTATCTCATTTCTCGTCACGTGATATATTTAAATTCAGCTAAGTTAGACTTCTAAATTGTCAAAATCAGAGTTGCCAATACAATTTTTTACATATGGTGCAATGGCGTTTGGGTTTGATTTTAATAATTTCTAGTTTTTGCATCCCCGATAACAACAATTTATAAATTAAAAATATATTTTAAATTTTACACCTTTTTACAAAAATATTATTATTCTCAGATTTCATAACAAATTTATCAATAAGGAACCAAAACCAAACAGCTTCCTATAAAAATTCGATAATAGCATTTAGTTTTTTTGCACAACACTAAAGGCTAAAACATTACAAATTTTATTTATAATTTATTGTATTTTGCACGTGCTTGATAAAATTGATTTTTTCTTTTCATTATTGTATTATCATGACCCAGCAAAATATCTTCACCATGCAGAAAGTCATGCAGTTAACGCTAAAACCTTTACAGTCCTAATCCAAAAAGAATTTTTTATAATGTTTTTTTTTAAATGAATTTTTATGTTGTGTAAATTTGTATAAATTATGCTGTTGCTGTGGCGATCTATGTTTTTTCTTATGGATTATTGTTTTTATATATATATAGGCACAAAATAAAATTAAAACAAAATTTATGAACATAAAAAATGGGAATGGTAACTCTTTCATCATCTCATAAATTGAAAATCGTATAAAATATTAGAAAAATATTGAACAGAACGAGAACGTAACGTAACTCGCGAGCCAAATACTAACAGCCGTTAAATTACTTATGTTATGTCTGCCCTGTTTTAGTTATGGTTTTTGTTTGTTATGTTTTAGAATTTTTAGCTTGTCATGTTTTTCATGTTGTACATAAATGTATATAGGAATTTTTAATTTTTTTTTAAAATAAAAAGTTGGTGTTGTTTGTAATTTGTTATAAAGTATTTGTGTCCATAAGTTTCATAAACTATAATATTATGAATTTGTATAATTTATATACCTAAACCTATAGAAAAAGTTTTCATTTTCCGTGCTTTATAGGAAAAATGTTTATTGGTAATTATGTAATCGGAAAAAAAAAAAAATAGAACACAGAATTTATCTAGAAAATCTATTTTTCGAATCATTTCTTGTTCAAATAAATCCTTAAATATTAGCAAATTACTAAGATACAAAATTGTGTTCAGTAATCTGATTAATCCTTGAGATATAGCACCTAAATGCAATTTGGATTTTATATACTATTTTTATATAATTTCCGAAACATAAAGTTTCTTTATAGTGAAAAAACATTTAATTACAAAGAAGCTAATGGCTTTGAATTGTTGAGACATTTATTGTTACCAAATGGTTAGAATTTCATAACCATATTTCTCCCAGTCTTAAAATCACATTTACCATATTGCAAATTTTATTATTGACAGTCATTTAAAACTCTGTAAAATTAGAACCACATCGTTGTCTTGGTTTCGAGTTGAAACTGAAACGTAATGCATCAAAGGGTAACATACTACGCCATCGCCAAGATAGGCATCATTAATTTTTGTCAGGATAATGATAATACTATACAAAGAATTAATGTCGTGCAATACAGTCACCAAAAACAACCAACAGCCAGAGTTGAATTGAATTAATTTTATATAATGCTAAAAGTGGAATATATGTGAAACTTAATAAAATGAAGTGTATTTCATTTAATTACACGATTACACATAATAAAATTAAGTGTAATGATGTATTTCATTTAAGTATTTTTATAGTGTGGCGCTGGCGGCTAATGGTGTACCGGAAATACAACATCTAAATCTAGAATCGAAAAAAATTATCGAATATTAAACCACAGTCACAAGATTACTCAATTCCAATGGATAACGCATTTGAAATATGGTGATCCGAGATCAGTAGATGCTACAGAAACGAAAGTAAGACGATCGAACACTATCTGTATCATTGCCACTGTTTCATGCATATGAATATTTTGGGTCTTACTACATAAAAATATGGGAAGTAGAACTAAGCCAACCACAATCTTGAATTGCATCGATAAATCGAGTGGCTCCATCAATCGCTACATCATATTTTCTTTCATGAAAAGAGTTTTGACGAGTACAATAGGCCTCACAACAGATTCCACTTGGTCAATCCATTAAATTTACTTAAATAGAAAAGAAATTAACTTTAATAAGAAAAAATTGATACAGTGTGGGCCATAAAAATCTTTGTAGTTGAACTGAACTTTTAATAACTTTTATATTTATTATTTAATTTGATTTATTGTTAATATGAAATTACACAGATGGAAAGTCTTCACAAATTGTGTATTATTTTACAAATTCTACTTAATTGTTACACAAGAGCTCACACGGGTTAAAATTATATATAAATTTAGAAAGTTCAATTATAAGTTAATAAAAATTGAAATCCCGATTTACATTATTCTATGAAATAGATATTTATTGGGCGAAATACTAGTAATTTAAAGCGTGGAAGACTTATATTTTGGTTCATATCATGTCTAAGCGTTTAACGAATTTATAATTGAAAATAATTTAATGTAAGAATTAACAAACTGGGTTATAAAGTCCATTATAAGAAATTGAAATCACATATTACCACCACCTGGTGATTAAAAAAAAACATTAAGATTTCAATTAAAAACTAATTCAAATCGCAATGGGGGGCACACTAGGTAAAACCCATTAACAAAATTTTTAAGATAATTTTTTTTTGTAGATTTCCTTTCACAAAAACTGTTTCCTGTCTCATAACAAAATATAATTAATTCAATATTAAAAAGTTTCAATTTAATTTAAATAATTAATTGGCAACATATTTTTTATATTGATAAATAAATATCCATTCAAGTGGTAAAATATGTAAGTACTTTTTAAATCGTGTTCATGTTCCAAATGTCTATTTTAAAAAATTGTTGTACCTTAAATTAGGCCGAGCCCTTCACAAATTTTACATTAAAATAACCAAAAAATAAAAAAATTTGAAATTATGTTTGTTTAAATAAAACTGAACGAGATGAATTTCATTATCAATACTAATAAATTATAAAGATATTTATTTGTTTAAATATAATATTTATATACATCAATTCTGTGAAGTCAAGGCAACATGTGAAAGGTGTGAATATAAATTATGTACGAAATCATGCTAAGAAATCTAAATATTATTTTTGGTTTTTGTTTAATTTTTATGTTTTTTTTTGTTTTTTCTTAGGGAAATATTGAACCACTAAATCAAAAGTAATGATTATTTTTTAAAAGATTTTCAAAATAATTAAAATTGGAGAAAAAAATTAATGGTTAAAATAAAATAAACTTATGAAATTTATTTGTCTGTCTGCCTATCAAATTGTCGTAGTAATTTAAATTTAAACAAATAACGTACAAATTGATATAATCTAAATCTATGTCATTCATGACATTTCAAATGTCAGATAAGAAAATTAAATATTCCAATAAAATAATTGGGAAATTGTTGACTTTCGTAATTTGACATTTCTTAAATTGTATATCTGTCATAATTTTAGGTGTATTCTGTATTAGCCTTTTCAGAACTACAGTCTCGCAATCGCAGATGATGTGGTTCGCAGTTTCTTCATTATCCAAACAGTCACTATTTTCAAACTTTTCGATACCTAAACAGGCCAGTTATTATGCGTAGCTCGGTTTTGCTAAGTGTACAGACTTCGTTAGCCCTTTTATTTTCCATTCCATTATTCTTGTATTAGGTGGCTTTTTGAGATACCGCAGAAGGATTCGAGTCCGATGAAAGGCCGTTTAGTTCCTGTTCTTGCAGGTAGTTTATCGCAAAATATTGTTGCCGCTAATTCCCTCATGCCATGGCAACCACATCAGAGTTAACTCTCTGAAAAAACAGAGTTGTTTCTAGCCAGTTTCTTGATAAAGTATGATAATTCCCAAAAAAGCTAAGATTCAAAGGAGTATGAATTCAAAGCCTTGAGGACTGCCTGGCTATCCGCCATAATTCTTCCTAACAAATCAACTGAACAAATACAACAATTTCTACTATATCTGTACAAACCCCTCAATTTTCAGACAATACAGATTCTCCCTCCCTGATTATAAGAAAAACACGACGTGTTTTACCATAAATAAATGAACAAACAAAAAAAAAAGCAGACATAAATCAATTAAGCAGATCATAATAAAAATTATATTTATATAATTTCTCCTTAATAAATTGATAAATGACAGACTTAATTGATGGGAAAAACAAAAAATGCAGGGCTCATTAGCGTGTCAGTTGTTTGTATATAATGAAATATTATTAATTTATGCTTATTTGAATGCAGCTGTATTGAATTTTTGTCGAGTGCCGAAATAAGGAGGAAATCTTCAAATATATCCTTATAATTTAAAAGAAATATTCTGAGATTTAATTTTTTTTTTGTAGAAAATTGACAATTTGGTATCGATGCTTACGGTGGAAGGAAGACGTAAATATGTCATTAGTAAAGTTTGCTTTAAGTTATATCAATTTTAAAGGGGTAGACTTTCATGGTAATTTTGACCACATTCAGTAAACCCTTGCAAAATTTAATGAAACAAAATGATATAAACTTAGGTTATTAACAAACAAAATGGACGAAACAAAAACGATTAAGATCAAATTTGTTTAAATTCAGATTTTTATCAAAAAATAAATAAAAAATCAGCAAATTTTTCATTTATCTTACAAAAATAGTTTTTTTTTTTTCTTATTCATCCTGAAAAAACGTCCTTTTAAATAAAATGATGATAAATTATCTAAATATTTATTTAAAATTTATACAAAATTTAATAAATTACCAAACATAAATCTTCAATAAATTCAAAATTGTTTATTTATTTTATTAAAAAATATATCCGAAAAAATTATCAATAATATACGCACATAAAAATAATTATCCTGTAACCTCCAAAAATAAAGGTCTTTAAATAAACATAAATTTAACGTTCTAACCACACACGAAACCTTTTGCCTCCTCTAACTTATGTTTTCCAAAAAAAAAAAAAAACTATGTGATTATTTGCTAAAGAAATCCGTGAAATTTACCAGAACCCAAACACAAATTATCACCACAAAATAATCATCGTAATAAGAATGGAATCACAGAGTGAGAATTGGGCAAAAAACGATCTGTTCTGTCCAGTAACTAAGATTGAATGGAAAAAAGGAAATTCATGATTAAAATCGGTTTTTTTTTCTCTGTATTTTGTAGAGGACTGCAAGTTTATGATATTAAAGAAAGAAGCAATTGCAACGTGACCCTTGAAAAGGTCTCGGGATTGTTTGGACATTGTGTAAAGGTTTTTGCGGTTAAAAAAATATATAAATATATTAAAGACGAGGGAAAAAATTTAACTTTACGTTATTATCATAAACATCAGAATTTATAGAGAAATTTTTTTTTTTACATAATTTATATCTGGTGGTTGTACAGATGTAATTCCTTTTTTATATGCTTCACAGTATCGTGTATTTTTGAACGTGTAATATGCGGATAAGATAACAAGTAGTGGTAAAACTAGCAGGTATAAATAATTATGAAACCGAGAATTTTAGTTATTAATAATAAAAATATGATAATTTTATTGAAAAATAAATAAAATTACATTAATAAAGTAATTTATTAAGTGTTAAATAAAATTAAGTTAATGAGCAGATCAATAAAAATGATAATAGAAAGTTTTTTGATTTTTTAATTTATTATATCGATTCTATGCCTCGATATACAGACTCAGTAATTTAGCTCATGCGACAAATTCTTTATCGTACCACCCAAAAGTTGTGTTTGATAATTATTAGCTTTCGGCCAAAGCGATACTCTTTGAACTATGTTATTTTATTAAAAATAATATATCACTATCTGAGAATAGGATTGGCCTCATGAATAAGTAAATCTCATAAAATTTATGAAAACCTTATTGCTAAAAATGTATCCTTCAAGAATGTGTGTATTTTCACAGTATAAACACTGTTACTCATCACCCTCCAAACTATCAAAACCCATAGAATGGTATAAGTAAGCTTCTAAATAAGGAGTTACTAAATACTAATGTATATAATAGCAAATTTTTAAGTAAGTATATCTAAGGAAGTATAATTTGAGATATGCTAAAGTGGAATCATTCAGAACACTGATAAATTCTATTTGAGTCATAAGGAATCTGTTTACCTCGGTTCAGCGATCAATAGCATGAACGATTCCAGTGCAGTAATCGGTGATACTTTAGTTTAAAATTACACTTACGATACCAAACTAATGACAACGAAAACTTTGTTATATAAAAGACTTATCATACTCGTTCTCCTCCACGTTTCAGAGTCTTGAACGTTGGCTAAACCCAATTAGGAAATTTTTGAATCTTAAAGAACTTTTGAAAATAAATTTAGCGTATGTATCCTTTAAGAATGGTCTAAACGATAACAGTAGAGACTAAATAGTGAGTAGCATATAAGCTATATTCAACGATGCCGCGATGTTGACGGTTTCCATTGTTATGAAACAATGATTTTCGATTCAACTTCTGATGGTCGTCTTAGCCTCAGATTGAAAGATGGAGTAATGACTTATTGCTTTCTCAATATAATCCTGTCTAATTTCATTTTCCAGAGTTAAATTAATCAATGATTATAAATATTTTGAAATATTATTTTTCAACTTTGACAGTTGTTTGTTTTCTAAATACAATACATTTTCTAGGTTATAATTTTTGCATTTAAAAAGCTCATAGCCTCAACACTTAACCTCACATTTTTACCACAAAAAATATATTAAATATATTTTTACAATCATTTATCATTTCTTATTAGCAGATTATTATTTACTACAAATATTAACATGACTGCCAGGTACAAAAAAAAATCAGTATTACAAATAATTTTTCAATATTTATGACTTCACATTATTCATAATTATTAATAATATTCCATCAGAAATTTCTCTTTATTTTTTAGGTGATTCCATATTACATCGAGATCAAGTTTACAAAAAAAAAATTATATAAAACTAATATATTTTCTACAAAATTACAAAACTGCAAATTCCAAATTATTTGTATAGTTCACAGACAATTTCAGCTGTAATTTGAATTCAAAAAAAAAATAATTGATAGCACGATTTTTTGTCATTTATTTATTATTTATTTTGTAAATTATCTTAATTCACAGACCCTGAAAAAAACAAATATAATTTTCATAATTTCAATCAAATATTCTGCGTAATCATTATTTAAGGTTGTATACCTCTGAATTATGGTTTTTTTTAAGTACATTTTTAATATTTTTAACAGGATGTAATTTCATATCAATTTTCTTTTACCCCCAAAGGAATATAATTTTCATCGGTTGTTAATTCATTTCTGTTTGGTTTTGTTTGTTTAAGCTGGAACTCACGTAAAATCAGCCAATTTAACATTTATATCGTATTGACTGTCAATTATCTCATAATAATAATAATTTTTGATTGATTTGATGGATTTATGCTTTAATACCAAAAACAAAGGAGAGCATATATGAAAAAGAAAAATAATATGAAAAGTAATCAAAATGAAAGTTTCACTTTTTCTGCGAAAATATATTTAATAAGAAATAATTGTGTTCAGTCAATTGTAATTTGAATCCAACATAAAAAAAAAAAACATAACAAATGGGACCTAAAGACGTAAATTATTGTTAAATATGTGATGGAAGAAGTCGTGATTAGCAATATTAAAAAAAAAAATTAAAAATTCATCAAAAATGATTGACGATTGCAAAATTTTTGGTCTTAGAATAGAAGGAAGACATTGCAAAAATTATATTTAGTAGTTTGTTTCTCTCAGTGGACAGAAAATGGTTTGTATTAAGGAAATATATTACTATGATTATATATTTATTGATCTGACAACCAAAATATCGTAATAGGTTGGATTTATGCTGAAACATACCAAAAATCTTAATATTTTCTGTCACTTCTTTCAAAATTACACCTAAACACGACTGCAAAAATAGAATTGCTCCATTTTACTATTGCAAAAAAATCATCTCAATGGTGAGTTCTAAAATAATTGATTAAAAACACTTCAAATACAGAAGAATTCTACCTTCTATATGCCGCCTAATGGAGTTAATAATGAAATATGATAAGCCCAGATTAGAAATTTCGCACTAGAGAAGACTGAAATGTTAAAAATTCGTATCATTATTTAAAGTCATCTTTAGAAATCCTTGAGCTTAGGATGTATAACAAATTCGATTATATTTCTGTAAGATGTTTTAGTCCTATATTTTTTCCATACCAAATTTTTGAACATAATTATTTTACATATAATTTTGTACAAAAAGGACAATCGTCTAATTTAGACGATTGATTTATCATGACAATTGTCTAAAGCGAGTGTTGACGATGAACTTAAATTTTAAATTACATTCTAAGCGTTGAAAGGAACTTTTAAAAGTTGTCGTTTACTTTCATTGTGAAATTGATGTTATATACTTAATACTATTTCTTAATTTAAAATATCATTTTTAGGAACGCTGCAAATATTTGTATCAAAGTCTTATTTCAGCGCTGATAGTAAACAAAATTCTACTACACCATCACCGTCAACGTTGAGCATTGTAATTGCTTTTACACAGCTGTTAACAAGAATGTGACGTGATACCAGTTTAATGGAATTATACTAAGTTATCAATCTAATATGAATATTTATTAAACTACTCAGAGTAGTTGAAATCTAAGCAATCAAAGTATTGCAAATTCCAATCACACCCAATCAATCTCCAGTTTCTTTCATCTTAATTCATAACTAATTCATATATTGACTAATAATTATTAATTATTATTTTTTCCAAGGGAGTGGACTTCAAAAACTGCATTTCAATACATCAAAATTTTAATCTAAGTATATACAAAAGAAACAACATATTATTAAAGTGCACAATTAGCATATATTAAGTATAAAATTTGATGTTGTTTTTGAATATAGCTCAAAGCATAGAGAATGCTGGTGGGCAATGTTTACTTAACAAAGAATATTTATTTAAAGAAAGGCTTTAATATTGTTGAATAAATTACTTTATGCTCTCGGTATAACAACATTCGATAATATTAACTGAGTGATTAGTAGTTGTATAGATGACCTAACAAGCATATATATTTTTTTTTAACAAGAGTTTCGATATTCTTCTTTTGACTGATGTTGTTTATGATGAATTTCTTACGGGTGGTCGCACATTTTCTGATTCATTATCATAATGGTTGGTTATTTCGCGTGCACTTAATTTATATATAATGGAAATTCTACTTTCATATATGCAGCAAAACATATTTCTATTTGTTCGATGCCATCAGTTTTATTAAAAATTTAAATATTCATGCGCTGATACATAATTATTATAGGTTTGTTAATCACGTTTTTCAATATAAGGTAAAAAAAAAAAAAAATATTGAATTGAAGAATGTAATTAAATTTTAAGTGTTCTTTTCAAGAAAAAAAAAATTATGAATAAAGTAAATAAATTCATTGAATATTAAAAATTGGTAATTTTGTCATTGGAATTGAGAAACTTGAAAGTTTATTTAGAGTTAAATTTGACTTGCAAATTACAGATTTCTTCACATCTGGCAGAACTTGATATTTTCGCACAACTTTGTATCTATCTGTTATTCAGATTTTTTGAAAAAACTCTGTCAAATTACATGGAACACGACTGAAAATACCAATTTCAAATTGATTTTCTGTTAACAAATTATTTAGGCTTTGGATAGTATGACTGAATCCACATCTCTACAAAGTGTTTATTAAAATGAATTATGAAAATATTAACAAGAGTTCAGTTTTGCAAGGTTTTTTTAGATTCTCATAGTCAAATTGCATACCTTAAAAATGTATCGAGTATGATAGAGGTCACTTCTTTCAAAATAGTTCAAAATAGATTACTTAAACTGATTATATATTGATCCAACTTTTGAGAGAGTACGACTGAGACTACCCCTCAAAATTGATTTCTTAAACTAATTACTAATAATTCGTAATTTAATTAGTAAAGAGTTTCAAAAAAGATTCTAATTTTTTAATAAATTTATTTAATTTCTTAGTATAGTAAAATGTACTAATCCTTAAGACGTCTAAATAAAATTTATAAATTTTTAAATTTATGTATTTATTACAATTTTTTCAACCCTCATTGAAGATATTAACTTCCACTTCATTGAACAAATACCAGAATAAATAATAATTTTAATACAAAAAACTTGAAATAATACTGAAATTTAACAACAAACAAAAATTATTGTTATTTACTTTTCACACCAACCCCAATTTTTATATTTATTTTATTCATAAAAATAATCCCTTGAAAATAAAATTTCTGCAAAATTTCTTTAAATAAGTTCAAGGCTAACGTTAAAAAAATCCTTATTACCCCATTTTTTTTTTTACAAAATTTGGTGAGTCTTTGTTATATTATATTAGAAGAAAAATAATACAAATAAAAAAATCATATGAAAATTTATGGTTATTAAAAAAATTGAAATTATATAAATTATTATATGGTAACACGTGGCATTTTAAATGAAACCCACTAAAAAATTTATTAATGAAATTTATAAATTATATTTTTTTATTTATATTAATTAATAATTTAAAAGTAATATAATTACATCTAATAAGAAAAATTGTAACCATCCGCTATAGCTATAGGGTTACTTTACTCAACGTTGAGTATGACTCAACCTGTCATATATTTTTCCCGTCCATTAATGTAATTGTACAAATTACGACACTAGGTGACCAGAAACCAAATCTCTGTGCTTAAAAAATGGTTTTAACATTTATTTGGACAAAAAATATTGCCATCCTGTCAGATTCGAAAGTACCTCTCCAAGCTTTATCAACCTACGATACCAAAACGGACACACCTGCAGCAAAATATGTAAGAAAACTCTATGCAGCATTACATAAAATAGACCACAACAAAATATTTCAATGGGTACCTGCGCACACACAAATATCATCGGAAACGAAGTAGCAGATCAGCTGGCAAGTGCAAAGATAATAAATAGGAAGAGCGCCACTTTCACAATCAATAGAATCTTGACTTAAAAGTATAAAGAAATTTATGTAAACAATAAAGAGGATGAAGAAGATGAAGAAGAAAAAGAACAGATGTGTGGAAAGAAATTCGAAAATATAAATAAATACTACAGCTTAATTGCACAAGCTCCCAGGCGTGAGTTTGTCGCCATAACTTCAGAATCAAAACTGGACACAATTGACATTTACATAAAATTGGTATAACAAAGGCAGACATTTGTAGTCTATGTGATATGAATGAGCCGCAAAACGAAAACCATCTACTCAGATGCACCATATTAAACGCGGCCAGCACACTAAGTAACAACTTAACTCACTTATATTAAGCAGCTCGTGGAATGATGTGTTAGGACAATTTCCATCCATTAGTCAACAACAACACATTTATTTAGACTTCTTTTAGATGTTCCGATTCATAGCGGACCTATTGCCATAAAATCTATCCAAAAATTGACCCCATCATATAGCCAAAAATTATTACGGGTGGCTCATTATACATATTTGCCATTCATTTTAAGACGTTTGACATGAAACTTCGAATAACCTAAAATTTTACTGGTTTAAAGTAATTGGATATTATTATCATAATTATGTGGCAGATTTGAACTCACAAAGTACATCACGTCTAATCACAGCAAAAAAAAAACAAGATTTTATTCTGGAGTGCCATAAATCAAAATATTTTCATATTTTTTTTTGATATGAATTTTATTAACAACATTAAACATGACATTGCAAACAGAATAATGATATACACAAGCGGAGCATGTTACATATTTGCGTCTTTAGACGTTGTTGGAGATATGCACAGTGATATAGTCAGATCATATTTTTTATAAAAGTGTGCTCAGAATTTCATATGAACAATTCAGGGGTAACTCACTGATAAAATATTGAAATTAAATGATTTTTCTTCATGATTTTGGAATTTGTAGTGAACAATCTGAAATTCTGATTGAATTTATAAAAAAAATATAAATTAAATTTTTATATTTATTTTATAAGTTTAAGTCAGGCTCCAAATGACAGATTTTTTGACAGAATCATTTTCAAAATTTGATTTTAACAGAATAACAGATCGACAGTTTGATTCAACTGAAGTTTTAAATCAAAAATGAACTCAAAAAGTTTATGTGATTTAAGTTTGAGTAAGAACCTCTTGAGAGAGAAGGAGACTTAATACATGGTCGAAGGATAGTGTTGAAGAGCATGTTGAAATCCTTAATATAATAATAAGTTGGAGATTAGAATCTTCTGGAGAAACACTCTTTCCTAGGTCCAAGATAACTAAAGCTGTAGCGCGGTGTAAGTAAGTAACTAAATTAAGATTAACATTTGATTAAGTAAGTAAGGTTAAACATGGAAATGTCGTTAACTTTAAGTATGTTATTGCCCCTCAACTGGAAATGTGTAATATGTTTTAAATACTGATGTATGTGAAAAATAAAATTAGTGAAAATATATAAAATTTTTTATTAAAACTTCCCCATTGGGTGGGCACGCACTTAATGAAATTCGGGATGTATTTTTTTAAGTAGAATGCACTTGAACATTCTTCTTCTTCTTATTTTTTTTCAAATCAAACCAAAAAAGTGTGCGGGCAAAATTATTTTTAATGGAGTGGGCTTAACACGAATGAATTTCTACAACTTAAAACTCAGAACAATATAGTACTATAAATAATGCAGTTTTTTTTTACGAAATTCATAATTCAATTTAATTGATAATGATGGGTGCCTTATATATAAATTAATTTAGATTTTTTATTATATTTCGGCTTGTAGAAGATCAACTAGAAATGTTAAATAGAATTTTCTCTAATTTAACTTTGATTGTGGTTATATCGTCATAGAAAGAAAAGTGGAACGAATTATTTAATGGTAATTTAAATTGGTCGAAAAAAAAATATAAATATTAGTTGATTTATATATAAAATATTTTATATTATTTATGTGTCATTAAAATTATATATATACAATATATTAACATATAAAATTATGTTGGCGGGTCTCGGTTACAATGAATTTCTATATATAAAAAATGAATTAAAAGAATTTCATAATTTTTTCATTCAATATTTTTTTAAATTTAACGTTTGTTTACACAACTTCATCCTTCAGTTTTTGTGAATTCTATTTTTTAGTATTTTGGGAAATAGAAATGTCAAAATAAATGTTGCCATTGCCAATATCTGTAAATTTTGAATACTAAACCCTGTAATCTTCTAAGCGAAAGTTATGTCGTATTTCTGTGTCATAAATAATTCAAATGATTCAGTGATGATTCACCGAAAAGATTCCTTAAAAAAGAATCGTTAATGATTCACTAAAGCGGCCTTAGAACGAATTACCATTACATTGAATCAACTTCGCTTCAATACTAATTATAATTTGACAAATGACTCGTAAACGATATAAAAATGATAATTTTAGAAGATACGTTTACGATGTTTTGTATCACAAACATTGCTCGTTTTGCGAATCGAAGACGATACTCTATTTTTACAGGGTATACTAATATTTATGTCAATTAGCACACAATCTCGTGTCAAATCCATTTATATAAATTTTTTAATATCAATATTTTCTTACACCGTAGAATCCTTCTTTATATTAATTAATTTCCTGTCATGCTTTGAAACACATAATGTCAATCATTTAATCGGTTAGTTTCGAAGATCAAAAACTATATAAACTCATCCATATTATTCCATCATTTGATTGATTGAAATGTCCTTAATAAGATAAAAAAAAATAAAAAAAACAGAATATTCTTAAATAATTTTATAATCTGAAGTGGAAAATAAAAAAACTCGACTGAACTGAAAATTTAAGCAAAGAAAAAAAAACATGATCATTTGTTCTGTGACAGAAACAAGGATAAATGTTGTGTCTTTCTTTACCCAGAGATAGCATTAAATATTAAGATCATTACAAATCTTGTGGTCTTAAAAACGATGAATCTTTCTGTAACTTGTGGGGTTTCCTGCTGATATTTTTTCGAAAGTTGAATATTTCTTAATTTTTTTAAAAAATTGTTTGATCTGAATTTTTTTTTACATTCCCTCTTCTTAGTTGAAGAAAATGATTTAATTTCTTGTTATTTTTGTTTTTTGTTGCAAAATTTCTATATACATCAGACATAAATTCCATTTGCTAAAAGAAATTATTATAAGAAAATGTTGAATGATGATCGCGTGTCGTACATGATCTTAAAATCTTCAGCCAAGCCGGATACCACAACACTTTTTTTTTTTCAATTTTCATATTTTTTAATGATAATTTTGATATTAGTGTTGATTATATTATGAGAATTTGAGGAATTAATTCAGTCATTTTTGATCACTGTACATTAATGATTAAGACAGTATACTATCAATACAATACTATCAGTATACTATCTAAGTAACTCTTTTAGTTGTTTACTTTATTATGCCAGGAAGAAGCTATTTTTTTAATCTTATTTCAGGTATAAAAAAACTATTTAGAATTGGACAATTTAATTAGATTTCGATTTAAGATATCTAAAATCTAACAGGCAATCACGATCCCTGGCAGTCTCTTACTAATAGCAAATATCTGTAGAAACTATTAATCTTTAATATCTATTTTAAGATATCTAATATCTATTTCAACTATAATAAAATTAATTTGTAAAAATCAAATAAGTTATTTCAGTTCAAAATTTAATAAAATTACATTACATTATAAATTTTCCCAATGAACTGCATATGAACTTATAAATGATTCATACCATCAAATTACGACTAGATTATGACCTTATCGCTCGTCATATACATTTTCTTTTAACACTGGAAAATGTTTAATAAATCTCTAAAGTTCTTATGAAAATATTCTATAATTTTACAATTTTCCACTTATCGATTACAAAATTTATACAGGGTATCTACAATGCTAGCCCTACGTTTGAGTTGCTAATAGTGAGTCATTCTTCAATTAAAAAAATAGGTAAATGATAAAATTACAAACTATTTTTGGAAACAAACTACGAGACAAACCCCTGGGAAAAAACTTCCTGTGGATCTACAAACAATTTCTTTTAAATTAATGTAATTATCATTGAAATTTATTAAAAAAATGGAAGATAAATCTGACTTTGAACGCCAATATCTCGGAACTATGTCTTCCGAATAGAAATATTTGTAATACTTACATAATGTTAATAAATAACCTATTAAAGGAGCCTAAATTTTGTTGATTTAAATTGAATCATTATAAATTATGACTTAAATTTTGTTTGTAGGAACTTACTTTTCTGGAATGACTTTTTGAAAACATCATTTACTTCATTGGATGTACCAAATTGGAGTCCCAAAACAATTTCTTTTCTTAAGAAATTCATCCCTTAAAACATTAACATCCCAAACCAAGACACCTTATATATTTAACAACCCCGACATTATTTACTATTACTGGCTGTTATATAATCAAATTTTATGTCACCTTGCTTTTTTAATGGATGACGAATTCCTGATGGTTACAAATTGTTAAAAGTGTCGTATTTCATTAAAAAAAAATTGTAAATATCTTAAGAATTTAAATCAGAACAACAAAAATATCGACTAAGGGTACCAGATACCGAATTAAAATCTTTATGTTGAAAAAGTATGTGTTTTTTTTTTTTTTTTTGAATGATTGACAAATATTTGTAAATGTCAAATTGTGTATAATCGGATGATAGCGTTTCTATAACCTTCGATTTTGATTAAATTTTAAATTGGAATATGTCAACGATTTTTTTCCCTCCTGGTATTACAATTTTTTTTTTTGGTATTACAAGTTAAATAAAGAATATCTTACTATTTAAAGAGAGAAAAATTATTGATTTTTCAATTTTTTATGTAAAATAATTTTATGAAGAAAATGTATATACAAAATAAAAAATTAAATCGAACTTTAAGAAACAGAATTAACGATAATCCCAAAAATAATCTTAGAGAAAATTGATATGAAAAACATTAAAATTTAATTAAAAATAAAATTAAGTTGGTTAAACTTTTTTGTTCAATAAAGTTTGATTTAAGATTATTTTTTATTCCAGATAATTAATTTTTAATATGTATTTCATAAAAGTTAAAATTTATCACAAAAAAAACTTTAAATTCTTAAGAAAATACGAAATATATCGAAATAATGGTAGACAATTGCTACAATCTGGAGTCCTAAAAATGATCCGAAGTTTCATTAAGCTGAAATATTGATAGAAGCTGATAAGTCTACAAGTCTACTAACAAATTGTTTAGTCTAATTCAAATTTTGTAACATTCAAGAAATTCTTCTTGCTAGCAGTAGTTGTAAGAAATATTGATAAATTATATTAAATGCCGGCAATGATGCTTTATCTATAATTTATGAAAATAGATAAAGAATTGTTGACATTTGATTATAATTTATCATGATTTATTATAGCCACTGTCCACTGATAGCCAAACCATTTTAGTTGAAAATTTACAAGATTTGAATAGTTTTAAGTAATATTAAATGCTGCCAACGTTATACTTAAAATTCTATCATAATTTATTGAATTTTTATAATTTATTTATTTCCACAATATTTAATCACGAAAACAATTTGAATATTTCGAATAGATTTAGTAAAAGAAACAATCTCAACAATATCGTCAAGCGTCAATTTTTCTATGTCTTTCTTGCTTTACCTTGTCATAGTTTCAGAATTTTTCAAATTTTAATAATGATTAATTCATTACTGACACGCTTTTAACTGTGATGGGCAATTCTAGGCACGAAATATTGGACATTACTAACAAAAGAAGTCATAATGTTAAAAAAGAAATATCGAGCGAACTGTTTTCGTCCGAATAGAATTCGACCGAACTTTTTCGTAGAGCGTCTAACTACTCTAACTTTATCGAAGCGGCAGTACAGTGGAAACGACGATAGTATATCCAGCATAAATCCTATAGAAATAAGATAATTGCGATAACAAATTAAGAAATTGAAATTATTTGTTAATTTCTGTAATTAATTGCACTTAATAAAATATTTCCAATTTCATAATTTTAAAATAAAAATTATAAGAAAATTATTAAAACAAAATCAATCAATTTTTTTAAAAACTAAAGTCAATTAACTCCGGAAATCCGAATTTTTATAATTAAATATTTTATATTTTCTAAATATCAAAAAAGAAAATTGAACTTCAATAAAAAAACGTTGAAACCATCTGGAAAAACTCAAAACTGGCAGTGGTGGTATTATAGAGGTATTTGTTATGTTTAGGGTGTTCAAATAAATTTTCTTGGGAATTAAGAGATGACAATCAAACATTAATAATAATAATAAATACTTTTTTCTTATACGCTTTGTCAAACATTTAAAAAGAAGCAATTACTTTCAGCCAGTAAACCGATAAAAAAAAAAAGATTTTTTTTATTTTATCATTTTCAAAAATTTAGCCTAAAAATAATTTGTATTTTTCACCCCGTTGCGATTATATATAAAAATTTCTTATCATTTAGCTTGTCAAAATATGACAACATAAAACAAATTATCTTCAATTCTTGTTAAGGATAATCTGGTAATTTTATATGTTGTATAACTTATGTAAAAAGAATTTATGAAAATATTTGCAAAATTTTTATTTTATTCAAATTTTAAATTACACATAAATAAATTTTTAATGCTAAACATTTATCAACAAATTTTTATTTTTAAGAAGGTATAGACATAGACAAGAAATCATTCATCTTTCTATAGTGATGGATACAATATATTTTTTACGATTTGCTCAATTGATATAGTCCCCCTTTTTCTGATTGTGTATTTAATAAATCGTAGATTTCTGTTAGGCAGTACAGAAAATATATTTATATAGAAATTACTCAAGGAGTTCCAGTCCGTCATATCAAGGCATAGATGATATTTTTTTTGTATTTCACTGTAACTGTCATAGATTGATGAAGATTCATCATTCTTTTTTGTTAAATATAGAATTATGTTTTTAGAATTATATTATTTTAAAGTTGTTGTAGAATGCAAAAATGACTGACAGTCAGTGTTTTTTATTTGAAATCTTCTAAATTTACTTGTGTAATTTTGTTCTTTTAGAGACTTTAGATTTTGTTTAAAAATAATGTTCTGTTCTTCTGGTGAACATTGATAGTTTTTCCGGCATTTTATTATAAATATGATTGGCAAACGAAATTCATTTATCAAAATTTACATTTAAAAATATATGAAATATTATTTAAAATTTGGTGGTGGCATGTATTCATTGCCATAACTAAGGCCGGTAACAGACAATAGCAAAAAAATGATTGGACAATGTTTCGTGTATTTTATTTGAACTTTAACTAACTTTAACTATAATATGATATTTATAAGCTTAAAAACTATTATTCAATTTAATCTTTTGTTCAATAGATGGCGTGATAAAACATAAAACACAACATGATTGTAAGGTTGCAATTTTTTTAGTAACTTTTTTAATTAAATGTAACTGACTAATCAAAATTACGAATAAATTGATTTTTAAACTTAAATATTTGAAAACTATAATGAGCATAATTTCACTTTATTAGTTTTAATAAATAACCAAGAATCAGAAATACAACGACGAACGGTAACGCCTGTCAAATTATAACACCCAAACAATAACGCCTGTCAACATAATAAATCTCATACACAAAACCAAGCCATTTATAGTTGGTGACGACTGACGACGCTATTTATATATTTAATTTTATATAGCCATCAATTAGTCATTTGATGATTCAGTTGGTACTAAAATTTGGCTGCCATTAGTTAATGTTCTTTGATATTACTATATTAGCTGTACCGAAAGTTGTCGATCCAAATTTCGCTCGGCGTTGTATTTCTGATGCTGTTTAAAGCTTTAATATTAAACAAAATAATTTAAAATCAAGCAATAGTATGTGAACTGCATTAATTTTAAACTATCTAATATTTAAGATTATTAAAATATTATATTTATTGAAATTTTGTTTAAAATTTTACTTTAACTTCAAAATATTTATTTGATTTGTTGAACTTCTTTTTAAAAGGTCAATTGGTTACATAAGATTATTTACTATTTTGAAATTTATATTATAACTTGAATAGTATTTTCTATTTTGAATTAAATATATCTTTTGAAACTATCAGAAATGCATAAGATGTCAAAACAATAAATTTTAATTAAATATTATCTTTAACTTTGAATATTCACAGTTTTGTTAGCAAATTATTTTTATGTACTTTTAATTTTATTAATAATTTTTCATAGTTACCAAATAGAATTACTATAAAGTTTAGATGATTTCTTATTCAAGTTCACTTACCTATAAAGAAAATTAAAAAAAAAAATTATTATTAGATTTATGAAAATAAGAAAAATTAAATATAAAATTAAGTTGTAAAGTATAATCTGAAAAAAATATTACATCAAAATTAAATGATGAACAAAACAATAAGTTTTTATCAAATTATTTAAAGTCTTTGACAGTCTCTAATAATTATTGATAGATAAACTTTAATTTCGAACCAATAGTAACTGCTGCACAGGACGTATGGCAGCTAAGAGTGACTATGATTTCGTTCTGCGATGAAGAAGAATAAGTTAAATTTCATTTGTCACTGTCGTTCTAGCTGGTATCATACAACAACAATATATACTATCAAAAGTTCTATAGTGTTTAATTATCAATTATTCAAAAGTTGTGTTAATGCGTTAATGACATAAAACCAGCTGATTTTAATCATTTTAGTTGTCAAATTTCAGACATGATATAATTTAGCAAATTATAAAATGTTTGCGTTCAATTTTTCTTTAATTTCTGCGTTTTGCATGTTTGCGTTAAGTTTATCTAGTCTAGACCCATCCATACATTTTACATATAGGTTCTTTAACAGTTCATTGTAGTGTGTCGCCAATCGCCGCTGCGTATGTTGAGAAATTAAGACTAACTTGATAGTTAAACACTATAGAAACATCATTTTTTGACCAACACTGAGTGGGCAGGTTGAGTTCGTTAACGGAATTCATGAGAGAGATGATTTCGAATGATATATTGTAGGAGTAGGGTAGACTAACCTTTACTCATGCAGAGTAAAACTGTTCCTTCATGCCGAGGTACGTGGAGGATTTTGTTAATCTCTCCCTACATTCAAACCACCAATCAATATTCATAGCTTTCTGAAATTTTTGAGTTCATTCGTTTCTTTAATCTATATACAAATATTTTAAATATGGATTTCCATGATTTTTTATTAACAAACTCTGCACACGATCAAATAATTCATTTAATTACATTTATTTTCAATTTGCTAGAAGATTTTATTATAAAAATATAATCATAAAAAAAATTATGTTCCAATTTTCAATCGAAATTCATCGCGGTATTCAAATAGGAAACAATTATTCAAAAATCATATTGCATTCATTTATGTATATCAATTCTGGTTTATATGCTTCCTTATTAAAATTCGAACAATTGGTTTTATATCTTATAAGTTGGAATACATAAAGTTTTTATATCTTCTATACTAAAAATTTACTTATTGCGGAATTTACACGCTTCAAGTAATCGTTCAAGTTCCACATTCAAGTAGAATTATCTTACACAATGCGCAAGTCGTGTTTTTTATATAAACTTGAATCCCACAAAATAAAAATAGAAATGCTTTCTATTTTTTTAAAACTTGAACGGCATACTACATATAAATAAAATTCAAAAAAATTTTTTTATTGTGATTTGACACTTTCGATATTTTTTCCAATCATTTGCTGCCAACATAAACATTTCAATGTATTGTTCCCAATATTAAAAAAAAAAAATTACTTGAAGCGTGTAAATATAAAAATTCATTCAAGTTCCACTTGAATAGGAACCGAATTTAATTTTTAGAGAAACTTGAATGAAAAACTTGAACTGTGTAAATTCCGCTTATCGAAAATTCAATTTTTTCTATATAAAATTCAATCAATTTTTTTTTCTATTTTTTTATTTTAAATAATCTAAAATTCAATCAGAATTCATATTAGAAGAAAAAGTTGAGATAAAATTGTAAAGATATTTTTTTATATATATTTCTGGTATAGCTTTATATGATGGCAAACTACGGTACGATAACAAGAGAATTTCATTTTTGAATAAATATAAGATTTTTGCTTATAAAATAAATTTTCATATTTTTTATTGTACCTATGATATTCTAGAAAACTAGATTGCAATACGTCACGTCTTTTTTGGTTTTAAAATAACAATAGATCACGATTTGTTTAAGTCGCGTTAGATTAAAAAAAAATGTATTTATGTTTTTTTTTAGAAAGGAAAAACTGTTTCCATTCTTTTATTCCATTATAATATATTCGATAGATAGAAGATATTATTGTTATGCGGCATACATTGTTATTGAAAATCAGTTGCGCACGCGTGTATTCATTTCGAATCCGACGAATTGTAACATTAAAATACAATTTACCGTCAGGACTACCGACAATTCGATAACCACAAACTAAGAAATCATATAGGGAAGAAAAATACATTCATATTTCCTGTTGGGTTGTGGGTAACGTTATGCTATTTCACTGACTGCTGTTTTAGTTGATATTTACAAGTATTTGTGTGTTATCATCTATACAGATATCAATATCCACATTCAGAAATATCTGCTACTCATTCACGTTTTTTTCCCTATAAATAACTTAAGAAAAGGTTAATTGTCAAACGAGCTGTAATACTGTGCTCACTTTTTGACATTTATGATCAGTATACTCTGTCAAATCATCATGAATATACTCAACACTTGAACAACGCTACCAAATTATCCTAATTTTCTTTGATAATTAGTCTTCTATTCGCGCAACTTATAGACGACTTCGTGATTTTTATGGCGAACATAAATGACCATCTGAGCAAGCCATTCGCGGAACTGTGAATAGGTTCCAACACGTCAAAGAAATGTGATGCGTACTTAAGAGAATATCGCCGCTGTAAACGAAAGTGTGGAAGAAGATCCAAATTTATCGATTCGTCGTCGGTCGCAGGAATTGGGGTTCTGTCCGTCCACTACATGGAAAATTTTGCTTATCGCCAATTAAAGCAACGGATCAAATTAATGATAACTACTTTTAAAATTAGAATGGGCCGGAAACCGGAATGATATGAGCCTTTAGGGATTTAATTTTGTCTAACTCTTTAATATTTAAAATTGAAATCTAATATATTTAAATTTTAAATTTTTATTTATTTAGCTGTTCTGTTACTAACTAATAAAATTTCGTCACTACATTTGTTCACAATTCACAATTAATATTATTGGAATTCTTACTATAAAGAATCGTGCATTTGATTTGTCCTTGTGCTTTAATTTGACAACGTGTTGATTAAAACTAATAATTATGGATAAACAATTAATTAAATGATTTAGACCCTTCTAGACAGAATCATACAATAATGAAAAATGACATTTGAAATATATCAGATCGGCAATTTAACTTGGTAAGAACATCTTCCACTAGTAAAATAAAATTAAATCAATGAATTGCAAGTTGGTTAAGATTGCCAAAGCAGTAACAGCATAGCAAATTGCGAAAAGTTTATTATGGAGGACTGAACATTTTTCCACCAAAGGTAAATTCTTAACGTAGCAAATTGAATTGATTTTTCATTATTATACAAATATAATCAAAAAAATAAAAATGTTAAAAATTCATTAACCAGTAAAGTTTGTAACCGTTTTTATTTCTTAGAAATAGCTTATATTTATTCAATATTTTTTATGTTATCAGATAAAAATGTTGTAAAAAATGTAAAAAGTTGAAAAACCTGTCAGAATAAACATTATATTTATTATTTATATTAGAGATAAATACAGGGTGACTAAAGTTTCTAAGAAGATTAAAGTAATTAAACAGTTTGTAAAAAGAAATCGGAATTCACTCTGTTCATGAATAGTACAATTTATAGTAACGTTATCGGTATCCTTACTTGTCAATGTTGGATGGGTAAACATGGTACCTAAATTTGGATACCCATGGGGATGAATTTATAGAATCCACACTGCATCCGCATCTAAATCGTTTATTTTCAAGCAAACAATTTCTCAGCTAATTAAACATTTTCTAGCTAATCAGCTGAAAATGATTAGTGTTAGCTTTTGAAATTTAACATATGGACACAATGGATTCGTCTATACGTCTAGTAATAACCACTGCTCGTCACGTACGTTTTGTAAGTTAACCTAGTATTTAAAGAATGTTAAAAATCATTTTAGCGTAAGTGAGTTAGTTACGTTCATTTAATTTTTAAAATTCTTAATTTGCTGACTGGGTATTCTAAAAAAATGTATTTTTTCGTGAGATTTTGACATATGAGCGACATTTAACTGTTTTAATATAATATATTCATTTGAACAACTGTCAATCATTTGTACGTACGTTGATAGGTTATTGAAACATTCTATCATCCTGTATAAACCCCACCCAAGAAACAATGAAAATATAAATTATATGAGTGTAAAAATCCATCAGGGATAAATTTAAAAAAACTTCAGAAAAATATTGCCATAAAATTTCTTCATAAAATTCTTTAAAAAAATTTCATTTCATTTTTTTTCTACAAAAACAACAAAAATTAAATTATCACAAATGGAGAACTATAAAAAAAAAATTGAATTTGAAGTTTAATGCAATTTCATATCGAAAAGAAAAATCAGGTAAAATGTATAATAACATCTTTAATTTTCCTTCTTTTTTAATAGTTCTTGGAAATATTTTTTATGTTTTAATTTTTATTTTATATTTATTTCTCAAAGTTGTTGTAGTAATATAATTCCATTTTAAGATTTACATTTTTTCCATTTTTTTATTTCGAAAGGTGTATTTTTCATCTGAGGGGTTTGACATATTATAACAGCTACAAATCTTTATTTAGCTGAGAAATTGTTTGCTTGGATCATATATCAGATCAGAAATGAAAAGATTTTACAATAATATTGATTAACAATTTTTTGGATTTTTTTTATATCAAAGCACACAGAACGAAAATATGTCAAAATCAGTGTTGCCAAATTAGTAAAAAAATTCAATGTGTCATTATGAAAATTGACAATTGACAACAGATATTTGAATTGCCAGTTATTACACAGTAATAAGTCATATTTTAATGTGTTAATTTTGTGAATTTTATCAAAGATGAAAATGGAGATTATTACGACACTGTGACAAGTGTCATCTGTCACCAAAATGAATGTATAATTAATTTTAAAAGTGCGGAAAAGTTAGCAATATTTAAATAAAAAAAATAAGAACCAATCGCTTTATATTTTGTTATATAACAGATTTTAACCTAACCTACAAAATAGATTTCAACCTAACCTCTAAATTAACTTTTATTTTGCCAAGCTGGAGCTATTAATATCGATCATATTCACATAGTATCTCATCTTAATCGTTAATCCCCGACAAAACTGTCAAATAAACCCATTATAATCATGCCCTCCGCACAAACTCTGCTAATATAATAGGCTATCCCTCAATTAGCATTTATTCTAACGATATTATTTCATATTTTCTTTTTAAACTAAAATAGTTTTTAACGAAATTAACATACCCCCTTATTTCTAAATATTGAACACTTCTGATGATGATTAAATCATTATAATAGTTTCATAAAATTGTTTTGATTCATTGAATTGCATTATTCTATTTGTCTGCTATAATAAACATAACTTTAAAAAAAAACTTCTTTCCATTTCAGATATTTAACTAGAAAAATTCTAAATAGGTGCTAACAGGTAACTCAGAATTTTTTTTTACCATATTACATATAACATAAATTTTATGTATTGTCGTTAATATATGTTTACCCACTACAAGTCCATGGTCTGGTGAATTATTTTTTTTATATATTTATGACATCAGAACGTGTGCATTTTGTAATTAACTGCAACGAAAAGATGTTATCAAGTTACCACGTTTGGTAATTTAGTTTTTTTTTTGTTATTAACATAACAAAAAATCGACTCAATTTACAGAGAATAATGTTCTGTTAAGTTTACCTGGAAAAATTGTATTATTCACTTTGTAATTAAGTGATTATTTACAAGACATAATTAGTAATTGATCGTCAAGTATTCATTATAATATTACGTAATTGAATCCATGATCTTAATTGATAATATTTATACTGTAGAAATGATGAAACTATGAAATTTTCAAAATAACTTATTAATTTTTTTAAATAATTTTAAAAAAAAAATTAGAATTATAACCAAAATTTTACTTGCGACTTGCGATCACATTTTGCATCCACAATTATTCATAAAAATCCACTCCAAAATTTCAAATTTAATAAAAATTCATTTCATTTTTCAGATTTTATGCTTGTAATTTTTCCACTAATGTAAATAGTCATAAAAATTAATTTGATTATTTTAATTTATATGAAAAATTCAAATTTAGATTATAATTTTTCGAATCCTCTTAATGAACTCATAACAAAGTCAATAAAAACATAATAAATTAAACTTAATAATTTATACAAAAAAAAAAATATTCATCTGATAATTATTTATTAATAAATATATTTTTTAACATATTGAAATTATTTTTGTTTATTTTTGCAAGTCATGACCTCAATCTGATGATGCATTTTATGACTTATTAAAAATATTATGACTTTTCTTTGTCAGAGATGATGATAAGAAATATTTTCAATATATAGAATTACCCTAAAAATAAATGAAACTCTTCGGAAACAAAATAACATAAAGATGCTGAACTAACTCAAATAAATCGGTGATGATGAAAATAATATTATCATAACAATAATGAAAACATAAAAAATAATTTTATCAATTAAATATTGATTTCAATATTTTATCTGTCTATGTAGAAATAATTTAGTAAAATGCATTTTAAATAAATATGACAAGAAACAAATTGTAATTTATAATAATCGATAATTTCGGGTCCAAATATTTTTATTAGTCACTGTTTATAATTATTTTGAAAGTCATTTTTCACACTTTCCCGAATAAAGCGCACGCGTAAAACAGTTTCTACAAAAATTCTGATGGTTAGTCACATTTTCGGAACCTGAATCGGATAAATATGTTTTAGGAATGTTGCATTAGACTTGATGGTCAAAAAAATGTATTTGGCTGAAGCTTTTTTCCTATAGGCGTTTTCGAATTCAGGATTGAAAAAATCCAATAATAAAAAACATCTACAAAAACTTGCGTTTTCACAGCTACATCACCTAAAGTCGGTAGGTAATCTAATTTTAATGAATTTCGGCAAACACGTTCATTCATACTTCATCCTAAAATGCCCGAAGGTTTCGGTATATTGGTATATTCAGTGGTTACATGTTAGGATTTCCTGTTTATGTGTAGAGCCGTGTATAGCTCCAGGGGGTCCATGCTAAAATTTCCAATTAAATATGTAATTACTAATTATTGTCCGATTTCAATGAAACTTGCACATATTAATTTTGTTATCTTGTTTTTGGCAATAAAGAGGCGGCAGTTCCAATGGGTCCTAATCAAAATTTCGAAATATTTAAAATACATCTAAAATAGGTCTTTTAAAAGATGTGACAGCTGAGAAAACACTGTTTGTTACAAAGATACTGATAAATAACTCTTAAACCTAACTACGAGTTATCTGCTATCCACTGCTAGCCAGTCTGTTATTTTTACCTGTTTATCTTTCCAAACAAAATAACTCGGTATAAAAGCAAATTGAATAAATTTAAGAAAAAAAATTGGCAATACATTTTTGTTTTAAGTAATGACGTGGTTTCAAAATTGAATTCCGCCACCCGACAAACACGATAATTTTGAGTACAAAATTTAAGAAAAGTTGATTAAAACATGTCTTATAATTTTTTTTTAGTAGCCTTTTAAATACGTGCTAATTTATCGACCATTTAAATAAATATATATTGAAATATTCAAAAAAATATGGAAGCCAAGAAATATTTAACGCACATTTAACGCAATTCCGGTTATTAACAACTAAAAATGATCATATAAACTTTAAGTAAGTAAGTATATAACTACACCTTTTTTTCAATTTTCTCAATGCCGTCTTTTTTTGTGGAATTTTCTTCGTTGCTTTTTCAAAAAAATAATTTTGAATTTTAATGACTCTATATATGAAAAAAAAAACACAGTATAGAAAAAATAATGGACAGACAGCAGACAGCACGAAAGGAAGTTTAAATAAATTGTCATTAACCGTCATTTGTTATAGATGTCGTTAACACGTTCTCTATAATAAATTCATTCAATTTAAATGAAAAAAAAAAAGTAGTCTCTTGGGTATGACATGGTTCTGTGATATCCTCTTTAGAAATTTATATTTTATTATAGTTTCAGATTTTGTTAGTCACACATGGAATGAGGTTTAAGTTAATAGAGAGTTCACTATTTAAGTGATACTATTTAATTTGATGAGGAAGAATTTACGTGCATTACTGACAAACTAATCTCTAAATTGATCAGACAAAATTTATTGCTGCAGTGAATATATTTCTTGGAAACTGCATTCATGTGATGTTATCACAGTAAAGACTATTTTATTACTTCATAGCAGAATATTCCATAGCTAATCATTAATTTAATAGCTTGGTAAAAATGCGATAATTAACATCTTCAATACCTTTGATCTTGTATTAAGTTGTATTTAATATTAGGGGATAACTGATGGGGTCAGTAATTATCCAATGTTTGGTTCAATGCTTGGATGTAAGTAGGTGGACTCAAGCCACTTCACATGAAATCTATTTCTAGGCTGGTTGTACTATTCCATTTAATGCTGCATTCCATCTTCTAAAGCATATTGCCCCATCGCACCTCCTTAATGAACATAATCAGGCTAGCCGGCTGCAACTTACCTGTATCTATCAAGTTATTTACGAAGTAGCATTCTACGTTCCATGTAGCACTGAAGGAAAATTGCATAAGATCATACCATTCAATTTATTCTTAAACTCTATGTCTATCAGTTTTCTGCATAGATAAAATATTTAATTATTCCTAAAACGATGCTCACTCATTTTTTTTTTTATGAAATTCATGTTTGCATAAATAATTAATTTAATATAATAGACAAGTCTTACCACCACCAATTACATAATTATAAAATAAACTTGTCAACATTATTAAAAGAAAATTTATATTTATTCATTGAATTTTTCAATTAATAAAAATTTTATATGGTAATAAATAAATTGTATATTTAAAAAAACTTGCTCCAATATTATTGACTCCACTAAATTATTGAATATTTAAGCTGTCATTTTTTAAATATTAATTTTAAATGTTTAGACGTAAATTGAATATTTTTTGTTCTATGCTGTATAAATGCAACATGAAAAACTAGTCTTCGCAATGATAATATTAAAAAAAAAATGTTAATAGAAAATTTTTCGTAATATCTTAAAAGCTATTGCATGTTTTTAGAGAGGTAATGAATTTGTTACATTTAAAACAATTATAAAAATTGGATATTTTCTAATATATGCATACGTTAAATCCAAACCGTAAGAAAATGCAACTATTATTTAAATTTCCAGCGTCGATTCAAAATTTACAATAATTCAAAATTTACATTGTCATTATCAAATATTTGTAAATCGATAATATTTGCTGGAAAGCTTTGAAGATATTTAACAAACAATTGTTTGATAATAACAAAATGAATTAATTATTTTTGGCAAATCTATTTTTTGACATTTCTGTTGACGTTTTAAATACATACATTAAGAATTGGTTCAATTGAGAAAAGAAAATATGGTAGGGGCGATTAATTAGAAACTCCCACCGAACTATAGAGTATTTTCAAAGAATCTTCAGTGAAATAACTAGAAGTAAATATTAAATTATAACTTCTAAACTATTCATCTCATATAGACTAATCAAAATGAGCTCATTTAATTGGTCAGTGCCGAGTTAGTCGCAATGAAAGTAATATTTTTTTTAATCAATTGAAAATTACATTCAATACCTAAAAAAAATATATTTTTACAATTAACGTCATAATGTGACGTACAGAATCGTCATAGAAAGTTTTTACCAATAAGATTTAAATTGTTACAACGCTTTAAAAAGTAGTCCATCGAAAGGAAATAGAAATATAAGCAATTTTTAAAACGAACCATGCAACCCAAACCAAAATATCCTTTATTGCTTGCAAGGATTCACAAAGTCTTTATATCCTTAACTACCCAGGACCAACATTTTTATAATTTTTCACAATTCAGCTTTTTCGTGCTTTTCCAAACCGGGATGAACATTTTTATATCATTTTTGATGAAATTTTTAATTGAAGTACGAACATCCTTAGAGAAAGCTGTTATAAAAACTAATCTTTAAAAAATTAGTGTGTTAACTATGAAAAACTTTTAAGTTTTTAAGTAACTATTAAAAAGTTTACAACTGAGACACAAAGAGACAGAGGACAAAACGTTAAAATAATGGATTTTAATAGTTTCTTAAAAATGCAATAAAAATCTTTGCCAATAGCTCACAACGATTTGCTGATTACAGTGACCAAATTGAAGTATGTATTGAAAAAAAATCATTGAATTAACTTGAAATATCATTTTTTATAAAAGCTTATTACAAAAAATGAAAAATACAATAAAAAAGACTGACTCAAAATATTTCTAATAATAAGATAACAAAGTCCCAAATAAAATTATCCAACCAAAAATTTTACTTGCAATCAATATTTTTATTTGTAATATTAATTTCATTTTCATTTATTGACAAATAAATGAAAACATGACATTTATGTCATAATATGTTCTCTATATACAAATAATATCAGCATAAAATTATTACAAACTGAAAATAAATTTTTGGACTATAGCCAACATAGAAATTGATCCTATATTTTATATTTTTTCTTGTCTTTAAAATCACAATTTGACTTAATCTTGTTGTTATTATAGACTAACATTGCACCAAATAAAAATACAATCACCCACCAACATGAGAAACAAATCAAAGCCCACAAGCCCAACAGATAATCAGAGATTTTGCAAATAATTTTAAATTTTATTATAAATCTTTTCTGATGTACGCCTTCGTAATTTAAAATATCTGGCGAAATTTTCCGTCCTGATGGAAGAACAACAAAACCCACAAAAATTCAATTTCTTTAAGTTGCTATATGCTGCACGCCAAACTGGTCAATTGGTTGATAAACTACAACAAAGCAAATACATAAAATTAAGATTTACTAGCCAATTCCAAAAATGACAGATTGAGATGACTTTTTTTCTGGATTTGTTTTATATACAAAATAAATAATTTGCCACGCAAAAAAATGCTTGCAGTATGAACCATAAAACAAAAATTTTTGTATTTATAATGTGTAAATTCTGTAACACTCTTTTGAAGTACGATAAATTTGTTATTATTGTCAAAAAATGTACATACTTCAGAGATTTGTGCGGTTTTTTTTTTATTGCATTGCATTTGCAATTGCAATGATTTAGTATTTGGTTATGAGGCGACATAATTTACGCGTAAATTAAATTTTTTCAAATTTTATTACATTACATTTTTTAATAAAAATTATTAATATTTAACGTTATGACGATGGCGACGTTTTTGCTGTAAGGAATGCGTTGGACGCACGAGCCAATAAATTATTGCCTCTATGTATAAAATTTATAAATTTAAATTATTTTCAAGTTTAAATAAAGATTTATAAATTATGATTTTCAGATTTATTTACAAAATTAAATTATAAATTTCTGTAGTTAGTTTATTATTGTCTGACCTAAGAGAACTACAGAGATTGATATTCAGCAAGGGATCGTAATTTTAGAAATTGACAGAACTAATTTGTGACAAAATGGATTTAATTTAAAATCATTTAAATATTTATACTTATAAAAGATTTTGAGATCAACCGACAGGTAGCTTAATAGCATATGAATAAAAAATTACATCGACAACGTATATAATTGCTATATAATAGCTGAATGGTCCATTAAGTCATCATTTAATGATTTAATCAATCACTAAACTTGTCCTACCCTATTTTCTTAATGAATAATATCATTTTACAGGCTTAATACAGCTTGCCTTTGAAAGTTAACTGTCTCCAAATTTATCTCTTTTCTATGCTGCACTGAAGCACAAGTGATAAAGGAGGTTCTTCTTCACATTATCTGCACTAGTCTAGTCAAGATCAAGTTTTCCTCTTCACGACCTGTTCCAGTCCAGACCAGTATTTGTATTATAATCTAGACAACTGTCTTGAAATTTATCTCTTTTCGTCCCAGTGATAAAGGAGGTTCTTCTTCTCATTATCTGCGCTACACAAGCTTGGCGATTTCCTCTTCACGCCCTCTTCAAGTCGAGGCCAATATAATAGTCTTATGATTTGAGTATGTGCTCTTGGATGTTCAGATATGAAAGGTAATGCCAATTTCTGCAATGATTTGTTGTATAACATTTTCTAGTGAACATTCACTTAAAATTAGCCAAGTAATCACATCATTTTGTACAATAACAAAGAACAATTTATTATATCGAAAACTTCATTTAATTTAATTTAATTATTTTCTCTTTAATTCAATTTTGTATTACCATAAATACTCTTCCAAAATAAATCCAATTTTTTCTTCCAGTTTATTACACAACCCAAAGTAAATCAATTTTAATTGCTGAACAGATTAATTTAAAAAAAAAAACGTATATTTAAGATGTAATCAAGTACCGCATTTTGTACAAAAACCACGATGGACATGAATCATTTTTTCGCCCAAAAAAGACATTTTACCATATTACTCTCGTGTTCGAACGATAAATTTTCACCTTTTTAAATACAGCCCATAAAAATAAACATATTTTAACGAACACGATGAATTGAATAAGAAATCAAATTGAATATAAAAAAAAACTACGAAATATAAAAAATATTTAAAAGATTTCATGTTGGACAAATTAGATGGATATGCCAGCAGCAATGAGAGCGGTTCAAGTAATTTCAACTTTGTACCTTTTTTTTTGTTGTTGTTGTCTTATATTCAATAAATAATTAATTTCGCCAGAACGACTTTAACAATATTTTTTTTTATCGATACTTAAAGCCCTTTTTTGAAAAAAATAAAAATAAAATAACAAAAACATTATTTAAATGACCCCAACAACGTCCAAGTCCCATAAAGTATTTTTTCAAGTTTTTGTTAAATAAATGATGAGTTGCGCAATGGCATTGTGCAAGCGGTTACTTTAAAAGAAATATTATTAAATGCCGACGATATATTTTTTAAAATAGATTTAAAGTTGAATTTAATTTTTTTTTTTGTTAAGGTCGAATAGATTTGTGAACATGAAAAAGATACATAGAAAGCTTTTAAACAAAATTTTGTACAACACGCCAGAGTATAGAAGCAAAATTTAATATATAATCTTCAAAATATGATCAATCATCGTCGTTAGCTAGGCATCACTGGTAACAAGCACAAATAGCATTTATAAGGTGGCACTAATGTACATTAAGGATCAACAATGGAAAAAAAACATACGTTTAATCAATATAAATTGTATAGAAATTACGAACTTACCAGTCGGTAAATGTGGATTTCTGTAAGAATAGCTTGATCATACTAAATAATGATTTACGATATGGGATTTTACAATTTGGTAAATTTATTAACAATTCGGTGTCTTAAAAATGGTATCATAAATTATTGAATAAAAATTTTAAGATTGTTGAACCATGAATGAAATTTTCTGATATATACTATGCTTCTGTACCCTTCATTGACATATGGAAGGTTAAAAAAGATGTCGTGGTATGACCTTATGACGATAACTTTAAAAAACTTATGTTTCTCATCAGAAACTCTTACAGATTTACCAGGATTTGTACGAAACTAAATTTACGTAAAATCATTTTACTCTAGTAAAGTCTATCGTAAGAGTATCTACTCTTAGTCATACAGAAGCTCCACGTTTGGTGCAACTTTTGTGGAACTTGTATATACATACAAAATGAAATAAAAGAACTAACACCGAATCAACATTTTTATATGACCACGAAGATCAGGAAATATTATTATTTTAACTCGCCAACTCATATCAAGTAAATCACATCATTTTCATATACGTACGAACCAATAGTTCAAGATTATCGTCCAAATATTTAAGTATACGGTCTAAAGAACGAGTTGTTAAGGCATGGTATGATAACAATTTGTAATTATGGACTAAGTGCATGGATTACCAAGCAGTGGATCTCTTCTATTCATATATTCCATTTTTCTCTGCCTTGTCTTATCTAAACATTTCTGAATTAAATGGACCACTCACTCTATATTAAAACTCTGCTTTAAAAACATTTTTATATACAAATATACATATATCAATTATATAAAAATTGTGTATTCAACATAAAATTTAAACCAATTGCTGAGACCTAAAACCCTTTTAAAAACCATGTCAAAAATGACAACATGAATTAAATTTCACTCTGTAATAATAATACAAATCATGTAAATTTAAACAATTTATTTCTAAAAAGGTAAACAATACCACAAAAAAAGACAACATTTAACTTTATATTAAATATGCGGGATGTAACTATATATGCCCTACATTATTTTTTAGGCAGCCACCATCGAAAAACTCACTAAAAACTCTATATAAAAATTTCATTGACTTCTTGATTTTTCTATTTTTCATCACAAAAATTTTCATTCTAGTCCAAAAAAAAGCAAAAAAAAAAAAAACGTCAACAAAAATGTTTCTTCAATCGGTTTTAGGTTGTCAATCATTTATATGTTAAATAAAAAAAAACCTATACAAAACAACAAAAATGTATTTCCTCAAAGTTTTGACATTCAACGACGACGACGCCGTGTACCGGACTGGGAAGAACTTCTTTAACATTTTGTATATTCAGTTGGCATTTGTAAATTTATTAAAAATGAACAATTGAAGTTGTTATTTGTATAATAAGTTTTATAAAGACGTTCAGCTAAATCATTTAGAAAAAAAAAAAAATTAAATTAAATACTTGGCTCCCCCATTTTTTTAAATATATAATTTTTTTTTTCATAGTTTGTCGGGAATTTACAAATAACAAAATAAAATGCTGGTCTATTAATGAAGCCAAATATGATGAGAAAGATTTTACTGACTGACTTGGTTTATTGAACTTTGAAGAAAACTATTAGAGATGGATTAATTATTGTCTATATAGAAAAAAGGGTTTTATATTATTTAAATTGAGATTTGACATACTGAAAACAAGACAATTATTAGAGCGATATTGGATGTTATGCATGCCATTAAGACTTCAACTTTACAAACCGCTAATGCATTAAAATGTTAAAATTTGAAAAATATATTTAGAAATTGTATAAATACTTAAAAATTATAATTAATAATCTTAAGATAGATTTTTTGCATCATGTTTTTGACAGATGTCAATTGATGCCACAAGAACGTCTTTGTTGAAATTCTCGTGAAGTTTATACATTTAATTTCGTAAAGAGGTCAGATGACGCAAAGAAGCTTTTCTTACTAAAGTCGAAATTTCTTTTTAAAAAATAATTCGCATTTTGGTTTTGACAGATGTCATTTGATGCAAATAAATATTGAAGAAAAATATCGTATGTACACTTGTACCCTTTTTGTGATTCATTTGATAAATATGTCAAACGAACATGACACATCTTTAATTTATACGAGATTTCAAAGCTTTCATTAATAAAGTTTCTTTTTTAAAACTCTTTTCCATCAAGATTTCTTGAATATTATAAATTTGTGTTAATGGTTTCTGTCAACAACGCTCATTTTCATTTGAAAATTTATTTTATTATATACAAATGCAATAAGATTTTTTTTAATTTATTACATTTTTTTGTATTAAAAAGGAAAAATGTCTGCAAGTCTAGTTGTATACATAATGACAAAAAATCTGCAATTAACATAATGATTTTTACACTTACGACATTATATTTAGTTTTAGCATAAAAAAGATTTCTTTATACTTTATTTGTTTGACATTATATGTAGGTATAGTCGGAGTCATAAAGGTGTTATACGTACGTGCGTTGGACAAAAAGAATAACTCCAACTTAAAGAAATTATAATATTTGCGAAAAAAAAGAAAAATTACTAAATAAAATATAAATTTTAATATATTTTAGTTTCTGTTGTAACCAATAGGAAGTTAAATAATGGCTGCCGGCTTTCGAAGTTTAACTGCAATTTCGGTCATATAATATAATAATTTCCTTGAAATCATGAAGCTTAAATAGTTTCTGTCCACCGGCAAAAGTTCAAGAGTTAAAGTATAAAAAATAAATCAATAGAAATGTTCAAAATATTTGAAAAAATAATAAAAAGAAATAAGTTTTTAAATCTCGAATTGGTCCCCGAATCCTTGGTGCTTTTTCAGCAACAACCAACATATTTAAAATTAAATTTATATCTAATTATTCCATATACTCCAAAGAAAATAAAAATATTTGCAATATTCTAGTTTAGTTAATAAGAAAAAGGGTGACACTTGTTACTACACCCATCAAATTTTCTATAATTGGCGCACACCGCACAAATATTTCCTTATTAATAAAACAGTAACAACAGTATCATAAAACCTTTTATTACTGACTCGACACCTTCCCGTCTGACATAATATTACTGATATTAATTCAAACTAACCAATTTACCTATGAGAAAAGACTCCTAATGTTTGTATTGAAACTGAGATAATAACAGAGGCATGTATTCAATATTATCTATACTTTTATAATATCTTAGTATCATCGAGTTTCCAAGCGTTGTAAGTTGTAATTTATTTAGCCTGTTCATAGTCCTAACAGACAGTGTCTCTCTTAACTGTACACTCAATCCTTAGGAATTATGATTTTAAGAGACCTAAAACCCTTTTAAAAACCATGTCAAAAATGACAACATGAATTAAATTTCACTCTGTAATAATAATACAAATCATGTAAATTTAAACAATTTATTTCTAAAAAGGTAAACAATACCACAAAAAAAGACAACATTTAACTTTATATTAAATATGCGGGATGTAACTATATATGCCCTACATTATTTTTTAGGCAGCCACCATCGAAAAACTCACTAAAAACTCTATATAAAAATTTCATTGACTTCTTGATTTTTCTATTTTTCATCACAAAAATTTTCATTCTAGTCCAAAAAAAAGCAAAAAAAAAAAAAACGTCAACAAAAATGTTTCTTCAATCGGTTTTAGGTTGTCAATCATTTATATGTTAAATAAAAAAAAACCTATACAAAACAACAAAAATGTATTTCCTCAAAGTTTTGACATTCAACGACGACGACGCCGTGTACCGGACTGGGAAGAACTTCTTTAACATTTTGTATATTCAGTTGGCATTTGTAAATTTATTAAAAATGAACAATTGAAGTTGTTATTTGTATAATAAGTTTTATAAAGACGTTCAGCTAAATCATTTAGAAAAAAAAAAAAATTAAATTAAATACTTGGCTCCCCCATTTTTTTAAATATATAATTTTTTTTTTCATAGTTTGTCGGGAATTTACAAATAACAAAATAAAATGCTGGTCTATTAATGAAGCCAAATATGATGAGAAAGATTTTACTGACTGACTTGGTTTATTGAACTTTGAAGAAAACTATTAGAGATGGATTAATTATTGTCTATATAGAAAAAAGGGTTTTATATTATTTAAATTGAGATTTGACATACTGAAAACAAGACAATTATTAGAGCGATATTGGATGTTATGCATGCCATTAAGACTTCAACTTTACAAACCGCTAATGCATTAAAATGTTAAAATTTGAAAAATATATTTAGAAATTGTATAAATACTTAAAAATTATAATTAATAATCTTAAGATAGATTTTTTGCATCATGTTTTTGACAGATGTCAATTGATGCCACAAGAACGTCTTTGTTGAAATTCTCGTGAAGTTTATACATTTAATTTCGTAAAGAGGTCAGATGACGCAAAGAAGCTTTTCTTACTAAAGTCGAAATTTCTTTTTAAAAAATAATTCGCATTTTGGTTTTGACAGATGTCATTTGATGCAAATAAATATTGAAGAAAAATATCGTATGTACACTTGTACCCTTTTTGTGATTCATTTGATAAATATGTCAAACGAACATGACACATCTTTAATTTATACGAGATTTCAAAGCTTTCATTAATAAAGTTTCTTTTTTAAAACTCTTTTCCATCAAGATTTCTTGAATATTATAAATTTGTGTTAATGGTTTCTGTCAACAACGCTCATTTTCATTTGAAAATTTATTTTATTATATACAAATGCAATAAGATTTTTTTTAATTTATTACATTTTTTTGTATTAAAAAGGAAAAATGTCTGCAAGTCTAGTTGTATACATAATGACAAAAAATCTGCAATTAACATAATGATTTTTACACTTACGACATTATATTTAGTTTTAGCATAAAAAAGATTTCTTTATACTTTATTTGTTTGACATTATATGTAGGTATAGTCGGAGTCATAAAGGTGTTATACGTACGTGCGTTGGACAAAAAGAATAACTCCAACTTAAAGAAATTATAATATTTGCGAAAAAAAAGAAAAATTACTAAATAAAATATAAATTTTAATATATTTTAGTTTCTGTTGTAACCAATAGGAAGTTAAATAATGGCTGCCGGCTTTCGAAGTTTAACTGCAATTTCGGTCATATAATATAATAATTTCCTTGAAATCATGAAGCTTAAATAGTTTCTGTCCACCGGCAAAAGTTCAAGAGTTAAAGTATAAAAAATAAATCAATAGAAATGTTCAAAATATTTGAAAAAATAATAAAAAGAAATAAGTTTTTAAATCTCGAATTGGTCCCCGAATCCTTGGTGCTTTTTCAGCAACAACCAACATATTTAAAATTAAATTTATATCTAATTATTCCATATACTCCAAAGAAAATAAAAATATTTGCAATATTCTAGTTTAGTTAATAAGAAAAAGGGTGACACTTGTTACTACACCCATCAAATTTTCTATAATTGGCGCACACCGCACAAATATTTCCTTATTAATAAAACAGTAACAACAGTATCATAAAACCTTTTATTACTGACTCGACACCTTCCCGTCTGACATAATATTACTGATATTAATTCAAACTAACCAATTTACCTATGAGAAAAGACTCCTAATGTTTGTATTGAAACTGAGATAATAACAGAGGCATGTATTCAATATTATCTATACTTTTATAATATCTTAGTATCATCGAGTTTCCAAGCGTTGTAAGTTGTAATTTATTTAGCCTGTTCATAGTCCTAACAGACAGTGTCTCTCTTAACTGTACACTCAATCCTTAGGAATTATGATTTTAAGATACGAGTTTCCGAGGTAAACATGTGTAAAGGATGCGGAGATGAATGTGAGACTACTGAACACTTTTTGTGTGATTGTTCCTGACTCATGCTTCTACGACGGAAATGATTTGGTTCTTAGTAACATAAACGAACTGTATTAAGCTGGTGTTCTGGATTTGAAATGAATTCTGAAATTTGGTCGAATGAGTTACTGGCTCAGTAACGAGAGGTACAATGGGTTTAATTCTGACCTAAGTGAATGCACCCTAGCGGTTCCTCTCTTCAATCAAATCCAAACCAATCTAACATTCAGTGTGCTTGCTTGTCAGAATATTGACAGAAAATCTATTGAAGTGAAATTTAGCTTCTTTTTACAGTGTTTCTTGTTATAACTCTGATAATAGCCAACCTCATACTATATCATATTTATCTGTACGCAAAAAACAAAAACTTAAACGAGAACTCCATAAATTAATTGCTACATATAAATGGATTTTCTTTTGTATACATTCCAGTTTATGCGTCCTGCTAGTATATTTTATTAAAAAGACTTTTTCTTCTCCTTGATAACGTACATTTTTTTTCACACCTTCAACCTAAATAACCCCCACTGCCACTACCACATTTGCAAAGAATTGATTATACAAACTTAAATATTAAAAGTATATCATTGAATATGGGTGTGGGTATATGAAAAAAAAGTATAAATCATTTCGTCCTTTTCCGATAAGGCTATCTGTAAAATATCTTATATTCACATGCAATCAAATGCAGCATCTCTTCTTCATCGGATGTAATTGTTAACAACAAAAAAAAACAGATACTATTGTTGTGAACCATTTCACATATAAATTGATATATACAAAGTGTATAATAATAATAGTAATGAATGTGAATAAGGCCAGGATAATTTGCAGTCATTTAAAAATGTATGCTTACACTTTTACTATTACCCAAACACAAAACGAAAAAAAAAACCAACAAATTGTAAAAAAAATATCGTGATATTTTTTCCACTTTTTATGATAAAAAAGCGCGGTTGGATGTTACAAAACAAAAAAACCTAAAGTACTTTACAAAATTTATATGCAATTCAACATTAAACCATGAATAAGTTATACTTGCACAGTCAGTAAAAATGAAGTTATGCTAAAAAAAAAAAAAGAATAGGAAATTTCCGGAGACACAGATTATATTTCACAGCACTTCTTTTTCTGCTTTCGTGTTATTTGGTGTAACCAATTTTTTTTTTTGTGGAATCAGTGGCTGCAACAAAAGAATCAGTTTATTTTATTCAGTAGCAATTTTTTTTTATATAATGGCAACGAAAATTATGAAGGTGAGAACAAAATAATAAAAAAAAAATGTTTTGTTCCTTAAAACGTAGGATATTTTATGATGTTGCATAAGCTTTTGTTCAAATATTTGTGGAAATGAAAACATATGTTATGATGAGAGGTTAAGTTATTCTTTATGCCAAAGATTGAATGGATTTTCATATTCTCAAATATACTTAATCTCGGAAATTGGTCTTACTCTAATTTAGAATTTCATAATTGTAACTCATCATTTCTAAAATTCCAATTATAAACAAAATACTGACCTCTCCACTGGCATCTTCAAAATTCTATGGTATGGGGACAACTAATTAGGAGAGTCCAATTTTGTTTATATCTAAATGACTAAACATCGTTTACTGATATAGAAGCAACTTTGGAAAATTTAATTTCCAAACTAGTGAACTAGTTCCTCCTACATACAGATAAGAGTTTATTAAGATAAAAACTATGCACTTAGTATTTTTACTCTAAAACTTGACAAATTAACATCTTACACTTTAATTTTTAGCAAAAAGGACTGTCGTACCAAAAATTTGACAACTTTTTTTAAACATCTACTAGTAAGTAACAAACCCACTTTTTTTGCTATTAAAGCAAAGAATTGTTCTGTATAGTTGCAACAAAAAATAAATTGGATACCCTCTGTCTAAGAAGTAGCTCATAACTCGGAGTTTGTTAAAACAAAAAACTATAGTTGCAAAAAAAAAAATCATAATCTTGTTATGGACTCATTTCACTTACCGACCTGAAATTTTATATTACGTGTTTTAAAAACTATTAGGACTTCAAGAGGAATGTATTTTATTTATTATTTTATTTATAATTCTTTGATATACACCAACTAGATCACTACACAAATCTGAATGACAAGTTTCGAATAAAAATTAATATGCTCTAGTTACCTCAATTATAATTCGAACATATCAGAAGCTACACACCTCAAAATTTTAATATCCACATAAAGAAAAATTTATTTCATTAAATTTCATTTTTTCAACTTGTCATTCCATCACAACACTTCATAGTGAATTCCATATAACTTCTTGTAAAAAGGAATCCTACATAATAAAAACGAAATTCTAAATGGATCTTTTGGTACAGTTTTTGTCAGTAAAAATATGATAATTTTGAAAATGGAAATTAAGAATGAAAAAAAAAATACCAGGATTGTTCATTAGACGTAATCACGTAATACAATAGTAAAACACAAAAAAAAAACACAATGTTTTTGTCCTACTTAAAAAAATCCTTACTTTTTTTGTTTCACCTTTTTTTTTTTTTGTAATATTTTAAAAAAGGATACAAAAAGGATGTTGACAGAATTGATGCGACACAGAAAATGGAAAAAAAAAATTGTAACCATAGCAAAAAAACAAAAGAAGTACGAATATTAATTGTACTTCGAAATGATTTGTTTATGGATATTAAATAGTGAAAATAAGGAAATTTTAATTAAATTTTTGTACAGAAAAAAAATTCTATTATATTTACTTATTAGAACATAGAAAATTGGTTAATGCTTGAATTAATTAAAAATCATTTTAAAAAGATTAATTTAAAATAATATAGAAATAATAAAATTGGGTAAATAAATATGAAAAACACTGTAAAAATTATAGAAGCGTCAATAAGTATCGGAAAGTATACTTGAAAAATATTGTAGATCGAATTTTCCAATTATGTAGAGATAGATTTAGATTAAAGATTGTCTGCAGAGAGTCCTACTTGCTGTAGTCATTATGGCTTATTGTGATATCCCTGCTATAGTTACTTCGAGTGACGATCTACTTATGTTACAGTCCGAATTGTTTATATAACGTTTCAATACTGTTTCTATTAAATATTGCAAATATATGGCATCAACTCTACGGAACTGAGTTTTACTAATTCTAGTTATTCTTCCATGCTACCATAGTAAGATTGTGTCTTACTTTTTCAGGTATTGTTATACGTCTTCAGTTAGTATTTTTGAACAACTTTTTGTGGTTTCTTTGTAAATTTCTTTATATAGTTCTAATTCTTCTGTTAGTCTGTTTTACTTGCTTATTCTAATCGCGTGTTCCCCGTAAATTTGGTAGGTATTCTGTTTGATAATTTTCTTTTCAAATTTTATTCTCAGGACACTGAAATTCCCTTATGGTTAACACTTTCTTATTTATTCGTTCGTTGTAAACCATTTCATATCGTTAGTAAACATAATAAATGGTTGAAATTAGAAAGGTTGGAGGTTTCATAAGTAGAAAAGAAACCGCACTTTAGAAATCTAATATGAAACCACACTTACGAGCTTGTTCGAAATAATAAGTAGAACAAGCTCAAGGTGCTTTATCCCCAAACTATCTTTATAATAAAATAACTAAAAATAATGTTAGACCTTGCAATAGAAAATATAATAAAGAGTAAAAATGACAGCAGTTATAAGTCTTGTCCGGGCTATGTGGCCTTACAACCCAAATATTTAAATACAACTCAAAATATTAGCTCTATAGATTAATTGTTGAACAAATTTCTTCAAAAACATTTTTTTTATTGACAGCACCACTTGCCGCTGAAAGTATAAACTATTTTAAAAACTATTTGTCAAGACATTTCTTGGAGACTGTCGAATTGTCTTATGTTATATTAGATTGCGACTTTGTTGTATTGCGTTATCCTTCCTTATAAGTTAGGTAAACAAAACGTATAGTTTTATTAGAGAATACTATCCCATTAAACCCATTAAATATTACTAATTAGTTTGATTCACTTTAATATAGAGTAGAATTGATAAAAATATATTTAATACTGAGGCAGCTCTCAATATCCCAATACTCAAAACTATATAACAATATTTGAGTATGCGTAGGATCAAACGATCAATATTTATATACATATTCTTCCAATGAAGTACATAAGTATAAATTTTTGTTATTTTCATAATTATCATTATATCAAGTTGTTTTTTATACATTTTCAGTAATATTACAAGAGGTGCGATTTATGTAGCTATATAGAAGAAGCACTTGATAATGTTGAAAATATAACAGCAAAAAATAATAACATGAATTGCGGAGTAAATATTTAGGTCAATATTATTATTATTATTTTTGTGTAAATGAACTTTTAACCAACAGTACATAAAAATGAAAAGCCTTTAATTATGGCGCCTACTCCACTTATAATCCCTTTTGTAATTGAAAAATGATTACATATTTTTTTATGTGGTTGGTAAGAGTAAATTTTATAATGGAAAATAAAATTTATATGAAATTTATAGAAATTTAAAATGTATATGAAAAATATTTTCCTATTTGCTTGGGTCTTTTGTAAAAATTTATGTTAAACAAATTGTTAATGTAAAACATAAGTTTATCAAAAGTTTTGTTGTATATAAGTACTTAATGTTTGGGGGTTATTTGAACATAAAAAGGGCGTTTTTTGTTTCTTATAAGTAATAATAATCTTAATTTAGTTACATTTAAATTATGTTTTACACTGGCGCGACACTTCCGATGTAAGCCTAGGTGTAAATAATAAAGGATTTTCTGACATTCTGGATCTACTAATTTTATAAATTGTTTCCGGAGCGTTAATATTTTTCTTAGTCTTAATATAACAATAACATTATCAATTATATTCCTGGTATACTTATTTAAAGCTGACTAACATCGATGGCTCGGTCTTGAATTAAATCTATGACCTACTTCATTACACCGCTTAGCTTGAAATATTCAGAAATTTATATTATTAATCATAAAATTTGTCTCTTATAGTTAAAAAAAATGTACAAAGTTTGTCTCATATGCTCCGATCCAGAAATTAGAATAAAAAAAGCCGCAGTCTTTTGATATATAACTTTGATATAGAACTCATATACTTATATCAAATGAGCCGTATCGATCCCATGACTGATCGTGATCATATATGGCTATTTTGCTGTATCATAATACAATCACAATTATAATTAAGTTTTTGTTAGAATAAACTAGCCATTCTCTTGCTAGATTTGATTTTAATAATCTTCAAAAAATAAAATGTATAAACTAAAAATAATTTCATATTTTATTTGATGATGATTTTGGTAAACCAAAATAAAAATAAATATTTAAAATGATTAAATAAAAAACTAAAAAAGAAAAATACCGAAAAACAAAACTGAAAGATATTTGAAAAGAAGTGATAAAAGATTTTCTTTTCTCGATTAGTTACGATTCTGTCAAATGATTTCCTTTGATTTGGTAATTTTTTTGTTTAACAACTTGTCGATTGAATTATTTGAATTGAGTCATCAAAAGTTTTATTTATAATTTTCTTTGAATTTTAAATTATTTATAACTCAATTAGGGTTAAATTAGTTTTGATTCCTTTGAGGCCTTTGTGTGTCTGAAATAAAGTTCTTTCAAAATACATAAAACAGAAAAATCACAAGCTTTTAGGCCATGTTAATGCCTATTTGAGATTAGACAGACGAAACTCGAAGCCAACAGGTATCAATCTATCATTTGGTACCTAAATTTGTGTTCTCAGAATTTATTAAAATCATAATTATTTATGAATAATGGCAACACTAATTCTGACAGTTCTATAATAAACTTATTTTTATTATATTTACTAAAATACTAAATTATTTTTAGTCAGAATTGTAATTATTCACTCTGGGTGTTAAAACTATTGTAAATTCGTGTGCATTTAGTAATTACGAATAAATTTTTGACCACACTACAATTACTTAAATATCATTCTACTTCTGATTTAGCTTGAATTGTTAAGGACGTTTCCATATAATTTATTTTACCACCAAAATAAAAATAATTATATCAGAATTATTGTCTAGAAAGAAACATGGACAAAACGAGCATTTTACAATCGGGTGACAATAATTTAATTGGTGTGACAAGTTAGCGTGTTTATACACTGTTTATCGTTTTGTGGAATACCAAAACACTTTATAATACAAACCGAATGAAGAAAATTAATAATTCCAGAAATTAAAAATATAAAAGAAATGTTAGTATCGTGCTCGTAAAATGTGCACAAAAAAGCTTCAAAAACCATTAACAGAGTATTAAAGTTAATTCTTCATGATAAGCAATATTATTCCCAGAAATATATTTTGAACATTCCGCAGGATTTTTATCAAACCTTTTTTTGTGATAATAAGTGTACATTTTAAAAATTATTAACCGATTTAATATTTAGAACATTTTTCACAAAAAAAAATGTATGTATAAAATCATGGTTGGTTGGTTGGTTGAAGTTGCGAGTCACATTGGCCGGTAGCACCGTTTTACTACTACTCACGTGTCCCCTGATTTGCTTATGATAATGATTTTAGATTCAGGAACCGTATGTGTAGGTCTTTTAGTCGCAAGGTCGTTGAGTTCATACTTGTCAAGTGTATCCTATTTCTGGCTCTGGCCAGAGCCGAGCACTTACAGGTGAAGTGGGTTATGGTTTCTTTCTGAATGGAAACTGAACTCATCGGTACTATGTAGCCCACTCATAAGCATTCATTTACCAATTACTTCCTTTGTTAAGCTATGGCACTGTGCTCTATGTGAAAATACCAATTTTTAAGGTGACGTTTAACTCTGAACACTATTCTGCTTGATTATTATGTTTGTATCCTGTTAAGTTGGAACAGATTATAAATATAGACCATTTTTCAACATCTACGATTAATTTTCGTTAAAAGCTAAAAATTGTGTTGTAATTATTCTCTCCAATTTGATTGCAGAATCGTTAGAATAGCCGACTTTATAATATCCACAATCATGAAGCTGTTAATTTTCTCAACAAGGTCCATTATTCTATTCAATATTACTTATTTCCATTTTTTTGTTTTTCTTTTTTTACACAATATTATGAAAAGATTTTCCAGTGCGATATTAAAAATAAAAAAATGTTGTCCCTTTTTGTTGCCGTTTTGGTGCACGAATGTGTCTATAAAGATAGTTAAAAATTGATAACCTCCAACTGCGGTATTTCATATATATGCACTGACTTATATAATGTTATGTCTTTTACAACAAAGAAAATTATAAACACGAAAAATATCCTCACACGTTTTTTTTTTATCCCACATAACCTCAACAACATACTTTAATATGTGATTTACAACGATAAGAAATTGCATTGTCAAATAGAGCACATAATATGAGGGTTCGACATAAATACGATAACTTATGTGTTTTTTTTCTTCAATATATTGATTCTCTTTAAAATCATTTCCGATAAGAATTACTTAAACTTAAAGAAAAGGACATACGAATACGACATTCCATTTAAGGACTTTATATCAAAAAAATTATACCATTTAATGGAATTTTAAAATTATTATTGCAATTTCTGAATTACTGAATTATTATAGATAAGTTAAAAAAGGGTCGTTGTTTATTTATGATAAAAACTTGAAAAATACATAAAATTTAGATTGTAGTTTTTGCAGTAAATAATTTATTAAAACTTACGGCTAGGACCAAAAGAATATTGAAAGAACTGTAGAAATTTTGATTGTACATACCTGAAATGAAATAAAAAAAAAAATTAATTCTAGTTTTTAATATATTAATTTAAAATTTTATAAAAAATTATAGGGTAATACAATGAGAAATATCGCAACAATATGCACTTAACGTCATATTTATAATAAGTCGCATCACTGATTTTGACATTTGTCTTTGCTATACGTATAAATATTATTTAATATCAATATCACTGGGTAAATTATTAAAATTTGGTACCTTTGTCAAACTTATTTGGTACCTTTTGAAAAATTATATGGAATTTGTAGGATTATCCATTAATCAGTGTCGTGCTTTAATACATTAGCGCACGTTCAGATTGACGCTATGAGGGGTGCTGATAAGCTAGCTGTATTATGTTAAAAACATTGTATTATGTTAGCAATCTGCTAACATATTTAAACGAATGTGCGCAGAGTGGAGCATAGCTGTTTTATGAGCGAAAGCTATGTTTTTTGCAGTTTTTTGTTGTTAAACTAACAAATATAAGCAATATTAGTAAAGGTTTCAATATATGGAGTTTAAAAGTGAAAATTTAATAACATTAGGGTTTACTAGAGTGCAGTTGAGTCCTACAACTAAAATTACCACAATCGTCTGCAAATTTGATTGAAAGTTGGATGAAATTTCGATAGAATTAAAAGATGAAAATAATTTGTAGATAAAAACAAAGCTAAAATCTTTCAGCAACGCTCATAGCTTCACTCTGAACGTATCCTTAGGCTTTAGTGGTTCGATTTTAAACTGACAAATTGATATTAGTTTTAAATAAGTATCGATAGTAAAATGTTCAGTATGATTTCAGGATAGAAAATAATAGTTCACAATTTTCTGACAAGTTAGTATTCAAAAAAATTTGTTTTTTATCTTATATTACGAGATGATATACATGCCATAACAAAGTATTTTTTGATCAGTAATTAACTATAATACTTTGCAATTCAATGTCAGATGGTTCTTCTTGTCTCATCGGTATATTCCCTCATGAATGATACTAATGTATAGCTTTACATTTAAATAACATCACTCAACCATTGCCTAATTAATTTTGAATACCATAAAGTTCACAAAAGTGTACTTAAACAACCAGTCAAGAAAATGATCTTATATTTATCTATACATCCAGCAAAGTATGTCTCAGTCGTTAATCAATTCTAGTTTTTATAACTCATTCTATATTTCAGTAAATGTTTTTTTTTATTCAAATAACTGAAAATCGAGAAGCCACAATTAAGAATATCGTTTACATATTTTTATAACAAATCTATACAATAATCTTAAGTTCATGATTTATTAAACAAAATCCATAAATTTTAATATAAGTATGCCACCACACACCAACAATTCATCCTCCAGTTTACAATAATATCGTGCTCTCTTAACTACAAAATGTCAAAGGCCAAAACGACTTCAGATTTTCAGATTTATTTATTTTTATTTTTTTCATTTAAAACCTACTAAAATTCTATTGCTTAATTCTACCTTAAAGCAACAAAAAAAATTATAAATATAGTACCAATCAAGTAAACTTTTTAACTATTAACTCTACAAATATAAATTCCTTATTGAAAGCCTTAAGCAAAAATATCTAAGATATCACCAACCATACAGTCACCATAATGCCACCAAGTAAAACCATAATCTGTAAATATTTTTTTTTTAATAAATTTTTCTAAAATGAAAAAAACAATTTTCTTTAAAATTTCCGCGCATGCACGATTCTTTTTTAGATTTAATTTTTTATGCTTTTCCTGAAAAACTAAAATTTGTAGAAATGAGAAAAAGAAAATATATATAAAAAAAAATTCAAGAAAAAATCTTTTGTTTTTTTTTTTCAATATCCTCGTTGACATCTTTGAACTTTTCCAACCCTTCATGACGACAACAACATTAATGATGATGATTTTTTTGGAGTGCACACTGCACAGTACAGAAAAATGTATAACTCAAAGACCCTACTATAGCTTAAAGCCCTTTAGAGAGCAAATAATATCAAACAAACTTTTAAATCATGTACAGAATTATAATACATAGTTTGACTACCTATATCGTAAATATTAATAGTTGTTTGCGAAATTTTCTTGTAATAGTTAGCCAAAGCGTGAAAAGTGATATTTTTTTTCTTGTGTTTTTTGTGAAAATTCAAAAAATAAAAATAAAAAGAAAATCTCACGACAAAGTTTAAAAAATCTGAGTTCCTAAAAGAACTTTTAATATAAATAATGGAAAATATTATTAAAGAACCGTGTAAAAGTATGATTTTTTTTAATATATTTATACATGGAAATTGAACGAAATAATTAATTTATTTAAATTTATAAATATAATAATATTTAAAAGGATTTCAAATTTTGCTTTTAGGCTAATGAATCATAACGAGATATTTCCTTTGACAAAATATAGATTACAAAAATTGCACATAAATTTAAGTATATTTTATGAAAATTAGAGGGTGCTACATGATAATCATTATTAACGATAAATAATTGATTATCATAAATTATGCAACATCGCAATAACTTAATTGTTTCTTTGGTTGGTTTGAAACGGCACCGTGTGAACTACATTGAAGTAGCTTTATTCATACTTAAATAACTTTCATTTTCTTAGCGTTCGGAATAGAAGATTTTTGTTCCGATATAATCTGCCTAGTTTATACTTCAACCCTTGCTAGCGCATCGTTTTTCACGTTGCCTTTCAATCAACTCAACGCTCAAGATTTTCAAGATATTCTTTCCATTTCTTTACACAGTTTTGAATTGGTATATCTAGCGATACTAGATTAATATTAGATTTAGATGTTCGGGTGGAAGACCAGCCACCCAAGTCAATGCAGCCTGTGACGCCACTTTCAGTTTATATCGCATCAGTCAGCTCTGTACTGCTTACGAAGCTATACAGCTGATTGAGTGACACTGGAATGTGATCTCCCTAGTATGTTCACCGAGCGATACTATCATGTACTACTTGGGTTGTCCGAACAGAAAATAATATTTTTATAAGCTCAACAATTTGTGATTCATTTACTGATAATAAAAAATTTCAAAGCATGATATTTCCATTTGAAGATAGAAGCTTTTTATGAGTATAAAAGATTTAGCTTAGTATTTAAATAACATTATTGTAAATTTTACACGTTATTATAAATTTTGAGTTATTATTATACTTGTAACATAGAAAAAGAAATTTAAAGTAATTTGATCCAGGACACAATTCCACTACACGGAAACTAACTAATATATTTGGCATTCTTATATAATGAATATTATTTTCGGCAGATATATGATCTACTTTAGTAATTTATGTAAAACAGATTGTATTCTTGCAAATTTCCTTCCCTCTCAATGCAATTTATTTTATTATGAACTTCTTCTACTCTATTTATACTTTCTACCTTCCACATCAAAACTCTATTTCATTAACTACTTTATATCTCATATGAGCTCACATATATACGGTTGATGGTTGTTTTATCATTAATTAGAAGCATGAAAAAAAAATTATAAATCCTCAGGACGAGACATATCATCTATGATTTTATTTATATTTATTTATAGACATGTTTCCTCTTTTTCAACAAAAATGTATATAAAGACAAACTTCAAAATGTGAAGTGCAAAACAACATTTATAAATAAATATAAAATCTGTATATGTTTTTATTTAACAAAGCTTTGATATCATTACAATTATTAGTATATATAGAATAAGAAAATCCTTTTACAGAAATCATGAAATATTTTGAAACAGAAACCTTGTATTAAATGAATATTTATATAATGAGAAAGTCTACAAAAGCAAAGCAATTAGAAAATTGTTGAAAATGTCTCGACATATAATTTTAAAATATAAACTTATATAATTATGAGATATTTAATGCTGTAGGTTGTAGAATAATTCTTTTTTTTATTTTCCGGTTATAGTTTCAAAAAATTACTAAAATTTGTTAATTTTTCATGTCTGCGATATCCCAAAATATTAATTTAGGTAATGACAGTTTTATATCAATCAAAATATTACAAATATTTCATTATTACTAATTTTTTTATTAGTTCTAGTGAAGTAGTGAAGAAAGATGTGGTCACTCTATCTATAGTCTCCTGCGGATCGCTTACACATTAACAGTTCACGGAAATGGAGACAACTGCTGATAGAGTTAGTCAGAAATACAAGAGACTAACATACTTTTAGGTGCTTATACCTCGGTTGCGGATGCGCTCGTTGTTATATTCAATTAGTCAACAACTTCCACTATCCATCAATGACTCTATTTCTACTTCTGTAATGATGAATATATCAGCCTGATTGTTAAAAAAAGAGTCAACTGAAATTATTAAGATTATCATAAGGGATTCTGACGGGACATATACAGTGTTTATGGAGAATAGGAGCAATTATTAAAACTCTTTCTATATGTCATTGCATTTCACTTCAACTACTAGAATACTATAAACTGAGCAATCAAAGATCCAAACAATTTCATGATTGATTGAATGAAATTTTGATCGAAATAATGTACATAAATTCATTTTTTATTAATTATCTAATTGTTCCGACATTCTACAAAATAAAATTCCATAAAATTAATAATTAATTTTCATTTAATTTAGTTACATAAAACAAAACCAAAAACGAAAGTAAATTTCTACCGAAATCACGCAATTTTATTACAAAACCAAAATCGAATGAATAAGGAAAGTGTATACTTAAAAATGCAAAATCATCATCACGAATGAAAATTATACAAAAAGGTCAAAATAAATATAATCTTATCATCGATGCATGCAACCAACCAAACTTCTAACAACTTAGCCTATACACAGAAGCATTCTTATTATATTTTTGAACATACTAAAAACAAAATTTTTGTTGCGTGATTCGAAAAAAAAAAACTCATTGTAATTTTTCTTTTCTTGTTAGCATATTGACCACTTGACCATTTCTTAAGGGGTAAAACACTACTAAGTTCCACAAGATGAGTATATATCCCGGGATAATACTTTCTTTAATTTACGAAAAACATCATAATTTTTTTCTTAAATGGCAGTACTGCATGTAGAATGCTTTAAAATCAATCGCTTTGCAGTCAACAACTGTCAAAAATTGTATGAAATTTGTATGAAAATAATTACAATGAAGTCAATCTTTACGAACGTTTATCTTCTTCGTATTTAAAAGACAACTTTGAACTACAAAATGCGAAAATAAAGCACCAAAAACAAAAGACTTAAGAATGAAACATGAAAATTTTTCATAATGTCAGAAAATTGCTATCATTATCAAATTTTCATTGTGACTACACTATTTTTTGTATAGGATACGCAAGAGATCAAAAAAAGGGCATCAATTCAAATCCATATAGAAACAAACTATTACAAAACCACTACAAATTATATACTTAGCTAAAACTTTGAGATAAGACACAACAAAAGTGTTTAATTTGTAATTTTGTATGTAACAATCCCCTTACCGAAAAAAATACATTTATAATAAGTAGTTAGGTTATTTTCTATCTACCTCTTTTGTAAATCTTTTATTTTCGCATCTAGAAACTTATATTTTGCCTTTTTTTTATACCTTCGAGGTTCAGTGCTTCTCCTTTACATAGTCTTCAACAAAAAAAAATATGTTTTAACAATAACAAAAACAGAAATTACTGCGCTAAAGACATTGTGCTAACAAGATGGTTCCATAAGATCGGAACTTACCATTGATAAAAAACGAAGAAATTTTTTTTAATGTTGTTGAGAAGTGTTCATCCGTTCTCAAAGATATTGTGTTTCATAATTATTTTTTTTAGCCATTATTGAATTGAATTCTTACGTTGTTTTCATTTAGTTGTTATAATGAATTACATTTCACAGCTTCACCAGAACGTCAAAATAAATTAGGTTTGCAAAATAAAATTTCTTTAAAGAGTTTATTATCATGTAAAGTATATGGTAATCGTAAAATTGACAGGCAAAGGTAAACTAAGATGATAATAAGATTTCATAAAATAAAATTTTTAAATATTGACAGAATTTCTTAGTTTGGACAAAACACGCTTAATAAATTATGGATTTATAAGTAAAATTTTGTTATATTTGAAAAAAAAAATCATGTTAATTTAAAATTGAAGATCATTAATCAAAAATTGAAATGCTGGTTGATAATTAATGTAATCCCTAAATAGTCAAATTGAAACCTCAATCATTATACCATAAATAATAGATAACTTAGGTTTTAAAAATTTGAAAATACTAAAAATAAAAGTATTGATAAAAACTGTCGAATTCCCAAATGTCCAATTTGGTCATTATACCTTCAAATTAAAATATAGCCCTTAGATATAATTATATAATAATAAAATTATATGAAATCATCATAATAATAACTACATATATATAGTCAAAAATAATAATGGTTTTTTATGGACCAATGTACGAAGACTGTTTGAAAAGTTAGCAACCGAAAATCGAGTTGTAAAACTAAATTGTTCACCTACTGTTTAACTTGTCATTGATTTTTTTTAAATGGAAAAAAAGTCATTCATTTCCAACTGTTCACAGTTTAAACATAGTCGTCCAAGCATTTCCAACTGTTCACAGTTTAAACATAGTCGTCCAAGCATTGAAGACGAACCAGGCAGTTGACGTTCAAAAACTATTACCACATCATAAATCGTTCAACAAGTTCATTACATGTCATTATTAGATAAATCAAAATGATTAAAAGTGCATGAAAAAGCTGCGAATTACTTTATCATGATGATTTACTAGATTAGACTAACTACCATCTATACGCATCCTGAATAGATCAGATATCGTCCAATCAAGAAGCAATTAAAGCTGTATATACAAGCTTTGATACAAATCATTATAAACATAATATAGAATTGTTGAAAAAAACGTGTTGAGCTTGACTAATATTGAAAAATAAAATAATTTTTAATTCACAAAATTCGTTCTTTATTTTTCGCTTATAAAAGTTTTCAAATAGCCCTCGTTTTCAAATATAAATGATTTTTTCATTACCAGCGGCGATTCAGTTAATATTTCCAAGAGTTGACCATAAAATATAATTTTATTTTTATATTTTTCAATTCAATTTTGAAAATTATGAAAGCATTTAATATTTTTTTAATGTAATAATTTCTCTGGTTGAAATTGCCATAATTCGTTAAAAAAAAATGAAATTTGTTCCAAAATATTATTTTCATTAAAATGTCATTTAATATTATATAGTCATGATAGTCATGTCATGATAATAGTAATGACCGGCATTTTTATTGATAATAATCAAAAAAGAAATGTCTAAAATTAGAATCATAAAAAGTTTTGTTCAAATCACAATATCAAAAGAGACTTCAATATTGATAGTTTCATCTATTGTCCGTACGTATTCTAATTTGCCGTACAGTTATATAACGCCATCAGTCCATATTTATATTTATACTCCTAATTCGAGATGAGTTTGTTTTGTCAGTAATGAAGAAAGAAATATTTCGGTGATGAAGAGAGATCTTACTTGTAATCCCTGACCTGATAAAGCCAACTCATTAAAATCAGGCCTTATCGGCAACAGCAACATTAATTGACTGACTAAAAATAACAATTATAATATCTTTGGTTGGTTGGTTGGTGTAAGTGGCAGCCATGACTTCAATTAGCGCGTTAACACCTTTTTCTTAAGTTAGTAACTTTAAATCCAACTCGTGGATCGCTAAGGTTGTTAAATTCGTTTCTACCAAGTGTTTTCCTTCTGATTATAGCTAGTGCTGGGCAGTTACAGATAAAATGTGCTGCTAGCCTGGCCGCATCATTTCTTTATATAAATAATAACTTAGATATCGCTTAATCGATTTTTATGACAGTTTACAGAAACATTTATTTATAAATACAAAAAAAAAAAATGTTATACTAATCATCATTAAATATTCTTGTTAACCTTAATTTGAACTCATTTTGAATAGAAAAACTAAAAACTCTCATAGATTTTTTAACAAAAGTATCATGTGGACATAATTCTACAATAAAAGGTGATCATCACAAGTAAAATTATATTTATTATTTGAAGGGAACTGAACTGTGCGGTGCTTGTTAAAAGAAATTTATTGTTAAAACTAATGTAATTTGTATTGGTGATGTACTTATTGTAATCGCGCGGGAAAAGTCCATTTTATATATTTATAAAAAGCGTGTTAATTTTTATCATTTTTTTTAACAATGGAATGAAGAAAAAAATATCAATTGTCAATTTAAGGTTATTTTCTGTCACTAATTAGAGAAAGTTACTACAGAGGAAATAAAATATTGAACTTATATATTTGATATAGAAATTATACAAAACTGTGAGGTTTGGTTTCTTGGTTATAAACCTGTAAAATAAGTATATAATAAAGAATATACTTAATTTTGATAATAAATTTCCTTGTATCTAATATGTATTTAGATGCAATTAAACATAAGATTTTATATACAAGTGAGTTTTATGAATCATAAAAATTAAGTTAATTGTATTTTTAGAATATGGTTGATAATAAATTAATTGGAAATATAATTAAATTAACTTACATATAGTTTTAAAGGAAAAATCACAAAATTTCTCACAATATCACTGACCGTGGTGATAATTTATGACCGTGGTAAATTCAAACCTGCACTCACGAAAAATGATGGTTTTGCTAAGGTACGGTAATCAAAAATTTAGGATTATACAATTAATTAATAAATTATATAAGACAAATAAATATATTAGTATATTTTGGTAGTGTCAGCCAAAAAAAGTGGATGTAATTCAAACGTATTCAAAAACTGACAGTTGGTTTTAAAGAAGTGGCAATCCCAAGACTCCCATGAAAGTAGGACACATAATCATTGTCTCCTCTGTCACGATAACTGGAGAATGGAGGATTGTCCTAATCTTATTGCATTACATGCTTTAATTTGTACCTTGAGGTAATATAAATTGTAGATCACTAAATATACATCAGTAGCATCTTTTCGTGTGATCAGGTCACAAGAGAAGCTTGAGGCTAATAAGAAGCTTGAGGCTAATAAGGTTCGGTTAAGATTAGTTTTACAAATATTAATCAATTTTGAGTATGTTGAGCCAAGGATTTAAAATACGATTGGTTATCTCTGGGCATATACTTATCCTCATATCTCTTCAATTCCTTACATTTTACATTTACTTTTTATATATTAGATATACCATCACGTCACGTGTTGTTCTACTATGTATAGTTACAAGTTTGTAAGGTTGTTCAGAAATGTTACGAAAACTTTCTTAAAACTGTGGCCATAACACGATTCTTGGTTAGTGCTGATACGGCTGCGTTAAAAGTGAAGGTGAGAAATTCCACAGTATATGAAATTTTATTGGTTTTCACCAGAAAATGCTCGCATTTCATAATTTAATTCTATACTCTAATTTAATTTTAACCACTGAACTTCAGCAGGTCATAACATATAATTACCTAAAACGTAAAAGGAGTTTTCGATGCAAGACATATTTCACGAGTTGATAACGAGTGTACATCCAAAGTACTTGAATTAAATTTTAAAAGTTTGTACAGTCTCGAAACTCGAATTTTTTAAAAATATACTAAATACTTAAGTAAGTAACTTTAAAAGTCCATACTCTCAAAAATATTTCAAACTAAATTTGACATAATAGCAAAACAGAGAGGGAACAAAGAAGTTTAACCCATTATTTCAGATTACCAAATTTTCAGCTCAATTTATACTTAAAATAATTAAATTACCTTTAAATAATTTTTTTTTAACAATTATCTTCGTCGTGGTTGGTCTTTAATAACATAAAAATGATTTTTTTGTAATATCATCACTCTTGGACCATTCAAAATATAATTCAAATTTGTTATAACCAAAAAATACTTTACAAAAAATACTTGAAAATTTAGCGTGTATATTAAAAATGGATAATGGATAGAAAATAAAAATCTTTCCAAAAATATTATAAAAAGTACTTTTCACAATGATATTTTTTTACTATTTAAAATTCCCATCACGAATGCATAAGTGGGTTAAGTGGACTACAAAAAAAAAATCACTTTTCTATGCATGTAAGTTGTTTTTTTCAAGATTATTTTAAAATGTTACATGAAAATTTTTCGATTATAGTTTTTGTCCCAAAACTCTTGAGAAATCACAAATAATAAAAGTAATTTTCAAGATTTTTGTCGATTATTATTGTTAATGGAACTACACAATAAAATTATTTTTTAAATCTATTTGAAATCATTGAAATTTATTAATTTGTTAGATGTTGTCCATTAATTTAATATAGAAATTATTATATAATTTAAAAACCTATTAAATTTAGATTTGTTGGAAATTTTCGTGAACCGAAAGTTTTCTTGGATTAAAAATCACATAATTTTGCAACCAATTAATTGAAATAACCGCAGATTTCAAATAATTTTCTGCTCTGTAAATCCGTATATAATTGTGAAATTTTATTATACAATATTAATCAATCACAATTTAAAAAAAACGCTAGTCAAAATATGTTAAAGACTGACCTTTTTCGTATGTCTGTTAGCAAAATAATTTCTTGAAATCAGATTTATACACGGATAAGAATCGGGCCGCATTAAAAACGGTGACAAAGTCTAGATCTGTCCAAGCATATAAACACAAACTTAATAACTTGGTACAGATAAAAATAGTTACCCTAAAATGGAACAATGAAAAGCATACGAGAATAGGTACGTTTAACTGGCGGTTGTCTCCACCAAAGTTGGATTTGTATTGATTGTCATTTACAAGCCTGATTAAACATATCATATAAACCTTACCCCCCAGTTACTCTCAACTATCATAACAGTAACGCGCTTCAACGCAAAGTTGTGTTCTTCGGTTAATCGTTAATGATTTTAATCAGCTGTTTTATAATTTTAAAAACAATGTAAATAATTATTTAGCAGTTTCTAAATATTCCAACAATTTCTTTATTCTAAGTATTTGTAGACCCTAGCGTTGAATAAGTTATTTTTTTAATTAAAACTACCACATAATATAAACCGGCGGTTATGCAGCTTCTTTCTCTATGAGTCTCTTAGCCAAATTCGTATTTTTATCAGTAAGATATTTATATGAAGAACAGATTTCTATAAAATTAATTGCATTTAAAAAAGCCTGCATATTTTATATAAATAACAATCCTTACTTAAATATTAAATATCATTTCGACTTTTATCTGGTATCACATTCAAAATAAGTAAATTTTATGATGATGGGATTCTAACCAGGTGATATTTAATAATTTTCGAGTGGATAACAAATAAATATATAAAAATCCAAATCAGAAATAATATAAAAATTCATTATATAAATTTGATATTCGATTTTATGATACAGTTTTATTGTATTGAAACGCTTCTTTACGCTTCAAACTTTTTAAAATTATATATTAAGAGTAAATATGAAAAAAAAATATCAAATGACATGTTAGTTTTGTGTTAACATAAATCACAAATAATAAGAATATGTAAAGTAATAAAAAAAAAAAAAAATTATTCAAACAGGGGACAACCGACAAACACCATCATAAAAACTGCCAACTATAGAATTTTGATGGCAATAAGAAGTGACAGTTTTTATGTTTTTATTATTATGCGTTTGTTCTGACTGATGTTCGTGTTTCGGTTTTAATGTGGCTTAAGAAATTTTTTTAATAAAATTGATTAATGATTTTATTGATTTATATAACACTTTTTCGATTTGTAAGTAAGTATATACTTACAAAGATTGGTTAAATATGGACAATGACACATGCTGAGCAAATGGTGATGAAACTAATCAATGAAACTAAAACTAATGCGGACAAAAAATTTACCATTTAAGAAAGTATATAAAATTTGTACATTTTCTTGTCTTATTGATTTGAAGAAAAAAAAAATTCATTTTGATTAGTTAATATTTGAAATTCTAACTTTACATTTGAAAACAATTTTATAACTGCGAATTTATCATATCATTTATTGTAGTTCCTACCAAATCAAAATTATTGAACTAGTTTATTGCACGTAAAATGGGACATTATGATCGGTGCTGACACTTTCCTATGCGATCAATCTTTTTAATGGTACCCAGAATAGCACAGCGTTAGCATTTCCTATACGCATTCTGTACGTACTCTTACAGATTCGACTTAGATCATATAATAAAACTAAGTAAATCATTTATAATTAATTGATAACCAATTTTCACAGAAAACTTAATTCTAAACGATCTTCTATAAAATTTAGCATCGTTTATGCTGGGACCACAAGGCAATTGATAAATAAAGAATTTAGCACTAATAATTAAACAATTTTTAACATTGGTGTATCACTAATTTTGACATTTCTCTATGAAACGATGCAGTGAGCTAAAAGTTTGACAAATTATAACTATAATAATTTTAATATGTTAAATAATTCTTTACAAAGAATTAGTTTTGATAGTTAGCGAAAAATGTTGGTGTCATAAAAACGTATATTTGTCAAGAAGCAATCGCGCTAGCTTAAATGACAATATCACTTATTAGTATATTTTGTTTTGTTAAAAATGACAGCTGTACACTTAATCTGTGATTAAATATTTTAATATCAAAATTTGTATGAGTATAACTTAATCCGTGAATTAGTGTTAATGATGCGAAAAGCGAAATTTCTTTTTTCACTAATTAAGTTTAAATATTATATACATGAAACCGAGCGTAAGTATTGGATATTTCACTCATTATTTTTCGACTGTTAACCTTAGATAAAAAAGATTAAGTATATAAAAACTTTAAACTTCGAATTAAACGAATTAAACCTTAGTACCTTATTCTAAGAATTATAATATACCAAAATAAACAGAAATTTCTCCCAATTGTAAAATTTAAAATTCCCAAAAAAAAATAAAAAAATAATAAATTTTATATTCGAGTCACACAGCAAGAAAATAACTCTTTATTCCCTGTGGCGTTTTAACATTCAATCCATAAAGCGTTACAAAATGCATCCCATTTATACCAACCCATCGTTCCCACCTTATCTAACCAATCAATATAAAATTATTTTCCAATTTATATAATAATAAATTTTTTGTAATTTTATTCACCAAATAATTAATTAAAAACAACAACAAAAAACGCTTTTTGAATAATTTCAATCTTATAAGCTCATAAATTATTATAATTGAAAAAGTAAAAAAACTAAAGAAGATATCAAAAGAAATTAATAAATTAATTCGAAAAATGTCAGACTTTTTAGAGATTGATTAATATTATAAATTTGAATAAATTGTGCACATCAATTTATATTAGTTAAAAAAAACACCTTAATTAATCAGTCACTGTTGTTTGAATCAATCAATTAATATTTTTTTTTTAGGTTTTGTGGTTGTTGACTTTTTACATGTTTGAAGTATGTTGTAACATTGGAAAATAACAAACCGTGATTGTCATTCATAAATTTTATTATAATGGTATTTTTCTAAAGAATATCATTTTCAATATCAGTGAAATGTCATTGATAGAAAAATGTACGCATAAAGCTGTAAACAATAACGAATTTCACCTTATAAACACAATCACGACGAATGAGGACGCTTAAATTAAAAATAAATTCATATTGTTTTAACATCTTCGATTAACTAACTTTTCATTGAAACCCGCAGTTTTATAAAAAAACAAAGTTTAAAAACTTCTAATTTTAAAAGCTATGTCAAAATGTCAAAAAATAGTTTTGACATTTCGCTTTCGTCATTCTGTTTACACATTTACTGAAATTATCTTTACTACTGTAGGAGTTGGAGCAACAGTTCCTGAAAACAAGTTGGGTAAATGAGATATTAAAAAAGTATGGAACTACGAATAAAAATCAGTTAATTACAAAGGACTCAATCGGTCAATTACAACAGATCTTTTTTTAATAATACACAGAGCTCATTTAACCGCTTCGGATAATATTGAACCATGGAGGCATAAAACAAATGATTGAGGAAAATGTGGACCTGTTTTTCTGAATGAGTGAAACATCTCAAATCCTGTTTTTAAATCCAGTCATATAGAGTGAAACCGTGTATTCAAGTTTTAAGAGTAATAATTTAATTTTAAGATTATAAGTCGCTCCAATATTACTTAAACTAGGTAACTAGATTTTGAGCGTTTTGCAGAAAATGGTAATTTAGAATCAAATTTTTAAAATCGACATATCTATTGTTCTGACAATGATTATTTGTCGTAATTTGGGCAACATACGAGTTAACTACTTATAGCATTAAAATTAAAATATATGACTTTATGCTGATTTTTCTGTTTATATAAAGTCAAAAACGCCTTACCTAGTTCAACTGGTTGATTTACAAAATGTGAAAAGCATTAAAAAACTTGAACCATTTCATAAAAATATATAAATTAGCATTGCGCCTTTCGATGGTAGTACTCGTATATAAGCCAGAAATAAAGAATTACTTTACACTGTCAAAATCAGTGTGATTGATCAATATTGAAATTGTATTACAAACCAATTGGAATTTGCAATCAATCAATGAATTTTATTGCATGAATTTTATCAAATTTTGAATATACAACAATTTGAAAGTTCAATTATTATAATACATAAGAAAACGTATCCTTAATTTATCATGTTTTGATATTTAAAGGTTTTTTAATAAAATATATTCACTATTTAATTTTATCAAATGATGTTAAATATATTTTATACAAAATCGAGAAAAAAAGTTTTATATTTTGTATTTCAATAAAAATTAAAATAAATAATTAAACTTAAAAAAATCTCTATTTAATTATTTATGACCATCTGTTGCACAATTAATTAAAACTTCGATTTTATAAAAAACAACTTATTATAAGAGATTAAAGACCTCAGATTGCTGACTATATACTTCTAATTAAAAATGTCCCCAATGTATATTTATATAATATTGTTAAATAGCCACAAGGCTTGACCTTCGTCAAATGTTTTTTTTTGTTATTTTTTGCCCTGAAAGATAAAATCATGTCTACAAACTCTTTTTTAGTTGTTATTTTTACTTTGAGGTATATAAAGTTAATAATAAAAAAACAAATTTTACTGCAGTCTTTTAAAGTTAGAAGATGATTTTTTCGTGTTTTACAACTTTAAGCAGTAATACTTTGATAAGGTGTTCTTATATAACTAAAATATATATTAAAAAAAAATATATTCTGTATAAATAAAAAATTGTTTTAAACTAAATCAACGAAGTTGTGGTCAAAAGTTTGTCGGTTCATTTTTGAGTTAATTTTTTCCAGAAAAGAATTCAGAACTTTTCTTTCCAGTCAATATTTAAGTTTAATTTTAAATTTTTGTTCATTTATATTAAAAGTTATGTTTACATAGTGGAAATGTACTTTTAAGAAAGTTGTTTCAAGTAATTTTCAGAAAATATTTCATATTTTAACAGATGGAATACTAGGAATGATCTTGAAGATATTTTGATTTATGAAGACATTAAACTTTAAGAATTTTAACAAATTTCTGATATCTTAGTAAAGACAATTTCAAAATTTACAGACAATATGGACCATCACATTAAAATTAAGAGTAATTTTCGTATTATTGCAGTTGTTTCTAAATTGTTTTTGACGTTTGACCAAGATCAGGAATTCCTAAATTCAAATTATATATAAAAGTTATTTCTTTGCTCCAGGAGAATAAAAAAAATTCGATTTTCAATGTTTCCAAAATTAATTTTACCTACATACAACAATGAATATAATTTTAGGTCAATTTTCAAATATTTATTATAAAATTACTACATTAAGTGTCGAAGAAAATATCAATTTTTATGGTTTATTATTTATTATGATCCCAATAAAAATTTAATAAGTTTTATTTAACTATGTAGAACTGGTTAAATAAAACTTATATAATAAAAAAATTATTATAAAGTCGATTATTTCCAAAAAAATAATTAGAACTGATATTAACCAAAAAGAGAACCCTAAAAATCAGTCATAAAATTGTCAAGATTAATCAAATATTTATGATAAAATTTCAGTAATAATTAAATAGTAAAAATGTTATCTACATTTTTTTTATCAATTGATTACCTAGGTGAGTAGAAACGAACATAAAATTTAATATCTAATCTTTTTATACAGCTACGAGCTACCTTTTAACATTCTTGTCATTCTTAAATAAACTCTGTAATTGAATATTTCAATATTGCTACATTTTTTTAATAAATTTAATATTTTTAATAATAAATATATAAATTTTTATATACATAATTATTAGTTATTTAGTTATATTGCATTCAAATTTATGGTTAGATCGATTAAAATGTCAAACTTTATGAAACGTAAACAAACCACAAAAATTAAATTCCCACCTTTTATATTGGGAATCAATCATAACCAAGAAAATAAAAATTGTATTTATCAATCAAATATAAATTTTAACTTACCTAATAATTTCATAACTTCATGTAGATTTAAATATAAATTTAAATGTCCATTTATAGTTGTAAATACTGCTAAATATAATCCAAATTTTAAAATACAAGAAGCTGTCATTTTGACGTTTCTTATAAACAAACTTTTTTTTCCTTATTATTTATTGAAAATTATATTTTTTAATTCTTATTTTTTTAATTATATTTATATACTAAAGTACAAATTCTTTAATACATTAATATAACTAAATATAAATGAATTGAAAATAATTATTTATTTATAATAAAATCACTTTTGTCATTTAAAATTTTACGAAATAATTTCATTGTTGACACTAATTTTAACACAACTTAACCAAATTAAAATTCTACAAAAATTTAATAAAAATTATTACAAAATTAATATCACAATTCACAATAATAAAACGCGTTAAAGAACTGAAATTTTGAACAATTAAAATTTATTATTGAAAACTTGAAATATTTTATTTATATTAATTTATTTTATAATAAGTAAATCCCAACCACCAACGACGAACAACTTCATAAACCGACTGTGATAGAAATAATTGCATTTGCACTGAAGAAAAAAATCATATTCACTGTCATTTTATAGTTTTATTAAGTTGGCTATACTGAATATGTTTATCAACACAAAAAAAATATCTGACAGCAAAATAATTACATTTTAACGATTGTAGCGCACCAAACGGGAATTTTACATTTGTAAAGGAGAAAAAGAGGAGAAAATGGCGGAGAATCTGGAGAAAATAAGTGTATAACAGTTTAATTTTATTGGCAAGTAAAAAAATTCATAAATCTTGAATTATTTTATATATTAAAATCTAACGAATTTTGCTGACATTTAAAAATAGATGTAAAAGTAAAGTCAGTCCATTTTAAAATTCTGTTGTCTCTTTGGAAAACTTTTAAAAAACGTTATCAGTAAACGTAAACTTCTAGTAAGAATATTAATTAAACTTGCAGTTTGCACGCCAATATTTTTATTAAACGCCAACACTTTATACATTAAAAAAAAAATTTTTAATATTTCAAAAGTTAATTTTGGTAACGTTTTCTAAGTTTTTTACTATATAGAAAACTGATAATTTTCTATAATATTTCGTTGAAATAACATTGAGCTCTAGAAATAGAAAGTTGATTCTACTTAACTTCTGATAATAGCGAGTTAAAAAAGTATTTGCAGTTTTGCATTATTGATATTAATCAAATTGATAAGAGACTTTTGTAAGGTTATTGAATTATATACAAAACTTAAGAATTTATTTATAATCTATTCGAATGAATTGCAAAGATTTTGAAATATTGTTCTTTATTTTCAAAATTTTACGTCATAAATTATTTTTTTTTTTCAGAACTGTGAAGCCTAAAAAGCTTGATAATTCAAGCTTTAATGTTTTGTTTTTCTGAATAATTATATAAATATTTATTTTTATTTAAACGCTTGTATTAAGAGCAGTTGTGACTAATTTCTAACATTTCTTTGTTTTCGGTCATACAAACATTAGAACTACATCCACTGTAGTTAGCAAATTTTTTCTCAACCTTTCTCAGACAGTCCAAGAATCCAAGCTTAAAGTTTAAAGATAATATCGTCATTTTATTGGGTTCTGCTCATTTGTAAATAAACTGACCTAACTAATACTTCTCTTTAAGGTTGTATACGATGATTCAAACAAATTATTAATTTCATTCTTAAGACCCCATTTTCTTGACAAGGTGGTGCTTACGTATAAGACTGCATAGGATTAAATACTGGCTTACCAACCAACGTTAGGATTGGGCCTTATGGAGGGAATTTTGAATGTACATTTTTTCGTTTCGTTTGATGGACGTAGACCACTCAGATATACAAAATTTATTTTAAAACAATTCTGTAAAATAAAAACAAAATTTCTAATTTATATGCATTTATTTTAATAGTAACGAATAATAACGTTGCTAATTTACAAAATACACAATTTATCAAACTCAATGATATATTTATATTCAAATAAATAAAACAAAATATTTATTGTAAATTGTAATGTTAATTTCTCCATCTATTATAGTCCATTATTAAGCTATAAAACTGTCAAATAATACAATAAATTACTATTAATTAAATCCATATATAAAAAAAAACAGAAGGGCTTCAAAAAAAGTAAAAAGTCAATAAATATTTTTGATGACAAATATTTTTTTTTAAAAAAAAACTATTATAAAAGTCAAATTGTTTATGTTATGAGAGCGTAACATTAGCGTATAATTTCATTATATTAGAAATTTATTAATATTATGATCACCAAAAATTAAATATATAAAAAAAAATTCTTAGAATAGTATAAATATTTAGTAAAAGGGTGATTTTTATGATCATTATTAGTATATGAAACTAGTATTAATTGCAACGTCTCCCAATATTTTCACTATACTTTATGCATGACAGAATATTTTATATATTGAAATCATTAGTCACGCATTTATCTCACCTGTCGTGCACCAACTAAATAAATATTTATACTACAACTAGAAATGAAATAAAGTAATGGAAATGATATTAATATTATTGACTTATTAAGGGAAAACTAATACAAAATTCTTTTTACAAATAAACAGTGTAAAACCACATCAAACATATTACGTAGTGCAGTATGAGAACACCAGAATAACAAAATGTATTGGAAATAAATTCTATTTTCATTTGAGGGAATTCTAAATTGTTTGTTTAGGAAAACAGATCTGATTTTTAACACCTCAATGTGTAATAATACACTGTATTACACACTCGGTTTAGAAAGTGTAGAAAGTGTGATTCTTAACAAATAAGGCTGAACTTTATCAAAAACACACTTTATATAGGACATTGATCGTCATATCCTGTTGTGTAAAGCTGTCCATATATTATAGAATGTGTTAAAAATAATTTGTACTTCGACAAACAAAATGTAACAGTTTTGAATGATGTATTTACAAGCACCTCACTCTCCTACACCCTGTACATAGAATTTCTACAAAAAAAAATAACATTTTTTAAATAAGATTTAGTTGCTTGACAAAACCCAAAGATTAATTTAATCGTAAATGAATTCTATAAAATAAAAAATCAGTTTTAAGTAATTAAAGATAAATATTATGTACTGATTACAATCTACAAAATTCTGTATAAAAGCCTCAACAAAATTCAAAATATTCCAAATCAGTCAAAATTACTTCTACACAATCAATCTAATTATTTTACGAGTCTCGAAAATGTTGGCTACAAAAATTAATATAATTTTTTGTACAATTTTAATAATCGTACCATTAAGTAAATCTCAAACACCAGAAAATAAATTTGATAATTATCGATTATTTAATGTTGTGCCACAAACAAAAACCGATTTAAAAAATTTAAAAGAAATTGAAAGTGCAAGTGATAATAATTATATATTTTTAAATAATGTGAATATTGTTAATGAAAATATTGAAGTTGTTGTAGCAACTCATCGGTATATGCAATTTGAAAATATGTTAAAACGTTATAATATTCTTTCAAACATTAAATCACCGAATTTTCAAGATTACATTAAAAATGAGATTTTACAAAATAATCAATTTTCTTATTCATATTTTGTTAAATTGAATAAAATATACGAGAAATTCAATTTATTTGAACAGCAATATCCAAAATTAGTTAAACAATTTGTAATTGGTAAAACAATAAATGGAAATGATTTACGTATTATAAAACTGTCAAATCAAACCAATAATCCAGAAATTAAAAAACCTGGAATTTTTATAGAAGGTGGAACACAGGGCAGATAATGGATATCCCCAGCAACTGTTATTTATATAATGGACCAATTATTAACATCTAAGGATATTGTAATACAATCATTCATAAATAATTATGATTGGTATTTTATGCCAATTTTAAATCCAGATGGCTATCAATTCAATGAACATGAACCGATTTGGAATAAAAATCGTTCGCCCCAAGCAAATAATTGTTATGGTGTAGATTTAAATCGTAATTGGGACATGAATTGGCATAATATTACATCACAATCAACATTTAAAGGATGTACAGAATATAATCCTGGCTTGTATCCATTTTCGGAAATTGAAACACAATTATTATCAAACTATTTAATTGATTTAAAGAAAAATAATAGTTTACATTTGTATTTATCATTTCAAGCAGGCGAACAGAAATTGTTGTATCCTTACGGATCGACAAATCAAATACCAGACAATGCTGATGATTTAGAAGAAATTGCAGAAGTTGTAGTGAAAGCTTTGGCTAAACATCATGGTAGTCGTTATACATATGGTAATATTTATAATAGTAAATATCCAATTTATGGTACTAGTATTGATTGGGTACATGGTGTTCTACGTATTCCATTAAGTTTTCGATATGAATTAAATAAATCACGTTATGCACCGTATATAGTTCGAAGTGTTGAAGAAACATTTCCTTCTGTTGTAGAGTTAATTTTGAAGGCCCAATCAATGGGATATTTTGGTAAAATTTAAATTATATTTATTTTCTTAAAAGTTGCCAGCAAAAAAGTAAACTTTGTAATTGATTATAAAATAAAGATTATATAATGAAGAAGAACATAATATTTATTTTAAATAATTTATTTCAGAAATTTAATATCAATTTAACATGCACCACATTCACGTTTGTCACGAATTCCTTGTGGAGTTTCAATTTTATGTTCATCAATTGGTTCCCCAAGCCGTCCATCGTCTGAAAACACTTGTGCGTCAACGTCAAGTAAATTTAGATCCTCGTTTGATTGAAACTTATCACTAGGACGTGCCAAAACAGCAGCACAAGCAGCAACCAAAATAAGAATTGCTATTATTGAACGCATTTTAAAACCTTGTAGTTGTTAGATAACGAATTTTAATTATTCTCAGTGTAGCTTTGTGAGTTTCTAGATTGTTAATGTTGCTTTTGACAAATCTTCATTTTACTTTTATACTTTTGAAATTAAAATTTATTTTTACTGAAAAATCGCTAGGGATTCACCGAAGCTTTAAGAATGAACATTGGCTGAGTAAATTGATAATATAATTAATTAAGAAAAGGGGATTTTTGCAGTGCATATTTAATTAACTTTTTAATTCTTTAAAGTTGTTTTACAAAAATTAAATAATAACTAAAGATTTCCTAATCATCAGAATTAATTTGCAAAAACAATTTTTGGGAGGTTTAATTAGATAATATCCATGCAAATATATTGTTAATTCGGAAGGTGTGGTTACACTGGGTAGAAGCGATACAAAATTTAGTCAACAAAGTAAATAAAAAAATTCAATTTTATACAAAAATTTACTTTCTATTTCGCTAGCTTTTAATTCTGCGAAACCTTTAACCAAATCCAATTGATCAGCAATTTCTTTCTCGACGGAAATCGTAGCTAAACCAACTAAAACAGATCACAACGATTAACATTTGTGTAAATTTAAGCTTTAACAATTAATACACGACCTGTGTCCACTTGTCCAGATAAGACCGTGTAAAAAAAATTATTATCTACCATATCCAAAAGTTGCAATTTTAATAATGTCGGAGAACTCGCAAAACTTTTTATTTTTCTTGTTAAAACTGACAATAAAAAATAGTTTCCGCCGTGGGCTACGCTTAGTACCGACCGGGCCTGACGATTATCATATGCAATCTTTAAATTTCTTACTTATAAGACATGTATAAAATGTATAAAAATTGTTAATGCTAGAAGATTATTCGTCACGGTGAACTTTGAATATGTACCTACAAAACAATTTCTTATTAATTATAGAAACAAAATTAATGCACAGATGCGAACGGTATTAAATTTTATGTTAATTCCACAGACGCAAAACGGTTGTGACTATAAAAGATATGTAACAAAGCTTATTTTAGCTTGTTAGCTATCAGCTTACATAGAATCAACACAAAATCGGAAATTATAAAAAATATTTTTAACAAATAATTAAAATGTCTTTAGTAATTGTAATTTTTGCTGTTGTTGCTGTTTATGCCGGTGCTTTTGCTCGGCCTGATGACATCATTCCAGCATCCAGTAAAGAACTTGAAACTATTGGTCTTGGTCCTCAACAATTTTTAGCAGATTCAGTTTATGGAGTCGCTATCGATGAACATCGAATTCAAACTCCACGAGGACTTCGTTACAAACGTCAATGCACCTGTACCGCTTGGTCAGTAAATTGCGAAGTTTAATTTAGTTAAGATTAATTAATTTATTATAAGTTTAGTTATTGTAAACAGTTTTTAAATATAAACGAAAAAGGCAGCAATATTTATATTTAATAAATTATAATAATTTTCAATTTTAAGATTTTGATTTTATTAGCAATAATTATAAAAAAATTCTTAACATCATCCAAATTTATAATGACATAGTGAGTTATTATTGAATCTGTCATGATAACTTCAAAATATTAAAACAGTGATTTTATTTTATTTACTTTATTTTTAGATTTAATTTTAATTTATGTGCAATAATAACCACAAAAAACTGCTAACAGATAAGAGAAAACTTAGGGGGAGCATAAAATTCAGTGATTTGTAATGTAATTAACAGTGCTTTAGAATAACACTGATTTTTAAAATCTTTGATAAGACACCAAGAATGCATTTTATATAATTTGGAATTTTGATTCGGGACCTATTACAACTACAGACCACAATTTTTATAAATCTAGTTCATAAAACTAATATGTGTGCCAAATTTAATTGGAATTTCTTCGCAATTGAACTACAAATATTGCCAAAACAATACAAGCTTATTTAGGACAACACGTGTTTAATATCTTCTTGACTAGACAGACTAGACAAAAGTAACTTTATAGAAAATGATTAAATAAAGATTATAATTAAAAAGAATACATTTTTATTTTAAATACACTTTCGTATCAATTTACATAAAATGACACTTTTTACAATCAAATAGTTTTCACATCAATAAACTTAAAATCTGCATGTAACTGTCCAATTACTGTAAGAGCAATCACGTTTGTGACGAATTCCTCGTGGTGTTTCAATTCTATGTTCATCAATTTGTACACCATTAACGCCATCGGCTGTAAACACTTGCGGGTCAGCTAAGTTTCGATCCTCGTTTGATTGAATGTTATCACTAGGACGTGCCAAAACAGCAGCACAGGCAGCAGCCAAAATAAGAATTGCAATTGTTGAACGCATTTTAAAACCTTTTAGTTTTTAGATAACGAATTGTAATTATTCTCAGTGTAGCTTTGTGAGTTTAGATTGTTAATGTTGCTTTTGACAAATCTTCATTTTGCTTTTATACTTTTTGAAACTAAAATTAATTTTACTGAAAAATCGCAAGGGATTCACCGAAGGTTTAAGAATAAACACCGGCTGAGTAAATTGATAATTATAATTAATTACTATGTGTAGCTACGTTATAAGAAAAGGGGATTTTTGCAGTGCATATTTAATAAACTTTTAAATTGTTTATAATTGTTGTAGAAAGATTAAATGATAAGAAATAACTTGCTAATCTTCAACATTTCCAAATACAATTTATTTGAATAATTCTTCCGAAAACTCGAGCTAATATTCTTGAAATTGATAACTTCCATTGAAAATGCATGAATTAATAAATGTTGCAACTATAATAACTCCCTTGGCAGCGTTTACATTGCACGGAAGTGATTTTAACAATTATATTAACATTATTTACGTATCATAAACAATCAATTAAAAAATTGGTTAGATAATTCTAGATAATTCTTCAACCGCATAGACATATCTGCCAATTGTATTGGCGAATAATTTTAAGGCTAATGCTAGTCCTATTACGGAATGATTGACAAATCTATTTCATTTTCAGTAATGTCCAAATCAAGAAGTAATACGTATTTGTTGAACATAAGTAATTTAAAAAAAAAATCGTTTCACATTTCTGTACTGATCTTAACAAGTTAAAAATTCAGTAGGATCAGCAATAAAACAATTATTAGTCAAGGAACGACAACGTTTCTATTATATTTCAGACCCTTTCAAGGCTTAAAAATAAATTATAAGGATCGTAAAGCAACTTCAAATTTATTTTATTATATTTCTTAATAAAATTGACGTTTGATGTCTGCTGGTCACTAAGTGCTGGTTTGAGAAAGTTGACAAAATATTTAAGACAGTATTTTTCATATTCAAATATTAATACTAATAATTTAAGATTTATATTTTATTATTGTTAAATCAGAAATTGTTATTTAATATTATAATTTTATTTTCACATTAAATTTAAACATACAAACAAAATCTCTTATCAATTCCTTATACTAAAACTGCGCTGCGGTTATTTTTATATTTATGTGAATTCCCTCGACGCTCATATCTTTAAGCTGTTGGACTATAAAAGCTTGCAACAGTTTATGTTAGCTATCAGTTACACACAATCTCTACATTGTTCAAGTCAACTTTACTTCCAGAACTTTTAAAACATATTTTTTTTAAAAAACACAAAATGCGTTCAATAATTGTAATTTTTGTTTTGTTTGCTGTTTGTTCAGTTGCTTTGGCTCGCCCAGGTGGCAACATTCCAGCACCCAGTGATGAAATTGAAGCTCATCATCCTCAAGAATTATTAGCAGATGGAGTTTATGACGCCACTATTGATGAACATCGAATTGAAAGTCCACGAGTAGTTCGTCAAATACATGATTGTACCTTTGGCGATTGGTCAGTAAAATGCAGATTTTAATTTATTCGTACAACATTAATTAATTTATTAATAGTTTGATGTAAATAGTATTTTAATGTATTTAAAAAAATAAAATATAAATATATAAAAAAAATGTTTTTGTTTTTGAAGATTTTCAGTTTTATTAGCAATCATTCTACACGATTTCTGAACATCATTCAACTTTAGAATGAAATATGTCAGTTATTATTGAACCTGTCATGATAATTTCAAAATATTAAAACAGTGATTTTATTTTACTTTTATATATCATTATAGAAACTAATAAATTTCTTCGATTTTAACCGAACCAAAAGCAAACTATTACACAGTCATTTACACATTCGGCTTAGAAAGTGCAGACTTCAAATTTACGTGATTCTTAACAAATAAGGCTGCACTTTTTCAAAAACACACTATAGATATCGATCTTCACATCGTGTTGTGTTACGTGTTGTGTTACGTTTATAGTAACCAAATGTAGTGTAACGAAATGTAGTCTATTATTATAAGTTTAGACCACTTATTTGAAAAGAATTTGCTATAAGAAAGTATTCTTTTTTACACAATTTATAATTTTACAGCACATTAATAATTAAAATAAATAATCTAATCGAAATAAATAGTCTGGTGTTTACGTATTCACAATTTATACTGAATTTCATACTATACTTAACAGTATGCCCAAATTATTATTATGAGCGGCTATTACCAATGTAATTAAAATAAAATGTAAGAATTTTCCTCGTGGAACAGCTTTTCTTCTTAGAACAGGATCTAAGAAGAAGATCAGTATTTAAAGATACAATAATTATTAAATTTAATGAACGGTTTTGAAAACTGTTTAGTTAAAAGCACGATATTGAACCACTTTCGAATTATTTTTCAGAATAAATTGAGTTGACATAAAAATTCATCTAGATTTGTTGGAAACGTAAAATGATTTGTTTTTTTATATGGTACAACATTATAATTGTGCAAGATTCATTTCTGGATAAAAATATATTTATTTTCTTGTAAAATTTTGGCCATTTGTTCTATGATATTTTGGACAGCCCTGCTACTGCTATTACATCAATATATTTTATAAAATTTCTTATCATTTTCGTTAAATTGTACTTAACTGAAATTGTTTTCGCTACTTTTAACAAATTACATAAAGTAAAAATTCATGTTTAAAAGTAGTCAATTATGTAATGATTACAATCAACAATATTCCCATTAACAAAATTATATTTTTTATCAAAAATTTTTCACATATAAAAGCCTCAACAAAATTCAAAATATTCCAAATCAGTCAAAATTATTTCAGAACAATAAATCCAAATATTTTGCGAGTATCGAAAATGTTAGCTGCAAAATTTTGTATAATTCTTTGTACAATTTTAATAATTGTACCATTAAGTAAATCTCAAACACCAGAAATTAATCGATTTGATAATTATCCATTAATTCGTGTAATACCGCAAACAAAAACCGATTTAAAAATTTTAAAAGACATTGAAGGTGCAAGTGATAATAATTATATATTTTTAAATAATGTGAATCTTATTAATGACAATATTGATGTTGTGGTAGCACCTCATCGATACATAAAATTTCAAAAAATGTTAAAACGTTATAATATTCTCTCACAAATTATAACACCGGATTTTCAAAGTATAATTGCTAATGAGATTTTACAAAATAATCAATTTTCTTATTCATATTTTGTTCAATTGAATAAAATATACGAGAAATTCAATTTATTGGAACAACAATATCCAAAATTGGTTAAACAATTTGTAATTGGTAAAACAATAAATGGAAATGATTTACGTATTATAAAACTGTCAAATCAAACCAATTATCCAGAAATTAAAAAACCTGGAATTTTTATAGAAGGTGGAACACATGGCAGAGAATGGATATCGCCAGCAACTGTTATTTATATAATGGACCAATTATTAACATCTAAGGATATTGTAATACAATCATTAATAAATAATTATGATTGGTATTTTATGCCAATTTTAAATCCAGATGGCTATCAATTCAATGAACATGAACCGATTTGGAATAAAAATCGTTCGCCCCAAATATATTATTGTCATGGTGTAGATTTAAATCGTAATTGGGACATGAATTGGAGTAATACTACATCGCGATCATCATTTAAAGGATGTACAGAATATAATCCTGGCGTGTATCCATTTTCGGAAATTGAAACACAATTATTATCAAAATATTTAATTGATTTAAAGAAAAATAATAGTTTACATTTGTATTTATCATTTCAAGCAGGCGAACAGAAATTGTTGTATCCTTACGGATCGACAAATCAAAACCCCGACAATGCTGATGATTTAGAAGAAATTGCAGAAGTTGTAGTGAAAGCTTTGGCTAAACGTCGTGTCACTCGTTATACATATGGTAGTATTTTTAATAGTAAATATCCAATTTATGGTACTAGTATTGATTGGGTAAATGGTGTTCTATGTATTCCATTAAGTTTCAGATATGAATTACCTAATGGTTATCCTACATTACGTGATGTAAGTAAGATAATTCCAATTGGCGAGGAAACATTTGATTCCATTGTAGAGTTAATATTGAAGGCCCAATCAATGGGATATTTTGGTAATATTTAAATTATATTTATTTTCTTAAAAGTTGACAGCAAAAAAGTAAACTTTGTAATGGATTGATTATTAAATAAAGATTATAAAATGAAAAAGAACATTATATTTATTTTGAATAATTTATTTCAGAAATTGAAATATATTAGCATAAAATATACACAGTAAAATCGGCATGTTAATATCAATTTAACGTGCACCACAATCACGTTTGTCACGAATTCCTTATGGATTTTCATTTTATGTTCATCAATTGATTCACCAAGCGCTCCACCGGCTGAAAACACTTGCGCGTCAACGTCAAGTAAATTTAGATCCTCGTTTGATTGAATCTTATCACTAGGACGCACAAAACAGCAGTACAGACTGCAGCCAAAATAAGAATTGTTATTATTGAAAGCATTTTAAAACCTGATTTTAGATAGCAAATTTTAATTATTCTCAGTGTAGCTTTGTGAGTTTCTAGATTGTTTTAATGTTGCTTTTGACAAATCTTCATTTTACTTTTATACTTTCGAAATTAAAATTTATTTTTACTGAAAAATCGCTAGGGATTCACCGAAGCTTGAAGAATGAACACCGGCTGGGTAAATTGATAATATAATCAATTATTGTTAAGAATTTTCTTAATTATTTTTAAGAAAAGGGGATTTTTGCAATGCATATTGAATAAACATTTAAATTTTTTTAAATTGTTTACAAAAATTAAATAATAACCAAAGATTTTCTAAAAAATTTAGTCAACAAAGTAAATGAAAAAACTCAATTTTATACAAAAAGTTACTTTCTATTTCACTAGCTTTTAATTCTGCGAAACCTTTAACCAAATCCAATTGATCAGCAATTTCTTTCTCGACGGAAATCGTAGCTAAACCAACTAAAACAGATCACAACGATTAACATAATACACGACCTGTGTCCACTTGTCCAGATAAGACCGTGTAAAAAAAATTATTATCTACCATATCCAAAAGTTGCAATTTTAATAATGTCGGAGAACTCGCAAAACTTTTTATTTTTCTTGTTAAAACTGACAATAAAAAATACTTTCCGCCGTGGGTTACGCTTAGTACCGACCGGGCCTGTAGATTATCATTTACAATCTTTAAATTTCTTATGTATAAAAATTGTTAATGCTAGAAGATTATTCGTCACGGTGAACTCTCATTATTTATACATACATTAAGTTTGAAAACCTGCAAAACAATTTCTTATTAATTATAGAAACAAAATTAATGCAAAGATGCGAACGGTATTAAATTTTATGTTAATTCCACAGACGCAAACGGTTGTGACTATAAAAGATATGTAACAAAGCTTATTTTAGCTTGTTAGCTATCAGCTTACATAGAATCAACACAAAATCGGAAATTATACAAAATATTTTTAATAAATAATTAAAATGTCTTTAGTAATTGTAATTTTTGCTGTAGTTGCTGTTTATGCCGGTGCTTTTGCTCGACCTGATGACATCTTTACATTATCCAGTAATGAACTTGAAACTATTGGTCTTGGTCCTCAACAATTTTTAGCAGATTCGGTTTATGGAGTCGCTATCGATGAACATCGAATTCAAACTCCACGAGGACTTCGTTACAAACGTCAATGCACCTGTACCGCTTGGTCAGTAAATTGCGTAGTTTAATTTAGTTAAGATTAATTAATTTATTATAAGTTTAGTTATTGTAAAGAGTTTTTAAATATAAACGAAAAAGGCAGCAATATTTATATTTAATAAATTATAATAATTTTCAATTTTAAGATTTTGATTTTATTAGCAATGATTATAAAAAAAATTCTTAACATCATCCAAATTTGTAATGACATAGTGAGTTCTTATTGAATCTGTCATGATAACTTCAAAATATTAAAACAGTGATTTTATTTTATTTACTTTATTTTTAACTTTAATTTTAATTTATGTGGAATAATAACCATAAAAAACTGCTAACAGATAAGAGAACACTTAGGGGAAGCAGAAAATTCAGTGATTTGTAATTAACAGTGCTTTACAGTGCAGCAAGAATATAATTTAAATAATTTGGAATTTTGATTCGGGTCCTACTACAACCAGAGACCCCAATTTTTATAAATCTAGTTCATAAAACTAATATGTGTGCCAAATTTAATTGGAATTTCTTAGCAATTGAACTACAAATATTGCCAAAACATGTTCCACCAAGATGTTCAGCATAAACTTGTTTAGGACAACACGTGTTTAAGATCTTCTTGACTAGACAGACTAGACAAAAGTAACTTTATAGAAAATGATTAAATAAAGATTATAATTAAAAAGTATACATTTTTATTTTAAAAACACTTTCGTATCAATTTACATAAAATAACACTTTTTACAATAAAATAGTTTTCACATCAATAAACTTAAAATCTGCATGTAACTGTCCAATTACTGTAAGAGCAATCACGTTTGTGACGAATTCCTCGTGGTGTTTCAATTCTATGTTCATCAATGTGTACCCCATTAACGCCATCGGCTGTAAACACTTGCGGGTCAGCTAAGTTTCGATCCTCGTTTGATTGAATGTTATCACTAGGACGTGCCAAAACAGCAGCACAGGCAGCAGCCAAGATAAGAATTGCTATTATTGAACGCATTTTAAAACCTTTTAGTTTTTAGATAACGAATTTTAATTATGCTCAGTGTAGCTTTGTGAGTTTAGATTGTTAATGTTGCTTTTGACAAATCTTCATTTTGCTTTTATACTTTTTGAAACTAAAATTAATTTTACTGAAACATCGCAAGGGATTCACCGAAGGTTTAAGAATAAACACCGGCTGAGTAAATTGATAATTATAATTAATTACTATGTGTACCTACGTTATAAGAAAAGGGGATTTTTGCAGTGCATATTTAATTAACTTTTAAATTGTTTATAATTGTTGTAGAAAGATTAAATGATAAGATATAACTTGCTAATCTTCACAATTTATTTGAATAATTCTTCCGAAAACTCGAGCTAATATTCTTGAAATTGATAACTTTCATACTTCCATTGAAAATCCATGAATTAATAAATGTTGCAAACATAATAACTCTTGGATGCATTTGCATGGGAAAGATTTTAACAATTTTGGTAGTGTCGACAACAATTATATTTGCATCATTTCTGTATCATATAAGCAATCTATTAAAAAAATTGGTTAGATAATTCTAGGTAATTATTCAACCGCATAGACATTATCTGCCAATTGTATTGGCAGATAATTTTAAGGCTATAGGTCAATCATTCATTACGGAATAATTGACTAATCTATTTCATTTTCAGAAGTCAAAACTGACACAGTTTTAGTTAAGAAATAATACGGATTTGTTGAACATTAAGTTAAAAAAAAATCCAGCTTTGTTTCGCATTTCTGTACTCATATTAAGAAGTTAAAAGTTCACTTTATTTAGTGTTTTAATTTCGTAGGTAAGGATCAGCAATAAAACAATTATTAGTCAAGGTACGCCAACGTTTCTATTATATTTCAGACCCTTTCAAGGCTTAAAAATAAATTATAACGACCCTAAAGCAACTTCAAATTTATTTTATTATATTTCTTAATAAAATTGACGTTTGATGTCTGCTGGTCACTAAGTGCTGGTTTGAGAAAGTTGTCAAAATATTTAAGACAGTATATTTCATATTCAAATATTAATACTAATAATTTAAGATTTATATTTTATTATTGTTAAATCAGAAATTGTTATTTAATATTATTATTTTATTTTCACATTAAATTTAAACATACAAACAAAATCTCTTATCAATTCCTTATACTAAAACTGCGCTGCGGTTATTTTTATATTTATGTGAATTCCCTCGACGCTCATATCTTTAAGCTGTTGGACTATAAAAGCTTGCAACAGTTTATATTAGCTATCAGTTACACATAATCTCTACATTGTTCAAGTCAACTTTACTTCCAGAACTTTTAAAACATATTTTTTTTAAAAAACACAAAATGCGTTCAATAATTGTAATTTTTGTTTTGTTTGCTGTTTGTTCAGTTGTATTGGCTCGGCCAGATGGCAACATTCCAGCACCCAGTGATGAAATTGAAGCTTATCATCCTCAAGAATTATTAGCAGATGGAGTTTATGATGACGTCGCTATTGATGAACATCGAATTGAAAGTCCACGAGTAGTTCGTCAAATACATGATTGCACCTTTGGCGATTGGTCAGTAAAATGCAGATTTTAATTTATTCGTACAACATTAATTAATTTATTAATAGTTTGATGTAAATAGTATTTTAATGTATTTAAAAAAATAAAATATAAATATGTATATAAAAAAAATGTTTTTGATTTTGAAGATTTTCAGTTTTATTAGCAGCAATCATTTCTGAACATCATTCAAATTTCTTATTGAATTTCTCATGATAATTTAAAATATCAAAATAATGATTTAATTTTATTTTTGAATGTCTAATTAGCTATTCGGTTAGGTTTATTTTCAATAATAACATCAATTTCATTTTAATTTAACCATAACAAAATTACAATCCTAAAAATATGCAAGTTTATTTAATTTAGTTATATTTACGAGCAACATGTTACGAGCAATAATGTTTAAAAAGAATTTGTTTACTATTTTTCATATTAGGTTAGTAGACGATTATTTATAATACTTAGAATTTTAAATTTGTTTTAAACTGTAGCAATAAAAATAATTAAATTAAGATGTAATTTTTAAGTCATTAAAATTATATTTATATTGAAAGTTGATATGGCTTGAAGCTTGAGGCTTGAGTAAGCAAACATTCATTTTATAAAAGAAAGAATTTCCAAAACGTATTATTTTATTATTAAATTATTACAGAAATTGAAATTTTTATTTAATTAATTTATCTTAGATAATGTACTTATAATTTTATTCAAAATTATTATTTCACAAATGTCAAACGCACTATTGATACTTTGAGACTGTCTACTATGGCGTTAATGCAAGTTCTAATTGTTGCGTAACTTGCGTTGAGAGTTAAGACTAAATTTTCAAAACATAACATATTAATAATAATAATAATATTGTTGTTTTATTTCAGTTCTTACAAATTCATAAAAACTTAAGACTTTTTTTACAAAATAAAACAGTGTAACAACAGCCGAAGGCCGTCTGTCAAACATAACGTATTATAACAACATAACGATATCAAAAATTCTTTCATTACATATTTGAATTTGAATAACGAAATGGAAAAAATATATTATTTCGTTATAATAACGAAATGTGTAACGTTATAATTTTTGTTTTTCAATACTGTTAACAAAACTTTTCTAAAATCAGCTCAAATTCAATGAGAAATCTAAAATACTATTATAAAGATTAATAATTAATATTTTTTCTGTCGAAATTGCACTTTTCGTTGTCATCCGATTGATGACAATTCATAATTTTATTCGTAGTAAATATACGTCATACCATCATTACACTTAATCAGTCCACTTAATTATTTCAATATAACTAATGTTAAGTATTAGTGATAAGTTGATAAGTGAAAAGTACCCATAATAAAAATTAAATAACCAAAAGGTACATACCCTCTCTAGATAATTTTCTATTTTAAGAAATCTGAAATTAGAAATAAATTATACAATAATTATGAATAAAATTATATTAAATTTTATTATAAAATTATGCATGGACACATCAAATAAATACAATTTTCATATTACATATATTTAAAATTATGTATTTAATTTAAAATTAAAATTATCTTAATTTTATTTCAAACTATTATAATTTATTTAGTTAATGGAAAATAAAAAATTTTCAAAATTATTGAAAAATTGAAATTGACTGTACACAAAAAGATGGAATTTATGAATTTATCTCTTACAATCATAATCAAATATATACATAATTATTTTCACAATGAAAATGAAAATATTTTATTATATTAATTTTTTAACATATTTTTGGTTTCCCCACATTGACGTCAATCTAAAAAAATTATTTATTTAATTTGTTTTTGTTTTAATTTAAAAAAAAAAAACATTTTTATATTATTTATAAATATAAAAATGTTTTAAATTATCATATCAAAACTTAAATTAGCTCAAATATAAATTAAACAAACTATAAATTTATTAAATGTATAACACAAAGTTTACACGATGTTAAATAAAGTTACGAGGTTACCACGTTGTTAAATAAATTTTCAACTAAGTCTACAATCGATGATTTCAATGAATTTCAATATAAAACAGATAAATATCATTAATTTTTAATTATTATGGTTAATGTTAGTTTTGATTAAGTTTGAAAGAGTGGGAAACAGCCGAACAAGAATTCATTTCATTGAGTTCTATAATCCGATTCCGAATCAAGATTCTATTTTCTATCAAATATTCTGCTTTTCTTAATTAAGTTTGTTTCTGATGATTAGTTGAAGGTAATTGGATGTATACGACTATTGTGAGACCAGTTATGGGTTATGCTTCCTCTGCATGGGCTGAACAATGTAATACTTTCACTCAACAGCAAAATGAAATTTAAGGGTGAAACGTAGATTGAATATGGAATTAACTATATTTGAAGTTTGTTGAAGAAATCCCCATTCTCTTTCGAACAACAGCCTGAACGTAGTATAAACAGTAAATGATTTCGGCGTTTTAGGTTTGTTTGAAAAATGTATGTATACGGAAACCATTCCACATTAGGTTCTTACCCTCTTATCAATTATGTAAACATAATAAAATCCGAACTGAGGTTATTTTTAATTTTATGTAAATTCCCTTAAAGTCCCAATTTAGTAAAAATTATATTCAAGTTACTATAAAAGCACAGCGAAATATTATACAAATCATCAGTTACAAGACAACGTTTATCAATCACTTATGGCTCGTGCTAATGCCAGCATTTCAACACTCAATTAAGAAGTAACACTCACTGAATTTGGTTCTTTAGAATTTTAGCAGATGGAGTTTATGATGAGAAGCGAATATAAACTAAACAAATGCGATTGCTCCAATATCAATTGGTCAAGGAACATGCAGATTTTAATAAATTCAAAATTAATTAAATTATTAAAATATTTTTTTTTTATATTAATACTTTTAACTTCCTTCTCAGACAATCTGAGGAATGGAGTATTGGATATATTTTTGATAGATTATATCAGTATTTTCCAAAATATATTCTGAAAACATATTCAAATTCCCAATTACTCAGACTACTGGAATATAGCGATAGGATTGATCTTAAACGCTAGCTATATGTCCTGTCCTGTGGCCCTATTCAGAAAATGTGAGGAATTGGGTATTGGGAAATATGTTTGCTAGATTATACTAGCTTTTTAAATAATATATTCTAAAAATATTTATAATATAGAATAGAGTAAAGCCACTGATAAACATGCATCAGCTTCAGCACCCTGAGTTTTTTTTTTTTTTTTGTAATTCGAAAAACTCATAAAAAATTGCTCTAGAACACAAACTGTTATACAAACTAACTAAGTAATAATTCTATTTTTTTCATATAGTCAATCTGAAAACTAATATTGAACTTATAAGTACTTTTAATATAATTTTTTTTTTTATATATTATTTATTTTAGTAGACAAAATTCGACCTAATTTTTGGATTTAAAATTAATACAATTCAATATTTACGAAAAAATTAAATATATTTACAAATTTATATAGTAACAATTATCACGTAATTATAAAAAAAAATTCAACATCGCCAATTATAAATATTATTTTCAGAAGAAATTGTTTAAACTTTAAACTACCCAAAGAACATATTTACATAAACCGATAAAAGTGATAACAATGTTTAGGGATTAAGTGACTTGGTAAATATTTTATTAGGCAAATAATAGAGAAATTCAATTTATTAAAAAAAAAATTAATGTTTGCGAATTGAATTTATTGAAATTAAAGAAGAAATTTTTATTAAATTTACAAACAATATAACTTTAGGAAAATTACTGAAATCTTAATGAGTGTGGAAAAAGAATGAAAATATGAATCAGCAGAATCAAATATAGATCAAAATTATGAATGCGCAGTGTAAAAATGTTTATTTTATATATTAAAATACCTCAAGTGTCACATTATTCGCAAGTTGGTATGCTCGTCATTACTTACCGAATCTATACACTTCAAAACCAATGCCATTCCAAAATGGGAAGTTTCTAGTTGATTTCTCAGATTTTGATCCTTAGTGTTAGTAATTTATTAGATACGTACTCCAACCGAAACCTCGTAACTTTAAACTTTTTATTTTCAAAATAAATGGTCTTGCTAAATATTAATTTTACCATTTAGCAATGGTCTTGCTAAATGCTATATCACTAGAAATTTTAATGTAATTTTTTTTTAGAAATGAAGAAACTTCCAGTAAACAAAACTAAACTCTCTGAACCTCTCGTTATCAGTTTTCGAAACTATAGGTATATTTTTTGCTAATTAGTTATTCTTATTTTGATTTTATTTCGAATTAACGAATTGTAGCATTATCACTTCAAGTAAACGAGTAAACCTCACTTTCTCCGTAGATGTAGACTATTTATTCAAAGCTTGAAATGGAATCATATGTTTAGGAATTTTCAAAGCGATTCTACTATGTTATATAAGTAGTTGTAGTCATTCCACTTAATCATTTAATGTTTAGATTAGAAGATGCTAAGCACAGAAATACATTACAGAATTCTTTCACAAATTGGTGAAGAATCTATCATTATTTTCTGAAGTTCGGTAAGTAAATAATAATTTCGGTAAGTGTAAAAATTTTTAATATTACTTATCTAAAATTCAGTCTACTTCATTAAAAAATTGTAAATAATTAACTTTGAAATGAACTTTTATACGCGTACAGAGGCCACAAAAATATTTAACATAAAATTCATTGATTTAGTCTAATTTTTTATTAATATCAAATGCAAAATGATCTTAAATATAAAAAATTCAATAAAAAAATCTCTTTGCGTAAGCAAATTTTTAAAATTATTATTAATTAAATTGTGAAAATATCGCAATTAATTATTGTTGCGCATTCGGCCTTAATAATTTATAATTATAATAATCAATGAAAATTTATAGATCATTTAATTTTATTTATTTATTATATTATTTATTTAATTTGTAAAATCAATTTTTGTCCATTTTGTCATTTAATTAGACATTTTGTCTATCTGACTAGTAAAATATTTTTATTGCTTTTTGGGTAAATGGAAAATTTATAAGAAAATTTTTAATTATTGTTTATAAATATGAAATATTAAAAAGTAAATATACTGATTAAATAATGCCTTTTAATAAAATCTCTTAACCCTTTCGTTACTGGATGGTACATATAATGTGATCCCACTGATCAGACGTTCTCTTTTTTTATATATAGCTGAATTACATGAAAAATTCAACTTCTGAAGGCTTAAATAGCTTTTTGAATTGGTTCAAATTCAAAAACAAACCCTTTATTAATTTATGATGTCTCTGGGTTTTTTGGATTAACACATAATAATAATTTTTATGAAAATTTATAATAATTTTTTTTTCATTTCCATAATCAGCAGAATTTTGTGGTATGATTTAAAGTGGAAATTTTGATATATAAATTATTACTCGGATATATCAGATTTGTTCTATATAATTATTACTTTATAATATGTTTTGCTGGCGTCATAGAATCTCTATAATTTTTAATCGTAATCTATAGTAAATTTAAATTTTTATACAATTTTAAATATGATTTAATATGATTTTTAAGGTTATGATAAGAACCGCAGTGCATAAAGAGCAAACCGCAATTTTGAATATAAGAAATATAAAAATAATAATTTAGCTTTGCATTTAACTTAGTATATTTATATATAGAATGATAAATACATTTCCATTGTCAAGCTGGTTGGTTCGTTTGTTCGAGTAGCGCATTAACACCATTTTGCTAACACTCAAATTCTCAAGAACCCTAGCACTAACATGGTTGAGGTTATTTTAGATCCATCTCGTGGTATTTTTCGTTTATTTCGTTAAGAATATTTATATAGGTAGCAATTCCTGCCCCTGTCTAATGCTGGAAAAGTGCTTCATTTTTTTTCTATTTCATTGGGATATATGCAGCTATACGCCAGTTTCAAGTATACATAGCTGTAGCCCTAGTAATGTCCCTATCCCTACGCAATAATTTTAAGAGATTTTCGATTTTGTTTAACGCGTACGGCGGCATTGTTTTGATTGTCAGGTTGAATATAATTGGCATTTCAACTGCTTTCTCATATTTTATATGTAATTTATACTTGACTTTTGATACTTGAAGTATTTACAAAGTATTTCAAAAGTAATAAAAAGTTTAATACTATAAATTAGTATTTGAAGTACGTAACATGTATTTAAATACAATCAAACATTTGAAGAACAATTATGATTTGAAATATATAGTATTTCAAATTAGAGACAGTAATTATTTGAATATTTAAGATAGTTTTATAAAAGTATTTGAATTGGGCGACATTTCAAATTAATTAAAGTATTTTTATTAAACAAATATACTAAATTTTGTCTGAAAGTCAGCTACAGTCCCCCTCATGATACTTTAAGTACAGACCCACTTAATACTTTGTATTTAGTAATTAAAATACATTCATTCATATTTAAATAATGTATATTTCAAATGTAATTATAATAAAATTCATTCATTAATAAATTTATGTTGGATTCTATAAATTATCAAAATATAATGTAAGAAATTTAAAAAATCTGATCTTGTGTATTTTTATTAATCATAAAAAAAGTTCCCAACAAATTTTTCATATTTATTGATAATATTTTTTTTTATACAAATTTCATTGACTTTAAAATAGAATTATTAAAAATAAAATATATATTTTTTTTTTTAAACATCTGATTTTTCATTACGTATTATTAACAAATATGAAAATTATGACTTGTTGAATTACTGACCTATTCGAAACCATATATAATTAGAAAAACAAATTATCATTACAGTCCGCCACGCTAGTAATATTCATATTTGACAAGTTGAATAAAAATTTAAATTATATATAATTATTCAGAAAATTAAATATAGTTTATATAAAAAAGTTTAATTTATAATAAAGTTCATAAAAATAAAACATTTTTCAACACTTCATTAAAATGGTTTTTGCTTATGCTATTCAGTCATGCATGAATGTAACCCTGTAACTAAAATTTCTTTGCTTCATATAAATACTTAATTACAAATTCTATATTTAGAACATAATAATATAAAATTAATAAAGTTAACTAATTTATTAAGCTAATTACTTCTATACATTCCGAATTCCTAAGAAATGAAATTATATTTATCATACAAAATTTGAAATTCCAAAAAAAAATGTTTAACAGATTGTTTTAAAATCACCTGGAAGCCTATGGCACCATTTTTGGCAGATTGAATATATAAATTTATATTGTGAACCGCACGATATCATATAGCCGTGAACCGCATGATATCATTTACTATACTATCTAAACAAACTCTAAACTTTGAATTTAAGATTATAGTTGCTATGTAGAAATGTTTTAAAAATGAATTTTAAACGCCCGTGGTTTAATTAGAGCGATAGAGCGATCAAAACAAGATAAAACATTGGTAAAATTATATCCACAAAAACAAAAATAAACATTTTACTCAAGTAATTCCGTTTAATAAATAGTCTTACGTATAAATTGACCTTGATTTTGGCTGGTCAAAAAAACGTTGACTAATCGTTCTGGCCACCCACTACTGAGACGTGTAATCGACAATCGACGGGTAATTAATTGTAAATATTAATATTTAATCACCACCGACAAAGGTTAAAGTTTAAGATCGTTTTAATAAACACAAATTCTGACGTTGAAATCATAAAGCTCCTGAATCATCAATTTTATAGATTCATCCGGAATTAAGAACTTGATTTAATTACCCATCGATGGCAAGTCGTCTCAATATCAACTAAAACCGGATTGTCTGTTAAAAACGCACCTAGAATTTCTAGCTTAATTACTTTCTGAACTACGTTAATATGGAATGGTAATATAAATAATATAAATATGAAAAGTTCAGTGAGTTTTTTTTATATATGGAAACATTTTTGTTATTAAATAAACAAAAATATTTCTATAATAATATCCGGAAATGTAAGATAAATTTCTCCATGAACGTACAATAAAAAAGTTGTAAACAAATTAAACTTGATTTAAAAATAGCTACAGACCTACAGTTTTAAGAGAAAGTCCACAAATTATTGAATCTCGAGATATTGAATTGAAATATTATTAGATTTTATTATTTATTATTTATAAAAAAAGATGATAAGAAATTTCAGATGTCAATTATCGACAGTTGTTCATGTTCAATTTAATTTCTTTCTTTATTCGAGATTATATTTTGAAAAAATTATTTTTATAATTAATGGCGCCATTTAATATACAAATTTTTTTTTTAAATAAAACGCAATTATAATTTAGTTATTTATTTATTTTCTTGGAAGTTTTATATTAAATATATTTTAAATTTTGTTTATTTTCATAAAGAAATTGTAAAATTTGTAATTAAAAATATTTAAAATTATAATAACACTGATGGTCATAAATTTTGTAAATATTTTACAAAATTTTTAATTCAAAGACGCAAATCTATAATGAAATACGTTTGTATATTTGATTGGGCTATTTAGTTTATTTTACGAATTTGCCACGCTAATTAAATTACTGATTAGTGGAGTTTTATGCATATTGTTACATGATATAAATTAAGTTCATATGTTAATGCTAGTTACCAACAAATACTAAATAAAATATTAAATGTCACATAACTTTAAGGATACACGGACGTTCATCGGAGCCTATTAAAGAAATTTCAAGAATGTTTATCATTCACAATTGCGATTGCATAATGTCGTCTCAGAAGATTAGATATCATAAATAATATGTGTCTCGATGAAATATGTCTTTTTGTAAGTTAGCTTAATTAAATTTTATTCAAATTGCATTATACATTAAAAATTAATCATTTGTTATGGCCGATTTCACATTGAAAGCTTAAGCTTAACTAAACTTATTGTATAGCATAAGTCTGTAACTTAAGTTTACTTAGTTTCGCAATCAAAATGTGAATTATTATGAATGATAATTGGAAATAATGTTATTGTAAAAATATTCGCTAACTATTATTCAAAGTGAAGCTTAATCTCTTAAGCTCTTAAGTTAAACCTCACTTTAAGAAAGGCTTATCTTTAAGCTTCCAGTTTTGCTTTGCACTGAGAAACTAGAAAATAAGTTTAACCGAAGTTTGAGCTTTGGAAAAGGCTTAAGCTCTCACTGTGAAATCTGTTATTAAAGTAATTTTAGAACTTAAGTATTTCTAATCGTATCACAAGTTCTATACCAGCTGGCAACCAACAAAAAATAATATTCGCTTCCAGCGTTACATAAATACATTTCTTTGATAGAAACCAGAAAATGTAGAATTTGATTAATTAGTAAAGTAAATCAGAAAATTAATTGTTAAAATATTGATTATTTAATTAAAAATATTGATTATTTGAACAACTTTAATCTTAAACGAATTTTGTAAATATAAATTGAAGAATTTCACTTAACATTCACCTTATTTTTATTTCTATACCAAAAAGCAAAAAGTAATAAAAAATTTTACAATTTAGATTTTCAATTATATTTAAGATGTTTAAACTTTTGTGGAAAATTAATTTGGAATTATAATGTGGTAGTATTTATTATGAATTTTTGAATATTTATTTAACCCAATATAAACAGTATCACGATATATTTATTTATTTATACCATATTAAAAGGGTGAATAACAGAATTATAAATAAGAAATATTTTTTTTATACATGATTAAGCATACAAAGAAACACTGAACTAGTACTTTCCAATATGTAACTTATGTAATACTGTCAGTTTTTCAGATCAATTACAGTATGAAAAGTCTGACAAACGATTCGAGCTACAACTGATTATTTGAAATGCAAAGAAAATCAAATTTTTGTCCATAATTTGAGAATGATTTAAACAGATCAAGGTAATCAAGGTATATTATTTCAATCAATAAAAATATTGATTCCCTAAACGTCTTTTTGATTGTACACTATACAACCATCGTCCTCCACCGCCCACATTATTTAAAATATTTTAATATTTCTTCAACCGATTTGTCAACCGAAAAAATGGTTGTCAACCTGTTATAAACTTGTCCACAAACCATACAATTTGACACACGTTGGTAAACATATTGGATTATGTGTGGGCAATATCATAAATGAGAATTTCCTGTATAATCATTCCTGTATCATAAATGAGAATCGTATTTTCATATTTTTATTTCATCAAGTTTTATAGAACTGTTGTCGCCAGTATTTTTTTTTTAAATAAAAACTTTAAACGCTAACCGAAGCTGCCATTCTTAGTATACTAATTTTACTAATCTTTAACCAGTTGTTAAAATAAACCATTTTTTATTAATTCCTTCAATATACACAAAAAATGTTGAAATATTTTCAACATTGTTGAGAAACAAATTTAATATATTGTTCGGTAATTAATAAATTTCATTTTGTTTACTTATTATTGTTGTTCTAGATCTAGATCTAGAGTTATTTAAATATTCTAGAATTTTTGTGTTGGAATGTTATTATATCAATTTCGATACGTATTAAATTATTCTATAAATTTACTAATTTTTTTAAAAAAAAAAGTATTTAATGTCAAAATTGATGATTGAAAATGGAAATGTCAAAAAAATATATTTTACATGTCGATAAATAGCTCAATAAATCTATAATGATAACATGTCAAATCAAGACTCTCATTAAATATCATCTTTGATTGGAATATCTTTAAATTTTTTTGTATTATACCGTGAATTAGGAAGCAATTTGCGCAGTACTGTATATACATTGATTTCATTCACATGAACTTTTTTTAGTGCTGGCAGTTTTGTCGCTTAAATAATAATTGTAAGCTTCTATTAATTAGTACAACGTTCCTGAAAATATGTTTCACAAAAACAAGTCAATTACAGGTTATATCACATACTCTAATTCTTTACTTCTCTTGATATTTGATTTAAAGGCTGCCTAACTTACAAGATCATTAAGATAATTTAAATTTAATATTTGGAATTTTTCAGTACAGAATTTTGAGATATTGAATAAATTGAAGTAAATATAAACCAAGGAATAAAGTTGCCGCCATACTTTGGTCTACCCTATACTATATCATACAACACGCTGTGGTCCATTTTAATTAGTCGTTTTAAATTTGCAAATTTCAGTTGATATAAGAATAAAAACAATTTATGGGAAACGGATGTGTCGTCTAGCAGACTAGTTTTGTATATGTAGCAATATTGTATACTTCTATATCATCAGACTTAATGGTCTACCCAGAAATTTTAAATTACAGTGATAAAATAGACGGATAGACAGCATAGACGGAGAGAAGATAAATTGAAATACAAAAAATTAATATAAAAAGTTTATTTGAATTGACTTAAACTGGAATTTATTGTAATAAAATGAATATAAAGTTTAAATAGTTTAATTAAGAAAATTAAGATTGAATGCTATACCAATAAAATCATCATCATATTTAGTAAAGTTATAAACATAAACCAGTTAAGTAAAGTTTAAAGACATCAATCAACCCAGATTAAAAGTTTAAAGATATTTCATATTGATATTAGCAATTTAAAATGTACGTAAAAGTGTTGCCAAAAATGATTATTACTTATTCGATTCAACCAATAGTTCGAATGTATACCGGTTTTGCTACTGGCCAAAATGGAAACACGCTTTGAGATTATGGCTTGCACAGATATCTATCTATATGTTGCGAAAACTTGGACAAATCCCTGGAGCAACTTCTATGTCACTGTGCCTGCGTGCGTTACAGAAGGTGGACACACTTGAAATATTATTTTATGATTTTTTTGATTTCATTATTAAAAGAACTGGAATGGGTCGATTCATTATGATGTAAGTGCCATTCGAAGCGACTTCGGTACGTGGTGGCCTTTATACTCACTACCCCACACAAAAATAACAAATATAAATAGCTGGAAAAGCGGAATTCCCATCATTGAAAAAACATATGTGCTATACAAATATACATGTGGCTTTAATATATCGGCTAAAATAAATTTAAATATTTTTTAATTATACAATATTTATAAATATTATTCACCTTATTTTCATCATTTATACAGAAACTTTGGTAATACTTATGTGATATCCTAAAAGAAATTGTTAACTTAAAAATATTAGAAATAGTTTATAATTTCACTGAAATGACACACATTCATTTAATTTAACTTACTATAAATTTCTTTGAAAAAATAATTTGTAAATCTAATTTCCAGTGATGACTCACAAATCTTTGTAATTGAATTGACAATATCCAAATAAATTATTCATCAAATCAATTTGATTTCTAATGATCTTTTTTTGAATCCTAAAAATAAAATTTACACCAAGAATAGATAGATAATCAATTACGTAGAATTACGATTACTGAAAGCATATATACTACAAAGTAATATTATTGGTTAATTACACACTAATTGTAAAATTGTAACAAATATAATAATTATGTACCATAATTGAATTAGCATAAGCTTTTCTGACAGGCCACAAAAGAAAGAACTGAATTAAGTTTACTTACAATTACAATAATTGCCAATAAGTATAATTATAATATATCACACTCACAATTAGTAATTATTATAAAAATGTAATTGTACTTGTAATTGATTTTTTTTTTACAAAACTTTGCTAAATATAATCAATAAAGTTTTTATAGTGACTTTAAATTGTCTACCCTTTTAGTTAATTAATTATAATTTAAGGTCGCCCACAATCTTATTAACGTCTCGTTTTATTAACAAGTTTTTATTTTCATGCTTTCTTTTTCGTTAATATTCAAAAATTTAGCATTGACTCCAGACTCTTCTTTTTTTTTTAAATGTGAACTCAAAATTATTTACATTGTGTTAATTAAATTTTTGTATACTTCGTATAGTAGTTGGTTATGTATACTTATAGGCATTTGTCATATTACATTCATTTTGCATGACAAATGCATGACGCTTAAAATGAAGCAAAAATAAAAAAAAAAGCTCAATTTATGCTATATAAAAAATTTGAATCTTTTGCAGATACAAATACATTTTTCCATTCAATGTAATATAAAACTGTGGAATGAGTAAATTGTAATTGTGTTTAACTACTGTAGTTAGGGGTAACTATTTTTTTAATTTCTATAAGGCTGAAAATACTCAATTTATGGATTTATAATATAATTTATTTTAATGTACTTTTTAAATTTGATAAAATTGTAATTGAACATAAAAAAAAATTGTAGAAATTAATTAATGTCAATTGTCAACATGAACGAACTTTATGAAACAGAAGTTCTGGGTTGGAAACTCATTTTTAATATTACATGTATTCATATTAAGGGTTCGAGAAGTGGGCCTAATTTTGGTTTAACTGCGTAAATCTTAGCGGTTTCCCTCATATAATCAATTAATTAATCTATAAAATCAAATTAATGACAGTTCTAGTATAATACTGATAAAAATTTTATCGAATTTTATCGAAATGAAGTATGCAGTTTAATATAGTTTTCAAGAACTTTTGCTTAAAATACCTTAAACCTATCACTTTGTCTATATTTTAATAATTAAAGGAATGAAGATCATTAAATAGCTAAATATCTTCAATTGGTGCGTTCAGATTGTTGGTCCCTGAATCTTTGGTACTTTATAAGTTAAACATATCGCGAATCCTTGATATTACAAAACTATTTATTTTCAAAAATGAAGCTGGAATTAGAGATTATCACATAAATAAACTCAAGTTTTTCTGTTACCTCTGACATTAAATAAGTGGATTAACAATTTTTGTAATATTGTGAATAATTTTTGCAACCTAAATAACCAAGTTATTAAATCATTTTATTTATTTACAAAATGATCCCAACATACTGTATCTTTTAAACATTTATTTACTCATGAGCTAGCTATACTAAAATTTCTTATCTTCGTATTATTGTGCGCTACTCATCAGTAAATAAAAGAAGTAGAAATTATTGAGTACATTATACGCTAATACTGCGTTACTTAAACATCGTATCTTATAGTCAAAGTCGTATGTCGTAACGTTTATATTTCATTTTTTCTAAATTTACACTCAAAAAAATATATTTTTTGTATCTGTGTGTATAATTAATTTTGAGCGTTTTATATTTTTATATGGAAAAACATTTTATTAAATTTTTACAATATATTTTTTCTGAACTGATTCAGTATTTTAGTCAGTCCTCTTGTATCCGTTTAGCAGTTAAGAGGAAACATTTTTTTTTGCTGTCATTTTTAATAAAATTCTGTAAAATAAAAGAAAATATAATATTTTTCAAAAAAAAATTTCTGATAGACCGGAAGTTAACGAAAAGTAGCACAAACAAAATTTATACTACGTCACAATCAGAAATTATATATTTAAATTATAATTAAATTTAATTGATTCTCTTGTAAAAAGTGAATTATCTTAAGAATTTTTTTTAGTAGTGCTAATATTTCAAAAAATAAAAAAAGGAAATTTCCAATTTAAATATACATTTATTTTTATTAAAAAATATCAATTAGAAAAGTGAAACTTTTATATAATTATAAAATTATATATTTTGTGAAAATTAACTATAAAGTTAATGTCCAATCAAGGATTAAAAAAATATAATTAGTTTCTTTTTGTAAAATATTACTTTGTGTATATATGTGTGTACAATTATGACCTCAACTATTTACCATCAACAACCGACGTCTACCAGTAATACCACCACAATGAATTGGACAAATAATGAAAAAATTAGTTTAAATTGTATTGATAATATTGGTTTAAGACAATTATGGAAATTAATTGCATTAAATTCAAGACGAAATTCAAATAAAAATGAGGTAAATTATAATGAAATCTATGCTAACAAAACATTAAATATCAATTTACATTTCATATTAAATATTGGATTGCACAACGATCTATAAAGTTTTATTGAATATGTTAGTAAACCAACTCTTAATTATGTTTGATATCTAATCGTTAATGATTAATGACAAATTCTTATAAACTTATACATAGTTTTTTACCATTAGTTTTCTAATTCTATGTAATGTGACTGTATGAATAAATTCATTAAATGTATGCATAAATTATGACTAATGATTGAAAAATGTTGCCCAATTCATTCAAATATTTATCCTCAGTATTACCTGGATATTATTTTTTCAGTAATTGATATGATAAATAAATTTACAACCTACAAAAATATTTGTTGACACCTCAATTTAATTATACAAGATTTACAAAATATATTAAATATATTTTTTAACCAAATCGATTTACAAAAAGTGTTACCATCATTGCCAAATAATAACAAACTTTATAAACTTTATATACATCGCTGCATCAGATTGTTGTATATACGAAAGTATAGTTAAAAGAATGTATTTTTAAGGTGTTATAACTCACGTTTTATCAAAAATTGGTAATTAATATATAAATGAAGTATATTTTTATAGGTTAAAAACCATCACCACCGATTATTATCCATACATTAATTATTAATCATATACCAACTACTTTTATTTATTTTCCCTAACTGTAGAACGCTAGAGAGCACTGTGATCTTATCGATCTATTGTACATTTATAACTCCTTTTCCTACCACAACTTAATATAGACTTAAAGAAGACTAGGAATTTTGAAGTGCCAATATTGGCCAGTTCTTCGGTGGTAAGAAAACCTTCAGAAGTTGGTGTCTTCTCCTTATTACTATGCCTCATAATATAATTTTTTTACACTAAGTAATATTATGTTACCTATTAAGCTTTATTTCCGATCTCTAAATATCATTTTTTAGCTACGGAATTTTAAAGAGTTTGAACTTTGACAGCATTTTGCTTCTAAACTAATAAAGCTATACTGAATCCAGTTTGGTTTTTTTTTACGGAATAAGAAAATTTGACATTATTGGAAAATATATCAAAACCACCCCAAAACTATCAAGCTTTGTACTATCACCTTTGTACAGTCTCATGTGACTTACATCTTCTACAACAACTGCAATGTATGCCACACATTACAGCGGTCTATTTTAATGAGAATGCCGACAATATTTCTGTTAAGAGATAATATCACCCTAGTCCCTAGTGTTCTTTATATTTACTTTATGCCTAAGTAACCTGACAACTCTCTATCTGACCTATTAGTCCCTAATCGAAAAAATGACTAAATACTTTTTGATAAAAGTTATAAAAGGTAACAAACATTTTTTTAAATATGTTTTTTATAATTATATATCAGCAAAATGTTTTAATATTAAATTTTGGTAAATACAATTTAAACAAAAAAGATAAAATGTAACATGATTTCAACATTATTTTCTGATTATAATTTACATTTAAATTATTATATTTTTTAGTTTTTATTTTGTTATCAATTTTTCTCTGTTTTATTATTAAATTTTTTCTTAGTAACAATAGTATTTATTTTATATTCGGTAATTTCCATTTCTATAATTAGTTGACAATTTGACATATTAAAATTTGGACCTAACTTCAATAAATTAATTTTTATTGTTTGTGATTTTAATGAAAGTTGATTAATATATTTTAAGAGTTATAAAAAAGATCTAAAAATTTAAAAATATTAAAAAATAGATTTTACTATCGCCCGAGACATATTTAGACTAGGTTAGTTAGATATGAGGTTAGCTTGAAAAGGTTGAAAGTTGTGGTTGTGTACAGTCTTTTTTAGTAATGATTAAATTGATCCATAAAAAGTAATACCGCGAGTGTCGATAAAATCTAAATTCAATTACGCAAGTATTTTAATAACTGAATCGGGGACTGTCACATTAGCATACCAAGTTCACATATGAATTCGACAAGCCTGTAAGTAAATTTTATTCGTAATTGCTTTTAAACTTTTAAAAGTTTACGAAAGATTACTCAACATTCATAAATTCGATAGAAGGTTTTCAACTTTGACTTGCTTGGTTCCATCACCATAGACATAGTGATTCCAATGTAAGTAATGAGTACCTACTGTATCCTCCAGTGACTTCTGACTTGTAAGGAGTTTAATCATTTTCCTACAATAATCCAGTAATTTTTATGAATTCTTTCTTACCCAATTTTAATATTATGTAAAATTTTTGGTTTCGAAGTTTTAAACTATAATTTAAAATGAAGTAAATTTTTCAAAAATTTTAAAATTCAATTACGACAGAATATCTAAAAAAAAATTAAATTAATATCGTTTTTGTTAATCTCAATCTCAAAACGATGACAAGGTAAAAACATTTTATTTTTTATCTTTAATTTATTTTTCTTATCTGATGGATTTATTTTATTTAAAATTGAAAATCATAAAAATATATCGCGTTATTTGGATCATAATTATTTAATAAATAAAGTAATAATTTTTTTTTTATAAATAAATCTAGAGTAGAATTTCATTACAAAAATGATTTTATTTTGGAAAATTAATAAATTGAGGCCATTGTAAAATAATTACTGAATAACAAAATCTGAAATTTATAGTTTCGCTATAATCGGAATTTTTAATTCTAAAATATTTGCAATACGCAATTTTTAAATTATGGTTGACAGTAAATACAAATATAAAAAAATATGTAAATAGTTTTAATTAGTACATTTGAAAAAAACAATTTTTTGTTGAATTCATTTCAAATCAATTTTAAATTCAATCTATAAAAAAATATCAATTATTGTCTAATGACCGATCGGTGAACACGTTAGGCAATAACTTATCGTACGGTAGCTGTATGTATCCCAACGAAAAAGAAACTTCATTTGCAAGTGCCGACAGTCCAGCGGTAACTACAGCTAGACATTCTTACCTTGGCAAATTCTACATTAACGATTTAAACGATCATTAGCCAGTAACCGTACATTTCTTTAACGGTAGGATTTAGTTCTAAAATAATTTCATCCATGCTAGGGTTCATGAGATTTCGTAGTATCAAAGTCGTGCTAAATCACTACTTGGAGTCCTAGACATTTTCTAATAGTGAAATCAAATTGTCTCTCTATAATAATAAATTGTTTTCAAAGAATGCAGTTCGCATTTAGCGTAATAAAATTTACATATGAAATTTATTCACAAACGTCACGTGTGTCGATTAAATTCCTTAACTTTATTGATGACAAATATTTTACATTTATTTTTTATTTTTGTTCAAAATGATATAGGTGGTCCCCAGTTAGTAGATACTATTTAAGGTTAGAATTATCCATTGTTAATTTATTATGTAAACGATCTTTTAAAATAATTAAGAAATTGAATTAATCACTCAATTAATTAGTGACTCCATTACTTAGAAGACAAATAATTTTTATTTACGACTTTACAGTGGAAAATGGGTGGTCCTTAGTCCACCTGTACACTACATTATGTAAATTACTTTAGTAAGATTTAGGTATTGATGGTGCATATTGTACACTGTATTATAATTGAGTATTTCAGTGAAATGTAACGAATTTTAGTAAAATAATGATAGTCATCTTTCAAATAACGCCAGTAACGTAACTGTCAAATAACGCCAATAACCTACTTAGTCTTAACGTGTATTCAACACTAGCTAATCAATTTGCAATTAAATATAGATTTGACAACCAGTAATCAATTGATTTTCCAGTTCTTAGATAAATTATGTTAATATTGGTATTGCGGATATTATCTATAAATGCATCCAGTTTGCATCTGGTTATGTTTAAATCTGATTTAGGTGTAAGATTTTATAAAAATTATAAAATCTTTCTTACTTGAATAATAAAAATATCTTTAATCATTGAAATAGCAGATTAAAAGTGTGTCATCATTAAATAAATATTTATTTCCACTATTTTTTTTTTTTTAATTATATGAAAGACGCAACTACGTCAATGCAAATATCAAACTGATTTGTTAAGCAATTTTTTTTTATACATATATTTTGACGAGCAAGTTATGTGGAATTAAACTATAAAGTGTTGTGGTGATGGAACGACTTGTCGATAACACATAAATTTGGCTGAAATGGAAATTTTATTCAAAAATGCAAATCAAAAAATTATGTAGACGTAGTACGTCTGTACCTTGTAAGATGGTAATTATTATATTCGATAGACACATCACTCAATGTTATGCTCCAGTTAATGCATAAAATGAGCTACCTTCACTGGAGTACATGCTAAAATTTCCGAATTATATAAAATACATTTTTGATGTCTTTATGTGATTTGAAATTTTGTGAACGTTCCTGAAATTATTTATTCTTGAAATTTGTTTTATACAAAACATTGTTATACATAACTACGAGTTTTGAACTACCCCCCTCCCGATCATAGTTGAAGTCTAGGATTTATTGTGCATAAAAAATTTATTATTATTATTATTATTTTGTTATTGTTAATTATACAAATCGAATATCACATAAATATAATATATTTTTTTTTTATTTATTTAACATGTCAAGCATAACTTATGAAAAATTTCACTTAAATTTACATAATTTGAGGTTAGACTCAAAACAGAGATACTAAATATATTTAAGATATTTACTTTATTATTGTATATATAAAAACAAAACGAATGACGTCAATTGAATCTTATAGTTGTATATATATATATTGAAATCATATATTTAAAAATTTATACTTTTAATACTGGTTTTGATTAAAATAATTATTTTTAAATGAGATAAATAAATAAAAAAAATGATAATGTTAAAAATAATCGTAAATAAAGAAGAAAATTATATAAAATTTTTGTACATGCTTAATTTTAAATTAAAAGACCGAATTTGAATAGCTGAGAAAACAGGATCAAATTGCATAATTAAAATTGGACAAACAAATTTCTTATTTCCAAAGGCGCTACTGTCCTCTTCAGTCCTAGACCACCTCTTATTAATGCGGTTATTCATAAAAATCATAAAAAGGAAATCGAATTTAATAGTAAGACATTTGTTGTCAGCAAATGGTCTGAACGGTTATAACGTTTTCTCCAAACAAACTTCTTATTTTCAATGGTGCTATACTGCCCAAATCGATCCTTGGCCTTCTTCTTCTTAATGAATTGTTATTTAATTGTCATTTTTATATGGATTCCGAATCATAAGTTTCTGATATAGTAAAGAAAATATAATCATAAAAATGAAATCAATTTTAATAGTGAAAAATTTGTTGTCAGCAAATTTTCTCAACGGTTATAGTGTTTTTTTTTTTCAAAATACTTAACTTTACGTTATTTCAAATTTTATTACTGCGATACTCATTTTAAAAGCCAAGTCGTCTATTCACCACATGGATTCAGTTTAATCGCCTTTGAAAAAAAGTCAAGTCGTAACAAATTTTAGTACTTCTTTGATTCTATTACATCCGCTCCTGTCATCATCCACCACCACAATTTCCGACAATAATTTTAATATCTATAGTATCTTCTATAGTATAGTATCTTTTTTATGTATAACAATTATTTTTGCAACACTTTTTATTTTATTTAAATGAAATTTGTTTACGTGTTATACATTATATTTTTTATAAGTCTAAAAATTTGGTTCCTTAAGCATTTGTACAGTTTAATGGCCCTGAAAGTTTGAGTATAATATTTAAACCGAATTTTTAATGTGATTTTACTGACGTCAAAACATATTTAATCAAGGTAAAACTAAAATATATTTAAAATAAAAAATTTACCATAATAGAATATTAAATAAAAATTTAGATATAAAATGTCAAGATAAAATAATGTTAGCGAATCCATTGACATTCCGAACCTACTAATCTAATTTTTCCATTCGATATTAAATTGTATAATAAGAAATTTTATAATGATAATTTTCGTCATAACATATTTTAACTTAATTAACTTGGCGTTGAGCTTGTTTGGGCTGTAACGCCAGAAGAAAAATTGAAGTAATGTTTAATTTCAAAATTTTAAAATTAACCTCTAACTTTCACTGTGACCAATTTAATTATAGTTCGGAGTGATTTCATTGCTTTGATAGAAGTTTCCGCTTTTTATACAGACTAAGGGCATCATTTTCATAAAATAATTAAATAGTCTGCAGGTAACCAACTATGAGATTGTCAAATTTTGACTGATAACAATTATATTTCTATATTAAGTTCGGATTGTAAAAATTAGTATACTATGATAATTAATTTCATTAGAAATCAGTCATATTTAACTATCAATTAATTTACTACACGTGTGTTTAATATTACTTTATTATTTTAATATTAATTTATTAGTTAATTTATTATTTATTTATATATTAAAAACTTGATTTTGTTGGACAACTAAATTGGTTTTGGGCGGGCGCGTTATTAAGAAATTTTATTTTTAAATTTGAGGAAACGGAAATAAATAAATATTAGATTTATATTATTATGCTATAAAGAATTTTTAAAATATAATATTTTTAATATTCTTTGGCCAAACAAAAATACCAAATTATATTTATATAAATTCAGTAGACGCAGTAGAACCTCTTAGTGAAATACGTTCAGCAGATTTGTTCAGGAAAAGTGGCTTGTAATTTTTGCATAGTAACAATATACTTAGATACTATACCTAAGATATCTTCCATCCAATTGAATCAAAATCGGATTCTTCTTCTTAAGCTGCATAGACATTACTGGATGGCGATCACATTACTATACACTTCTCTGTCTTGTGCTGTAGGTACTGGTTGGCAGACTTTTCGGAGTCCAGTCCAATTTCGAATTTTCCGCATCAGCAATGGAATTTGTTTCTTCCATTCTTCCATCTAAACTCTTTGGAAGGATTCAAATGTAATGAAGTGTTCAGTATCCATGCTACCTGAGCAAGCATATATGTATAACTTCACGAACCATATAACGTGTTCTTAGATTCATATTTCTGTTGCAAAGAATGTTTCTTATATCTTAAAAAAGTTCGGATAATAAAAAATTGTAAAAATCCCAATCATGTAAAATTCCCATAATTTTATCTAAATAATTTTAATTAGAATTAAATATTTATGGTAAATTAAAGAACACATTAAATAAAGACAATAAATTGATTAAACAAATTTAAAATATTAAACGACAACAGATAAAATTTACATTACAAATTCAATTGTAATCAAAATTAAAATTAATTAATTAATTTAGTTTATATTAAAATTATTTGTACTATTTTATTTTTATTATTTAGTACATAAAATCCCACTGTAAATATATAAAAATTATTGGCATAGATAACCGAAATGTTCAAAGCGAAAACTATTAATGATAAAAAAAAACCCAATAATAAATAAGATTTTTAATTGAAATTATTAATTTAAAAAAATATTTTAATTTTTAATATAATCCAAAAAATATTTTGATAAATATCCAAATAAATGTTAAGGAATATCTTAATATCAATCTCGCTTCCGATCATAGAGCCGCAATGATGAGAGGTTTCGTGACATTTTATTACAATTAGAACCTGTTAATTTTATATGGATTTCGGACCATAAGGTGGAAAAAAAATTAATTAAAACATTGCTTTTTTAATAGTTAAACATTTATTGCCAGCAAAAGGTCAGAATCGTTAGCATTTTCCCCAGCCTTAAAATCACAATTACATATTGCGAATTTTTCTTACTATGGTTCTATAGTACTCATTTAAATCTGGTGGTTCATAATTAATGATTATAAACTATTTGTAATATAAAAACCACTACTCCCCCTAAAATTGTAAGGAAATATTGTTATTTTTCATGGCTTCACAACGTTTTGTGAGTTTTTTCCTAATCAATATGTTTCTTCATTTAATACATGAGCTGTATGTTGCCAGTTTTGTATGCCAAGACTTTGTAAATCTACCTCAAGAGCATATTTCCAATCTAGTTCTCGATCTTCCTCTATGTCTTTTTGTATTAAAGAACCATTCAATATATTTTTCTGCATTCGGCATAAGAACTACACGTCCTGTAGACCTTATTCTTGGTCCTTTAATGAATCTTAGTACAATTCCTTTATTTATGAGAACTTCTAGCTCATGTTTAAATCTTCTAGGATACCATCTAAGAATAGGTCTAATAGGCCCAAATATTTTATATTAAAAATCACGTTTAAATACTGCTAAGCTGTTCCGCAACATGTTTCACACCCGTATATTAACAATGACTTACCACTTTGTAAATTATTAATTTTGCGCGCTTTTCGTGATTAATCTTGAGCTATACGTCAGTAAAATTAAAGTATTTAAATTCATATAACAAAAAAAAAAAAAAACAATTTACTTGTTAATATTAAAAATAAATAATATACAAAATAAAAATTAATTTCTGCAAATATTAATAGAAAATAAAATATTTTCTTAAAAATTTAAATAGTATATAAATAATGAATTGTTTGTACGAGAAATAATCTCATTAGTTAAAATATAATAATCTTAAACATATTTCTTAAAGTTTAAATAAATAAAATAAATTAAAAAAAAAATATTTAAACAATTTAAAAATAATAAATCGGCAGAAAGGTGTCAAAAATAATAAAACTTCTGAATATTTTTTTAACTAATAAGTTAAATTTTTTGCATCAATCTTGAACTTTTTTTTCAAGGATTTTCATCAATCAAATTGCAATATAAAATGAACGAGTTAAAAATAATAATTAATTATTTTGTTTATTGATTTTATACAAATTTTTCTTAAAACCAATTTATTATTATTAATTGATTTTAAACTATATATCAGAAGTCTTGCAAACAACTTGTGTTAAGGAATTAATGATTATTAAACTATATTTAATTTGACACTCCAAATTAAATGGCATCTTAATAATTTATTCAAAAATAAAAAAATTCTAAAAATGTATCATCATTTATTAAACCATGAAAAGTTTAAATTCTAATACTTCTGATAGCCACACCGTCAACGGTACGGTTTGAAGTGTCAAGCGACGTTAACATCGATGAAGAGGACTTTTACCATTGACGGTTTGAAGTGTCTTTCATATATTTTTATACATTTCAACTTTTTTCTACAATTACAAACCTTCACCGTCAAAGGCGCAGACTTCTTCAACGGGGAGCTATCTCCAGGGTAAGGATAAATTTTATGTGAACAGTTTGATTGATTTTAGATTATATGCTCTACAATTAATTATACTGGGCACTACACTACAAAACATTACAAATGATTCTTTAATAAATCAATCTAATCTAATCTAAATTTTATTTGAAAATAAATTTTAAATTAAGAAATTTTATTAATACATTTGGACCATTACGAGCATTAGAGTATTTTTATTTGGAATCCTATAAACTAATTATAAAAATGGAACTCCAGTCGGAATCTGGGTTGTTAATTGTCATGATTTAAACTATTCCGGTTATCAATTCATTCATATTTATTTTCGTTGTACTTAATTAGATTTTTATGAATAATAAGAGTTCATTGCCATATTTAATATAGCAATGAACAATAGATAATAATTTGTTATAATAATAATAATAATAATCAATTCTTGATTATATTTCATTAAATAGTTTAAATTTAACCCATAGTGTACCGGGAGTCGAAAAATAATATATATAATTTACAGAAAATGAATTAGTGTATGCTTACAGTAATTTATGTTTCGTCATCATACTAACCTTTAAATAATTTTTTTAGGCCATGTACAGTTAAAGTGGCGAGTCTCGAACAACAATAACACTCGCTAACAGTCCCTAAAAATGAGTTTTTTAAGGGTTGTTTTTAGGTGCACCGCATGGTATTCAGGAAGTTTAACATTTACGTAGGTTGTTTACTGGCCTATTGATCACTGAGTTCGTAGTTTCCAAAAGAACAATAGCTGGTCACAGAGCTGTGCACTTTGTGTCTCTTTTTCGTCCAGCTCTTTACAGCTAAGGCAAAACTGGTTATACCAGAATGCCTAATCTGGTCGCATGAATACACTATATCATAACTTTTTGACCGAAATTAGCAACTAGTATTAATTTTGTACGAAATGTGTTAATTTCAATTAAGTAGTTTTTAAATACATTAAATTAATAAGCTCGAGAAACAAGCTCGATAAATAAAAACATTTTATTATGAAGAGGCGTTATTTTTGTTTACCAAAAAAAAATTGTTATTTTCTTTAATAATTTCTATAATTATTTATATTAAATTTATTTAAAAATTTAATTATTTTTGATTATTATATAATTTAAAAATATAATATTTCTTCTAATATATTATTTATTTTATTTACCAAAATTATTTATTAAATTTATCTACAATATTTAGCTAAATGAAATTTCCCAAAAAAAAAATATTTATCCAAAAATTAATGTTAATTATAGTAAAATGGTTAAATATTCAAAATTGAAAATTGATTTTTGTATTTAATGAAAATTCATTTTAAAAGTTTAGAGATGAAAGGAAGCTTACTTAACTTTTAGTTTAAATTTATTATTTATTCACTAAATTTATTTCAGTAATTGAGAGGATAGCAGGCAAAACCAAAAACCTTAAATTTTATTAAGAATATTTTTGAATTGCACAATTTTCGAATAATACAGTGCAATTATATTCCGAATCCGAAAATCAATTACTATATAATCATAATATATATTTCAGAACGGAAATTCGAAAAATTAATAATATAAATTAATCGTTAATTTCGAGATTTTTCATCAATTTTTTTTATTGTGTTCGAGATTTGATTTTTTTTCGGAATTCCATTTCTAAACTTCACCCTGTAAATTATAAATAATTTTGTAAATTTCCATTAATTATTATTGTTAAAATGACGGTAATTTGATAATTTCATTAGTGTGTAAAAATAGAACTATATTAAAATAATTATATCAATTTGAAAATTTTAACCTAAAATTTGGCCTTTTCAAAAATTTACTTATTAAGTTTCAATTATTTCGATAATAATTGAATTGTTTCTATCATAAATAAAATTAATTTCCTTAAAAAAATAATATAATATAATTAATTTTATAAAAAAAAAAAAAAATTGTTTAAATTTGAAATTGGTTACCAAAATTATTTTGATTTTCCAAATATAAAATTTCATTAATTTAGCAAAATTTATTAAATTGATATTTATTATTTTGTTAGCTGCGTGCCATCAGGCAATTTAATATTTTTTTATTTATTTAATTTTCATTTAAATTGATTTATTTGTACAACAATTTAATTTATATAATTTTTATGTTCAATTTTATAAATATATTTATTTTAATAATTTTACAGAATATTTCATCGTCTACAACATTGGAAAATAATAATAATACCAATAATAATATTGAAGAAATTTTATCATCACATCGTGATTTCTTACCATCAAATAAAATGTCATTATTAAAATTTTTAGCAATCGTAAGTACAAAAATAAATTTATGAATTTAATTAAAAATTTTATATGATTATTAAAAATAAATTATGGGAATTTCCGTTTCAATATGTCATCGTTCTTCGTGGTAATTAAAAATTAACTTTTTCTATAGTGATTTTTAGTGATTTTGTTATATTTAAATAATAGTTTGATGACATTAAACATTTTTAGTGTCTGACTTTTGAAAATGTAGCAAAACTACATATAGTAATTCTATTTATAATCTTTACAATTTATTTAAATTTAAAAGTATATTTAATTTGTGGAAAAATTAGATTTCTTTTATCAATATTTAACTTAAAATAGAAATTTTATGTAGAATAGTGAATTTATGTAAATTTAAAACTGATTAGAGTGAATTTATGTATATCAAATTTACTGAATGATATAGCAAAAATTGTACGATTGTAAGAACAGCAACAATTTTCATCTCTTTTGGAATAATTAAGGAATATTTTGGGACAGTAAAGTTAAGTTATACAAGGATTTAAAACAGAGATAATATTATTTATGATAATAATCATAATTATGATAATTAAAAACAGCAATAATTTTCATTTCTTTTAGAATATTTTGGGACAGTAAAGTTTTACTAGGAAAATTTGACTTTTATTAATCATTATTTTTTGCATTGCAGCGTTCGTTATTCACAATGTCAATTATAGCTTCATTTCCAAATAAAAATTATAGATTATACAATCTTTAGAAATTAAAAATAATGAAAATTATGACATTTAAGATATGGAAACAACTAAAATTCAAATTAATGTCCAAAAATTACTGTTCTATGAGTAACTTTAACATTTACATTGAGTAAGTCCATAATTAGTTCATAGAAACTTAATCCACTAAAGTCACTGTACTCATGACCATGAGTTACTCGAAACATATTTCTTTGAATACAGTCAGTTTTTATGTTAAAGCAATTACTTACAATTTATAATAGAAAAATGATTTTTAGTATGTATAAATAATTTTTACAAAAAAATAACGAATTCGAAAATTCGTTTTCAATTTATGTGACCACATGATAAATTTTTAAAGTTTTTTAGTCATTTTTATGTATGTATAAAAGTAATTTGAAATTTGAAATTTTTTATTATTAGTTGAATATATTACATAGTATTTTGTATGGTAAACCACGAGGACTGTAAAAATAAATAAATTTGGAATTGAATTTTAAATGAATGCATAATTATTTTTTTTTGTAAAATTTTCAATAATTATTTTTAGAGCAATAATAATATTGACCTGAAATATTTCAGACATTTCAGGGATAAAAATAATTTAGACTTTCAATTCGAAATTTAAAAATTGAATTGATAAATTTGAAACAATTCATAATCAAAAATTGTAAAAAAAGCTTTGAAAGCCCTTTACAAATGGGCCTAATTAAAGTCTGATTGAGTGTATCTCCTGTAAATTCAAAATTATTTAACTTAATAATCAATTTGTATATAGAGATTTCGTCATCACAGTTGATAAATGTTCATTATTTTTTTTAGCAAATTAGCTATATTAATTTTTGGACAAGTTCTTTCGATTGTTGCTAATCGTTTTATTTTATCTTAAATCGATTTTAAGACATTAAGTGCGACAGTTTAATTCAAACAGCAAAAAAATATTTTTGAATTTAAGAAATATATGTAAAAACTTCGGTATTGAACTTGAACTTTATATTCCAAAGTTACCAAAAAAAATAATAGTGTGAGGATACATTGAACTCTTAAGAACCGAGCTGACGATATATTTATGATTTCAGTAGTTATAGATAATTTCATAAGGCTACAAAAATCGCACAATATACCTGAAACATTGTTGTTAGTGAATATCTGCGAAATTTTTTGACATTAATTAGCAATCTTTTGTTATTATTCAAGTTTTCGGGTTTCAAAACCACAAAAAAATAAAAAATATTAGAAGAATCCTAAAAATATTTATAAAAATTTTGTTATAAAAAGTTTCTTACTAATATGGAAACACAAAATAAACTGGAACATCTTTAAAATAACCTTGTATATTTGACATTATAAGAACCTGTCTACCTGACTCTAATGACTTGTACAATAAAAATAATTTATTAATGCAATATAAATATACAAAAAACAAATATGAAAAAAAAAAATTTGCCAAAATATTTATCTTATAATTTTTTATATCTTTTAATTATAAATTATCCTATGAAATGTTAACATTTCAAATTATGTTTTTCTATAGATAAGGCAACAACCGAAATAAAAAATAATCTTTAATTTATTATTCAAAATTAAGATAAAAATGAAGATTGTTCTCGAAATTAAGATTCGCATTAAAAGATGATTTTTTTAAATTCTGGCACAAGTTGTAATTTAAATTATATTTGAAGAAATTTTGGTCAATGATCTACTAAAATAATTTCATTTTTCTAATTTCTATACAGTATACAATTAGAATTGATTATTCTATTAACTAGACTACCAGTGGCAACTCTAAACACAACCAATTAATTAAATTTAATTACTGTCCAACCCCAAAATAATTTTGGCAATTCCATAAATTTATTATAAATATTTCACAAACTAACCGAATAGATTAAAAATTTAATTTAAATATTTTTTTTTTGGTTTTTTTAGTATTATGTAATATTCTATTTATTTTACCTCATCAACAAAAAATAAATTAAAATTAATTATTAACAAAAAAAAAATATAAAAAACAAAGAAAAATTGATAAAAATAAATGTTTAAATTTTTAATTTTTTAATATTTTATTGATAATTTTTTGATTGTTTTAATTTCAAAATAATTTAAAAATTTAATAAAATTTTCACTGAGGGTTCATTTCCACCGAACCTCACTGATTACAGCAGACCATTTTAATGATTGTAAAAATAACAATAGTATTTTACATCAGTTTCTAGCCCTTATCCGGAGAAAACGCCATAACAAACGAACATACAAAGTTAAAGATTAAAAAGCATTTTGAAATATTACAAAAGTGCTGAAAATCATTTTGGAATTAGTTTTTGCTTACCTAAATGTATCAGCACAAACTATACATAGAAAAAAATATGAAATTATTAAAAGGCATCCATCCACTCCCAAATATTTACTTAATAAATTAAAACAGGAGATTAAATAGACGGCTTATTCTAATCCTGGCACTTTAGAACATGAAACACAGAGACTTTCCTAAAAGCGTCGGCGCATGGCATCTCCATTAACTGACGTCATCCGATAACATATCTCATTATCAAATTTAGTTGCCAACGTACTTGACGTGGGTTGAAATTTCAAATTATCAATTTTCTGCGTTGCTTTATGAATATTTGCATGTTTAACGAACAGCTCCCATACATTTTATTTTAGTTGATTTTTTGACGCACATTGAACAGTGTCTGCGTTGCTAGCATTGAGACTAACTGGGCTATTAGTTATCTTTTAATCCACAACATAAACGATAAGAGCGAATACAAAGTTCCTAAAAATTTACTGGGTGAATATAAAATATTGTCTCAAAACTTTTTATGTGCGTAAATCGCGTTCAAATGAATTTCATATTTACAATTTATCATATATTTTTTTTTATTTTTTTGTAAAAAAAAAAACAATAATTAATTCAAAAATTATGTGTAAATGAAATTCGTATTATAATTTTTATTTACAAAATTTATCCCAAATAAAAAATCGCACGCATGAAATCTATAAACCAAAAATAAATTTCATCAGATTTTCTGATTCAAAGTCTAAATAAAATCCTGACCTAAATTTCGTCTACAATTTTACATTTATTAATAAAACATTTTCAAAAAAAAAATCAATCTCTGAATTAAATTTAAATAAATAAATAAATAAAAAAACAATTTTTTTTTTTTTTACATTTTACTTTCGTCTCTTTTGGATGTTTTTTATGTTTGGTTTTACAAAATTGATTGGAAAATTTTAAATGCTTCCTTATTTACATGTGCATAAATTAGATTTCCATATGAATAAATATGTTAACAATAATAAATAAATTATTTTTAAAATAAACAAAAATATCAAAATTTTTTGAATAATAATAAAAGTTAGAAAAATATGGAAAATATAATTAAGTTTATTAGACAATTACAATTATCTACTATACTCAGCACTGTAGTCTGTAAATAATTTTTTGCACTCTTTATAACCCTTCCTTAAAGATACGATCTGGGAAGAGTGAAAGTTTTTATCTCCAGACGGTAAAAATAAAGAAAAGAAAAGGAAAAATAATAAAAAATAAATAAAAACATATTTAAATATTTCAATAATTATATTTATTTTTGAATATAAGTGAAAATTTTCTAATTAGCATAAATTTAACATTAACATCGTAGATCGTATAATTACCATCGTTACGTGAATTTGAATTTTTTGTAATAATCATTAGTGCTGTAACCTAACTTCATATAATAAATCAATCAATCAATAATGTCTGGTTAAAGCAAAGGTTAAATTTAATTATATTAGAGACAATATATGTACGGTATTAATAAAATATTATTAATCGCCTGAATATATGCAAATTTAATAAATTATAGCGTGCAGAATACAAAAACCTTTATCTATTTTGAAGACACACGTTAAGAATGTAAAGAAATGTTCATAGTTAACAAAAAGTTAAAAGTTAATTTAACCTCAAACATTTTTATGGAATTCGTAACAGAAATCGTTTCTTAACATTATTAACAATTTTATATGTTTTGAGTTTTGGGTGCGTTATTATAAAAAATCATTCTTTTGCAACTTAATTAATTGATCATAGTCCGGTCCGGTCCGGTCAGATTATTTTATAGAACACTGTAATTACAGAATTATGAATATTTAGTCCTCACGTTAATATCCAGAATTATTAAAATTTAGAAAAATTATTGATGATCAATAAAATTTAATAAACATTAATAATTTATGCTTAACAATTGTTCTACGATGTAAAATTAATTATAGTATAGTAAAATAAAATCAAAATATTTGTGCAATGTTTTGTGTAATTTTAAAATAAAGATATTGAATTTAAGCAAAAAACAACTACACAAATTACTACATAATAAACCTTGACCCAGAAAATTGTAATATATTTTTGTAATTATGCTAATTTTTAGTGTTTTTAGTTCAATATTTTTTTTATTGTAAACAAACCAAATAAAAAGATATTCTTGGATGCAAATTTTTATTGTAATATAAATCACAATAAAATGAAAGTATAATAAACAAAATATTTGTACTAAATAAATTTAAAAACTTTTGTAAAGCCATATTTGTACTTAATGAATGTTACGGGAAGCGGCAAGCCTTTTTATTATACGTACACGGTACAACAATCACGGTATTAAGTAAAATTTATTGACATAATGGCCCTTGACTGTTAGGACAATTCGTGGTATGCAAATGATATTCAAATAATGTGTAAATTTTACTGCTGGGTTACTTCTTTATGACTTACAAAGTAAAGTCGATTTCTCATTGCTGATCACTATCGATTACAGCATAGGTCGTAGTGAAGTCTACTACCGCTAAGTACACCATTGCCTAAATGCCAAAGAATTTACTAAACCAAAGAAAAATCTCAAAATATTTTATAAAAACAATTTTATAAAAATTAACAAAAATATTAAAAATTATTTATTTATTTATTTTACAGAATGCATTAGAATTAAGCGCACCAGCAGCACCAGTTTTATTACAACAAGGAAATAATAAACCTAAAGGCTGGGTTCAATTATCAGGACATCCAGAAAGGTAATTATCATTAAAAAAATTTAAATCTTATGTATAAAACAAAATGGCCCCAAAAATTAGCTATTGATAATTATAACACAATTAGATATTTATTGTTGAAATTAATAAGCGGTTAGTATAAAAATAAGCTGTTTTAAAAGATTTCTTTTAAAATATTACAATTATATTTAATCGGAAAATGAATGTGAATATTAAAACACTAAATTTGTATAATCCGATAAATCGTAATTTAATAAATTTTCTGTAAAAGGGCCAGTCACATAATATATACAAAAACCACCGATATGAAACGTACTGCGATTAAATTATGAAAACCGACTGGATAAAATTCACCCATAATTATTACTAAAAACTTAAATTCTAATTAATTATTCAATATACTAAAATTAAAATTTTCATATTTTTTTTATTTTTCAGTATTGTACCAACATCAGCTGGTATTGTACGTAAACGTGTTACATCTGATACAGATCCTGAGGTTAAAGCATATGAATTTATTAAAAACGATTCATATGCTATAAATTTAATACCAAATTATTATGGTTATAAAAAAATTAATGGTGAATCATATATTGAATTAGAAGATTTATTAGATGGTTTTATTGAACCAAATGTTATGGATATAAAATTAGGTTGTCGAACATTTTTAGAATCCGAAGTAACAAATGATAAATTACGTACAGATTTATATAAAAAAATGATTACAGTTGATATAAATGGACCAACCGAATTAGAACATCAATTAAAAGCTATAACAAAATTACGTTATATGGAATTCCGTGAAAAAATGTCATCATCACATACAAAAGGTTTTCGTATTGAAGCGTTACGAATATGTGGCGGTAAACCAATAACAGATTTAAAAACAATTAAACATGATAAACAAATTGAATTTACTATAAATAAATTTCTAAATAATAAATATAATTTAGGTAAAGATTTAATAAAACGTTTACATAAAATGCGATCATATATGGAAAAATCTGAATTTTTTCATAAACATGAAATTGTTGGTTCTAGTATATTTATTGTTTATGATGATTATAAATATGGTATTTGGTTAATTGATTTTGCTAAATCAAGAGAATTACCAAATAATATTAAAGTAACACATCGTAAAGAATGGATACCTGGTAATCGTGAAGAAGGTTTATTAAAAGGAATGGATGAATTAATTAAAGTTTTCGAAAATATTTGTGAAAACTTAAAATAAATAAATAAATACTATATATAATTAAATATTTATATAAAATTTTCTTTCTTAATTAGAAAATTATTAAATTTTTAAAATATACATATTGTAAAAAATTATTTTGTTTAATTTTCGTATTTTTAATTTAAACACGAGTTAATTAACTCTGGTCATTCGTATATATACTTAAATTTAATCAAATTGAAAATATTTTGTTTAAAGAATTGATATTAATTTTAAATATAAACTATTCAAATTAATAATATATTTAATAATTTATTAAATAAATATAAAATTTATCATACTTAAAATATTTTTGTATAATTTTATTTAAATTTTTATATATTTTTCCATATTGGAAAGTTTTCGATGAAAGGAATTTTATCCTTTTAAAATGTATATTTATATTACGTGAAAATAATAAAAAAAAATCATTAAATATTTGTAAATTAGAAATTATTAAAAATATAAATTTATAAGAAAAATATATTTAACACGTTCACCATCTGAAACTGATTCTTTTAGTAATATAAAATTGAAATGTGAAACTATAAATATTCGAACCATTAGCGATTAGCATTTCATTTAAAAATAAAATTTTACACATTTCTAAAAAAATGGTTTGATCAATCTTAAATTATTTAATCATTTATGATTTTCTATATATATAAAAATATTTTGTAAATAAATCAAATAAAAAAAATATTATGTTAATTTTAAATAAAATGTAATGAAATATTGAAGAAAATAATAATATAAATTAATTGAAAAAATAAATTTTGTTTGAAACTTTTGATATATATCACAAAAGCCTCGTATTTGCAGACTTATTATACATATCGAATCTTGGATATTGTTTTTTGTTATTTACGGTAAGTTTTTCAAAATTTTACCACGTAATTCAAATTCAAAGGGTTAATTAGAGTAAACAAAACGTAATTGTACTGGAGGGTACAACACTGTAGTAATAATGATGTTATCTTCGACAGGAGTGGTCTATGTACGTTTTATTAGAAATTAGAAATGGTATTACCTACAACGTTGTACTTTTTAGTTTCTGGTATAATATGTCACATATTTATGTGCACCGGCCTGTAGATAACAGAATATAATTATATAATTGTTTTTGTTTAGCTTTTTTGGGATACTGCTTACAAAGCTAATTGACATAACATAATAATTAGAAAATTTATAATAAATTACAATAATTAAATTTCGATATTTCTATTTCTACTTATTTGAAGAATATCAAACTATTTTGTCTAACTATTTTAATATGACGATACGATCTAAACTAAAATTTGAAAATTTTTGACATTACACCAGTTTCACATATAAATAAATATTGGTATAATCTGCCATAGGAGGAGATATAAAAATATGAAATATATGTTTTTATTTTTAATCTGTGATAGTCAGTATAAAGTATTAGTTATTACTATTCAATCACTACAATTTTTTAATTATACAAATTTAAATTTCTACAACTACAACCTAAATTTAAATTTAGGTTATAAAACAAAAATGCAAAATACAAAAATTTGAAGATATTTTTCACTTACCTCCTAAGTAATATAGAAAAGTCCATTCAGTTGTTTCTATTTTGTTTTTAATATATATAGCTCACAATTATCTGGAAAAAAAAATTAAAAGATCCATTAATTGTTATTAATCAAAATAAAAAAAAAATTAGGACATTTATAAAATAATTACAACAAATTTGAAGGAATTTTACCTAATGACATTCAAAATTCGAAAAAATATATCAAAACACAAAATATTTACATGAAAAATGCTAAATAATTGATATTTTTGTATTTGTATTTAATGGTAACTTTTTATTTTTAGTACAAAACGTCATGTACACCACTTTAGTACACAATGGTATAATTATAATAGAAATTTAGTTGCTAAAGGCTAAAGGCTAAACTGTAGCCAAAAATAAAATAAAAATCGCGCCAAAAATATTACGTTTGATTAATCTTTTTATTTATTTTTTTATTTAATAATTTAAGCTAGTCCAATCCCTAAACCAAACACTTTTTATTTTTAATAATTATTAAATGTATTTACTTATTTAATTAATTATGTTTTAAAATTATAATAAATAATTTTTTACGCACAGGAATATTATTAAATTTATTTAATAAAATTTAAAACATATTTTATATGTTACCACACACACACTACAAAAAATAATTTGACGTATTCTGATTTTAAAATCAAGCTTTGGGTAAACTGTTTGATGGGTAAAAAAAATTAGCATAATTTTGATGATATGTATATGGCTAAAGCCTTAGGCTATAAGACGAAACTAAAACCCAGAATTATTATTTTTTACCGTAACTGACATTATAGTTAAAAGTTTATGTAAACTATTGTTATTATGCATGATATAGTAGTTAAATTGTTCGAAAATTACTTTATATTATTTAATAAATACTAATTTGGTAGCACAAGTGATTGTTGTTTCTGTCAATCATTTCAAAAGATATTAATACATGAAATTTCTAAGACAATAAAATTGAGACTTCTCCTTTCATTCCATCTATATTACTATAAATTATGCATTAGTAATCGAGTACCTATCCGCGTCAAACTCATTATACAAGCTCCCGGTAACCAAGAAAATGGCGAATTACATATTTGTTTTTGTTTTGATTAGCGAAAAGAAGCATAAGGAGAGATATTGTTAATATGTTTATGTTAAAAGAAGGCATATATACATATAAAGAAAGAAATTAGCTTTTTATACTTAAGATTGATTTCTTGCACTTTCTGGCATGCTTAGAAATAATATACTTTCCGCAATGGATTAAGAGCTAATGTTTCCATTAGTGAAAACAAAACAGATATAAATAGATAAGTCACTTCACTAACAACTTAATACAAGCAGTTCAAATAAATATAAATATATAGTTATTATAGCAACAATATATTAAAATTTAATTTAATAGCCTACAAATTATATAGCAGTTCACGGTCCGGAAAATAACGCTACTTCTTCCTTCCCCTGTCAACTGTTAGTTCGAGGCTTTAATATATAAAAAAAATCAATAATCATGAAAAAAAACATTCGTCAAAGTAAAAACATAAAATATGTTTAGCAGATCTGAAAAGAGCGCTATTCTACTTCCCTCCTCTGTCACCTGCCACATCAGACATGGAAAAAAATTAAATTAAACAAAAAAACGTGCTCATTGCAAATAGAAGTTTCGAAAATCGAAAATCGTCAAATGTTAAAACATATATAAGAGATGTTAAATTTTTTTAATAGTGGAGTTATTTCCGGCATAGTGGTGTAGTTATTTTCTAAGTGAAGTTATTTGTCATCTGGATTTATTCACCATGTGGAGTCATTGGATCCGGCCTTTAACATTACAATTAACGGGTTGGTTATTATTATTATTAGGTTATTTCTCACATGTGGATTTTTTTTCCAGAATTTCTATAAAAATTTAGTTATGAAAACAAAAATATTTCAATATGCTACATTCTAAAAAGGATGAGAATAAAATATGCAAAATGTGCAACATTTTGTAGATTCTTGCTTTTCATGCAATTTTTTTTCGCATTTTTGAGTTTAGGTTTTGGGGTTTTGATTTAGTTTTTCTTCGCCTTGCTGTCAATTTAAACGTCTCTTCGTCGCAGAATTTCCTGTTGGGTTTGGGAGTTGATACTTGATCAAAAAGTTTGGCGCAAAAAATTAGTTGCATTTTATTTGTGTTCTGTTGTGTAGCAGTAGCAGATTGCACATAAAGTAATAATTAATTTACAGAGTAAGTAAAAAGGTAATATATGTTAAATAATTACTATTTATATTTATTAAAATTTGTATATTAAATAATACTATAATATAGTAACTTATAGAAAAATGTAATAAATTTTTAAATGCCGGCCGGTGTGCAATAATACTAAATTGTTTTTAGAAAACTACAAGTCTAAATAATAAAAATCCTATTTGTTAATTAAGTTATTTTCAATTTATATTTACGCATTTAATAATTTTGAAATGTAAAAGGTTTACTACAAAGTATATTTATAAAAATCTGTCACTGTAAAAGCCACCATTTTTTTCTTGTTCTATCTACACTACAACTTGAACCCTCAAAATCTAATTTATAAAAATTATATTACTCCAAAGCTCCAAACCTAACAATGTACATAAATTTTTTTCTTTAGATAAAAATGTCAGGCAGAAAGGGTCGTAGTCGTAAACAAGCTGCTGCTGTTGTTACAGAACAACCAGTTGTTGATGCTGGACAGGAAAATGTTATTGGTAACAAACATTTTTTTTTTAAATATTGTAAAATCCTTTCAAAAAAATCATTTTTATATTTTTTAAAGCAGATTCTACTACAGAAACTTCTGTAAATGGTAATATGAAAAATAATCCTGTTGATTTGGAGGAACCATCAATACAGAAACGTGGAAAACCAAAAAAAAATATAACTAAAGAAACAACTTCTAAAAAAGGAACAAAAGATACAGTCATTGCTTCTGATGCTGTTACAGATACTGTCGTTGCTGTTATAGGTACTACAAAACCAAAAGGTAGAGGAAGAAAATCTAATAACATTGATGATGAAGAAATTCCAGTTGAAAAAGTAGATATTACACCAGCAGTAAAACCTATCACAAAAAGAGGACGTAAAAAAGAAATTCTCGAAACAAATAGTGATTCTATAGAAGAAGATGAGGAAAAAACTAATGGAAATGTTGAAATTCCAGTTGATATAAAATCATTAAAAAAACCACGTGAAACTAAGAAAACCAAAACTTCAACAGCATCAACGAAACAAAAAAATGATACTGAAAAATTGGTTCCAAAACAACAAAAATCAACAAAGAAATCAAATGACGTAGAAATAAATATTGATTTACCTTTAACTGAAGAAGATGATGATGATTTTGAAGAAAATAAATCAATTCCTGTCATACAACCTTCTGTAAATACAAAAAAACCAAGAGGACGAAAGAAAATTGATGACGACAAAATCGTTACTGTTGCTGGCAAGAAACACAAAATCAATGGAACAACTAACAACGCCAATGTTGATGACGATGAAGTACTCCCAACAAAACGAGAAAGGGCAACAAAAACTAAAGCAAAAATGAATATGAAAGAACATTTAGCTTCATCTATTGCACAAGATAATGCAGAAAAAGCTGAACATAAAAGTAAGTTATTCACAAACTTTTTTGTTAAGTTGTTATAGAATTATAGATAACTGATTTGTATTATCCAGCTATGCGCGCAAACCTATTTCTAATTAATTTCGGTATGTTCCCTTTTTCTGGAACAACTACTACAATTAATAACAGCTTACAAAAAAAAAATTTCAATCAATAATTAAAAATATTTTCAAATTTATTATATAAAAACAAATTTTTCTAAATAGATTCAAAATTTTGAGCTAGAAATAAATTATTTGTTATAAATGTTTACAGAAAATAAAAAAAAATCGGCACCTGAAGAAAAGAAACCAACGACAAGCCGTCGTGGTAAACGTGCAGCAGCATCAATTGAAAAGGTTACAGAAGATAACGATGAAATGGAAGAAAATGCTGTAGAAGAAGATGTAATAGAAAAGAAATCAAAAATTGTTGCTGGTAAAACAAAAACTCTTTTAATAAGTATTTAAAAGTTAATTATTTTGACTATGTAATTTTTTTTTTTGTTTGTTTTGTTTTTTTTTTATTGTTAATTTTAACATAAACTTTCTTGGAGAAAAATCTTCTATTAAATGAATTATAAATAACTGCCTATTTTTAAAAATTATATTGCATCATATACAGTATTATTATGAAGCTTTGTGAGGTGAAATTGAAATATCCGAAATTATTTTTTCGCAATTTTGTGTGTTCAGAGAATTCAAATTCGTAAATAATATTCTTTGTACAATGTACTATATTTTTTAATCTTTAAGAAATTGTAAGACTTACTGTTTTAAATATTTGGCGAGCAGGTAAAGTTATAACGGAGCTATATTTAATGTCATTTTTCAAATTATTCTGCCCAAAATGGTAAATTATACCAAATCCCTAGATTAAATTCGATTTTAATGATATAGTATGTACAAATTTGGTTATGAAATAACATATGCAGGCGCCTCTACAATTTTATGAGGGGAGTTGAAATTTTAAATTGATAAGATATGAGATAGATTTCTGTAACTTGGATATTAGGTAACATACATTGTTTTTCGAAATATAGCAATTTTTTTTAGAGATCGTAGTGGAAAATCATCTTTAGACCGCGCTCAAATGCATTTGCGAGTAAAGATTCCAAAAATGCAAAAAATAAAACTAATAACTTGTACAGGTCCGTTCCCAGCAATAAATCATAGTGTAGATTCAATAAAAATTGACATTTAGGTTCGTCATGCTCTACTAATTGGTACCCAGAAATTTTGGGGTCTCTTAAAATTCCCATATTATAATAAATTCTAATTATATTACTAATCGTTTTTGCAAAGCTTTTTTTTTATATGTTTGAAATGAAACGTAAGATTTGTAAATAAAAAATATTTTTGCAGATACTAAAAAGCGTAAAATTTCCAACGATGTCGCAGCTGACACTATCGACAATAAAATAATTAAAAAACAACCGGCAGAGAAGAAACTTAAAATGAATGCAACTGCAACATCATATGACCAAATTGATTTTAATTTATCAAAAGATTATAATTTTAAAATATCTAGTTGGAATGTGGCTGGTTTAAGAGCATGGCTGACAAAAGGTGGCCTGGAATATATTACTCATGAAAAACCGGATATTATGTGTTTTCAAGTAAGAATATAATAATTAATTTAATTTCAAATTGTATTGAAAAAAAGGGACTTAAAGAATGTTTGCCGTTCCGGTGTAACAGTTTTCCAAATTAGATCCCTTTCGCCACCCAAATCATTCAGCGTATGCATACCTAATTAATAAAAAATTGATATAAGGTTTAATTTAACAGCACATAAAAAATGTATTTATTTTGGTTATATAAATCTTGCGTAGCCAAGCAATTAAAAATAATTGTTTTTCATTTTTAATAAAATCGAATATATTAATAAATTTATCCAATGCGTTGAATTTCGGAATGTTTCGAATTTAACCAAATTACAAAGTTAAAACTGAACTCAAAAGTCTATAAATTTAGTTTTGGAAGCCGAAACTGTTTTTTTTTTATTCTTGTAAATCTTGAACGTATTAAAGCAGATCGCATTCTTTAAATCCCTTGGTATATAACCGACAATTTAAAGTAATTATTATGTGAATCTCCTGTTTAGTTCAGTTTTATACCCTTATGACTAGAGACTCTATTGGTTAAATATTTAGAAAAGACTATAAAACTGAACTAAATTTATAAAATACAAATAAATACAAACTTAATATTTATAATTTTTTATCTTTCAACAGGAACTTAAATGTCCTGAAGATCAAATTCCATCTGAAGCACATATACCCGGTTATCATCCATATTGGTTATCTAAACCGGGTGGTTTTAATGGTGTTGCCATATATTCAAAAATAATGCCTATTAATGTTGAATATGGTTTAGGTGATACTGAACAAGATGATGATAGTCGTGTTATGACTGCTGAATATGAAAAATTTTATGCAGTTTGTGTTTATGTACCAAATTCTGGTCGTAAATTGGTGACATTACCAAAACGTTTACGTTGGAATGAATGTTTCCATAAATATTTATTAAAATTAAATGAAAAGAAACCAGTTATTATTTGTGGTGATATGAATGTTGCACATGAAGAAATTGATATAGCAAATCCAAAATCGAATAAACGTAATGCTGGTTTTACACAAGAAGAACGTGATGGTATGTCAACATTATTATCATATGGTTTTGTTGATACATTTAGACATTTCAATCCAAATAAAAAAGATGCTTATACATATTGGACATATATGTCAAATGCTAGAACTAAAAATGTTGGCTGGCGATTAGATTATTTTTTGGTATCTGAAAAATTTATGCCAAAAATTGTTGATAATGTAATTAGATCAGCAGTTTTGGGTAGTGATCATTGTCCCATCACATTATTTTTAAATATTTAAGAAGTGTACATTTTTTAAGTTTTTTTTTTTTTTGTATCATTCGTTTTTTTTTTTATGATGTTTTTGCTTTATAATGTTTTATCTTTTCAACAAAATTTTGTGTATTATTAATTATTATTTAATAATTATTTGTATTTGAAATATTTTACATTCATGGTTTTCGTAATTTTTTTTTTCACTTATTTTTCTTTATTTTTGGTCTTCTGTAAGAAGAAATATTGTCGGGAAAATATAATATTGACCAAAAAAAAATCTATTATTATTTTAAAATTATTCTGTTATAAAAATATGAAACAAAAATTAAATAAAATAAATTATCCAAGGTAGTTTATATATAATTATTTGTAATAATATTTAAATATATATTCTTATAATAAAAATAAATGTATTAAAAAATATGAAATATTTTAGTTTAATTTTAGTTGGTTGGTTTGAAGGGAAAGAAGTGTGCAAAAACCCTCTACATACCAAGACCACAAGGCACAAGGGTACGTTCTAAACTCCGCAAGATGGCTTATTCTAGCCTAGTGGACAACATTCCAATTCACCTCTGTTTGTTGTCCAAATGTTGAAGTGTTCCTTTCAAGGATTTTAATTAATTTTGTTCATTATTAAAAGCATTTCTAACATAATGTCTTTATTATTATATAGAAGTTACAACTAAGAGCATACATGATATAACGTTACAGAAAATAGAATAATAACATTAAATCAATTTGCATACCGTTAGTTTTGTTACTTTTGAATTTATTTGGTATTTTATTTACATAATGATTTAAATCTATGTAATATTTGATTTTCCATAATTCCATAATTACAATTTCAATACTTTTTCTGTATCCTACTTACCTGGATCTTAATATGTTAAATGAATTTAAACAAAACTGTTTTGCTTTAAGAAAAATTGAAGGTATAGTTAGTTTACTAGTTGCAAAACGTTGCCTTCTAATATTTTACTAGTTACAAAATGCTTGCCTCTTATTGCAATATGATATAAATATTAAAAGTTTGGCTTAGTTTGGTCCTTCAATGTATTTTTACTCATAAAAGAAATGAAATAATCGGTTAATGGTTAAATGGTTAACCAATAATATGTCAAGATAATACTGTTATGGAAGTCATTTTGCATTATTTATGTACATATATTTATACATAATTTTTAATTTATGAAATATTTTTAATTCCCAAAATGTTATTAAAAATTTTTTAATTAGAAAACTAATTTTGGTATTCCAATTACTTTGTTATAATATTTATTCTTAAATATAATGTTGGAAAAATAAATAAAAATTTTTAATTTTAATAAAATATATAATATATGTTTATAGTAATATCTAAATAATAATAATATTTAGCTATTTGTTAATTATTATGATCCAGGTTTTTCATTTTTATCAATTTTATTTTTACTACCAAGTTTTCCATGAACTCCAACTCTAGAAACAAACAAAAATATATAAAATAAAAAAAATTATTTATAGTATTATATAATTTTTGTAAGTCCCACCTATATACACATGTATAATTTATCTGACCATTATTTGTTAAAAATTTAAATTTAACAAATGTAAAACATTTATTACAACCTTGTGATGTTTTAAAATATTGAATTGCTTCACGCTTTTGAATATCATAAGTAAATTTACCTAATAATATTTCTTTTCCATTTTTTGGTGATTTTAGACCCTATAGTTCCAAATTATATATCAATTTTCAATATAATGTATATAAATAAAACAAAATAGAATATATATATTTACATAAACTTCAAAATTTTTTGGTGCATTTGAAATATCACCACTTGGTGTCATTGTATCTAATATATGTTCAATTGATATAGAATCTATATGAACAGGTCTCATTAAATTAATAATAACTGTACTTTCAGTACCTCTAAATGCATAACAATTTCCTGGACTTGTTGATTCACATAAAATTTGTCTTGGTGAATTAGAAAAATGAAAACCCATATATGTTAATATTGGATTATCTGTATAATATGGTACATCTTTAACGCATTCTATTTTTGCTCCTTAAAAACAAAACAATAACAAAAATTTGTTTGAATTATGATTGTGAATATTTAAACTTAAAGGCTCCCGAAAATATGGCACCAGGAAAACAAATTACCACAAACCAAAATAGAAAAGATGCAATTTTTGTTGGGGTAATTTTTCATTATGAAATATCACCCCAAATAAAAAGGAATTAAAAAATTGACCATTAAATACCACCTGAAATTGTGTGAGTTTTTTTTTTTATATGAAATAGCCCCAAATTCTATTAGAATTTTCGGGATCATTTTTTCGGGAGCCAAATTAAATTATATAAATTTATATATACCCTACCCAATGATTCTAGAGCATAATTAACAGGTGCTACTACTGGTTCTGATGGTTTTTCAGGTTTTGTACATTTATACATTTCTTTTAAACTGTCTATTTGTTTTTTAGTTTCTATTATTTCTTTATTCAAATTTTCTGTATATTTTTTAACAGTTTCTTCTATTGCGGTTGATGAACATGTCTTCTCTTTTCCCCGTACAACAGATTGTTGAGGTTCTGGAGTATAACGGCAGCTATTTTGTTCTTTAATTTTACTCTTTGAACTCATATGAGATAATACTTGCTATATAAATAGTATAGTTACAACAACAACAAAAATTTAATTATTATTTTATTTTATAATTAAATATTTCTTTAATTATTTATATTTTTTTTTTTTTTTATTTTACCAACCAAAATTTCTTTAACGTCTGTTTCTAAATGTCCCAATCTTAAAAGTGATTTACTATATGATAGTGCAACAATAAATACAATTATAGAAATAATTATTGTTGATATCGTATATAGACATAGTGTTCTCGAACTCAATTTATTGCAATTGTTATTATGATTATTATTTTGATTTCGATGATTACAAAACATAACTAAAAGTTAAGAATTAATAATTTAAATAAAAATAAATATTGAATTATTATAGATTTGTTTTAAATAATTAAATGAATTTAAAACAGAAATAAGAAATGTGTCATAAATTTGATTAATTATGTAAAAAAATTTTTTTTTTTTTTTTAGTTTGTAAGGTGATTTGATTTAATTTTATAACAATTTGTATTAATTTTAGAATATATATGAAATAACAATTAAAATAATGCAATCAGGTATATAATTTTCAATGGTTATAATAGTAAAGAATAAAATTATAATTACAATTAAACTTAGTATAAAACTAAGATCGTAATTCATTATAGACAACACAATTCTATTGTGGTATCTATATATTTATAGTACTGTTTCGATAAGATTATTCAGAATTACTTTAAAAGAATAAGAAATGTAATATTCCCATAGTTATATCGTTTTCGTCACCATTTTAGCCTTCAGTTTAAATTTGTTAATAGCAGAAATAAATCGTATACATAGCAATAATTCAATTTTAGCATTAACTTTTAACAATTTCTTAATGACACTTATCTGGATCTAGTTTATCTAATTTATCAACGTTGTAATTTCCATATATTTTTGATACAATTGTTGGTTTAAATGTAAAAGTTGTCTGATTTAACAGTTCGGAATGAATTTATTTGTTATGAACCTAAGTAGCTTTGTTATCTGATAAAATGCATATATTATTCGTGTTATGGTCAATATATATATATTAAAAAAATCGCATATAAGACTATAGAATTAAAATAATAAAAATACTTATATATATTAATTTCATTCTTCATATAGCTTAAAGATTTACATTTGAATTTTATAAGTAATTTCATTAAAATCCATTTCTATAATTTACTATTTAATTACCAATTACTAATCTTAAATTATATGAATAAATTCATTAAATTATATTTATTGTTTAAGAAATAAACAAGTATATAAAAATTTGATATAAATTTTTCATTTTATTGATTTAATATCATTTTCACATAATTAATACTACATCTACATATACAAAAATTGTATTATAATTTAATATTTTCATATTAATAAAGTATTTTTCAGTATTTTATTTAAAAGAAAAACCATTTAACAAAAATGTTTCAGAGAATTAGTTAAATATATCGTAATATTTGTAAAAAATTATTATATATATATTATTTTTTTATAAGGCACATTTCAATTTTAAAATATTTTCTTTATTGATTTAATATTAACTTTATTGGTTTTTTTTTCTCAAAAAAAAATATATTACATTAAAAAAAACTTAGAAAAATATATCCTGGTCAAAAATATGGAATATTTTATATTTCCAAGAAATAATGTCAACAATTTATTAGTATTTTTCCTGTTTTTTTTTTATTATTATGTGGTTATTATATATTGTTTTATACAATTTTTTTTTATATTTATATTTCTTAAGAAATTCTAAAACATGAAAAAAATAATAAAACAAAAAAATACAATTTACACAATTATAATATTCATAAAGTAAATAAAACTAAATTCAATTATTTTTGCTTTAAATAAAATTTAAATAGTACATTTTATAGTAAGTAATATATTTCGATCCTCCTTCAAATTGACAGAAAATAAATTCACATAAACGTCTTGTAATTAATTTCGTTCTAAAATAGCTTTTATGTGAACTAAAATGTAAAGTGGATATCCTCGTCTGATATTTAAAAAAAAAAATCTGATAATTTTATTGAATAAAAAATTATTTTTCTTGATATTCACTATTGAATTGATATTGAATTGTTTTTCTGTAATTTGACCAGATACCGAAAAACTCATATATTTATATAGTTTACAAATTTCGTTATTAACTATGATTAAATAAGTCGTGTTCGTTTCAAATATGTTATAAGTAAGGCGTATATAAATTTATATTGAGCTAATGATGGTATTAAATTATCACGTTGATGTCTTAATTGACCAATAACACGTGGTATATCTAAATCCTGCAAAATTAAATAATAAACATTAATATCAAAATAATTATTTTATTTATTTATAATATTTACTTGATTATGATCCAATGTATATAATAATAAATCAGCTGCTAATGTTACACCTGATCGTCCAGCACCTTCACGACAATGTATTAATACTGGTGGATTTGTATTATGTCCAGGTGGTACTTCATTTATTGATGCTGATCGTACAGAACTTAATTCTTCAAGAAAATCTAAAAATAAACCAACATCTCGAGGACAATTCTGTTCAGCCCAATCTGTATAATTTAAATGCCAAACGGAACGGAAACGTTTTGATTGTTGATGATATAAACGTAATTTACTTGTTATACAACGATCAGTTTTTTGTGAAAATTCTTGATAAATTTGAAACTGGAATTATAAAATTAATTTTATATTGAATGGATTTATGTAGTTTTTTTTTTTTTTTTTTTTAAATTACCTGTCCACATTCAATTGATTTATTTGTTGTTGGTGGAATATAATTTAAATCTTCAGATAACTGAACTAATAAATATACATCAGCTTCCCAAACACATTGCCAAAATATTTGTATTGTATGTTGATCGTATGGTGATTGAGCAATTAGATAAAATCGTTGATTTGTCCCAACAGTTGACTATTAAAAAAATGGAAGTTAAAATTATTTTTTTGTTATAATATAATATTTTTTTTTTATTATTATTTTTGCTTACCGAAATATGAGATGCATTTACATAACCATGACGATTATCCATAGTTGGTGTTATTCGTACTCTATTATCATCATATGGTAAAAAATTTGGATCTGAATTTTTTTGTTTATTTTCTATTAATAAGGCACAGTCATATCGAGCACTATCACGTCTTTTTGGTATACGTTCAAATTCAAGATATAATTGAGGATCATTTAATTTTGAATCTAATATTTGGCACTGGAAAATTTTAACAAACAAAAAAAAAATTAACAATTTTACTAAATTATTTTTTAAATTATTTATTTCTAACAACTTTTTTTTTTGGAACTTACCAATTTATCTTTACTATAACTAGCTGATAATGGTTGTAGTTTTGGTAATCCTGTAGACCAACGATGTCGAATATTTGCTTCTTCTTTTGATAATTGTTCTTCTTTATTTTTATTTTTATTAGTTTTTTCTCTACCTAATGTAGCACTTTTTTTATCATTTGATGATGATGAATTTTTATTTTTACCACCACCTAAAATACCCCAACGTTTTTTACGTTTTTCTTTACTAATAACTGGAACTGATGATGAACTTGATGATATTGCTGAATCATTATGAATAGCTGATGTTGATGAAAATCCGGAAATATCATGTGATGATGAATTTAAAAATGTTGATGAAACAGTTGTTGTAGATGTATTTGTTGTTGTTGTTGTTGAACCAGTAAATTTATCTTCTTGATATTTTGTTGAAGAACCACCAATACTAGATGAATGTATTGATATATTACCATCCGATATATTAGTACTACCACCGCTACTACCACTTATTTTAATCATATTTGATTGTTGCTGTTGTAATTGTTGTTGTTGTTGTTGATGATATTGAAAATCATTTCCACTACCACCGCTCATAATATTCTTATTTAATGAATAATTTGAATTACTACCAGTAACAGCTCCGGCAGTCAATTTATTTGATTGTTGTTGTGGTAAATATTCATTTGATATATGATGATTATTTGAATTTGTTAGCATATTTGTTGAACTGCCACCGCCAACACCAGTCATACTAATATCTGGGGGAAAAAAATAAATAATAATTTTTAAAATCGTAATATTTTTTAGCTCTATAATTTAACAAAAAAAAAAAACTTATATTGATAGGCGTAATTGTATAAAAATATACTACAATATTTTTTTTTTCAGTCATACAAAAATTCGTGTGTGATTATTAGAAAATACGGAAATTTATAAACATTTCGCGTAGCAAACGTACTTGTGCAGTAGTTTTATTTTAATGGAGTTTTTTGAGAGTTGAACGTCAATCATGCTACATTTGGTAAGGTTTTCAGAACTGTCTAAAACCAGTTTAACTTGTATCTATTGGTGCTAATATTCTGCAATAAATTGTAAATTTTGCGCCGTTTAACTCCACCTATCAAACAAAACTTAAAGTTAAATTGCCGCCATTTTATTCAAATCTTTATTTCCTTCCAAATGATTGATCTAATACTGTTTTTCGTGTCCATTTATCATATAAGAAATTACATTTGAAGTTTAATATAAATATATTTGATGTATCACCAAATTCGGTGCATAGAATGTTAAATTGTTATTTCCGTTAAATACCGATATGTCAATATGTATATGAGTCCAGTTTGATATCAAATCCCCAATGTCTACCGTCATGTTATCTACGTGAACATTTACTATATTAAATAACGATTTAAAAAAGTTTACAACGGACAGACAGACAAAACCGTTAACATATTGAATTTTTTGTTTCTCAAAACGATCTAAAAATTAATATCTGTGATTGATAATTGAGAATTTAATGACTAATACAAATTTTGTTTCAGTAATTAATTAGTAAAATGTGCCTAATAAAAATAGGAATACGATATAAAACAAAACTATATTTAATTGATAAGGCC